>BTPG01000007.1:47068814-47086417 GCA_036245525.1 Semisulcospira habei
TACCCGAGAATCCGGGCGACAGGACCAGGTGAGAGCCTTACACGCGTCCCTGCAGCGGACCAAGCCATTATGCAGGGGACACACCCGCATTTTCCACTCTCTGTCCCCAGGTAAACATCACGTTCGGGCCTAGACGATATCTTATTGGCTCCGTTGAGTGATACACTCCACCTGCCAAGATCTCGCCCCTGCTGCAGCCAAACGATTGAACACCAGGGCGCCGAGATCAGAGCCATAACCGCTAGCCTAGCGCTCGCCCGCAGCGACGTGGTCACAGATATCATGACGGCCGGGGAATGGCGAGCACAGTCGACTGCTTGGCTCCGTGGCCGATTCGCTCCGCGTGATTCGCTCCGCCTACCAGGACCTCTGCCCTGGTACGACCGCATGCATGAACATCAGGGCACCTGGGGTCACGAGCCATGGCCACAAGCTCGCATTCGACAGCAACGGCACACTCACGACTGGTGCTGACGCTGAGTGGGCGATCAGAAGCGACCGTCGCCCAGTTCTACCTGAGGGACCTCCGTCCAGCCAGGGCGAGAACCTATCGCTGGTGGGAGACAGTACGGCGGCACAACACTCCCTCTCGGCACCCCCAGGTGCCGCAGGTATCACTTAGCTAAAATTATCGGGAGGTTGTACCAGGGAGGGCGGGTCTCCTTATTACCCAGCGGTTTGGGGCGTTCTAAGCGGCACGGCTCCTCTTCTTCGACGTTCTTCCTAACAGTAACGTCATCGGTAATGTTTTTGGAGGAAACAAATGTATTTTTCTCTAAAATGTATTTTTTTCGAAAAATACTTACCGATGACGTTACTCGGATGACCCTCCCGCCTGCCCCGCTGCCGCTGGCTCGCTACAAACAGAATGGCGATTCCGTGGCTGGGCCCGGATGAGGATGGAAGGGAGGCTACACAGGGGACTGCCTAGCTTATAGCGCCCCTGGTTACCTCCCCTGCCATGTAGGCACGCAACAATTTGGCTAAAATTAGGCTATCCCCCACCGGGTCTGCCCTGGGGGACTTGGGTGGGGTTAGGTATTTTTTAGTTCCCAGGGTCACCCTGGTCAGCCCCACAGGGTGGGGTTTTCTCTCTATTCTGGGGCATGTGTTTCTGTCTACCCTTTGTCCATTCACCTGTATTTGCCTTTTTAAAACTCTCCCTACTGTCTGCACTGCCTGTAGCTCTTGACATTGGATGTGTGTTGCTAAATGGTCTTAGCTTTATTTAGGCCTCATGTGTTAGGTTTATTTAATGTATTTGACCGGCTGGCGACATAATTCAATGTTCTGGTTTTTTTTTTTTTTTTTTCACAAGCAGTGCAGGCACGTTCTGAGAAAGCCTTGTTGCTGTCGGGACGTTAAAGCAATGTACAATCAATCAAAACAATAAAATTAGGCTAGCTAGATCAGCATTCCTAAGAGTAACGTCATCGGTAAGTATTTTTCGAAAAAATACATTTTAGAGAAAAATACATATTTTGACATTTATTTTTCCTCAAATACTATTTACAACTTCAAACCCAAACTTGATATAACGATGCATGCACCTGATAGCAAGCCCTTTCTATGCATAATAATTTGGGTGACCCCTCAGAAAGGTCAAGGGTCACGGGATCAGGAAATATCTATCCAAAATAGCCATATTTTTTACAAAAAAGTGTTTTTGGGCTCACGAGTGAAGCAAAAGTGAGTGTGTTCTGGGCCAGTGGTCATCCGTGGTAAATTTTAATGTTGGCATTTCTAAACATATAAATTTCAGCGACCTCTCACAAAGGTCAATGTCACAGGGGATCAGGAAATGTATCAAAAATAGCTTTTTTTCTCAAATACTATTCACAACTTCAAACCCAAACTTGGTACAAAGATAGCTGATGGTAAGACCATTCTATGCATTTTAATTTGGTGGATCCCTCGGAAAGGTCAAGGGTCACTAGAGCTCTAGAAATAGGTCCAAAATTGCCATATTTTGACCAATTTTTTTTTTCTCAAATACTATTCACAACTTCAAACCCAAACTTGCTACAGAGATACCTGATGGTAAGACCTATCTATGCATACTAATTTTAATGACCCCTTGGAAAGGTCAAGGGTCACAAGAGCTCAGGAAAGCTAGCCACATTTTGAAAAGAAATGGGTTTTTTTTTCTCGATTACTATTCACAACTCCAAACCCAAACTTGCTACAGAGATACTTGATGGTAAGACCTATCTAAGCATACTAATTTGGATGACCCCACAGAAAGGTCAGAGGTCACAAGAGCTCAGGGAATTGTCAAAAAATAGTCATATTTTGACAAGAAATGTTTTTTCTCAATTACTATTCACAGCTTCATACCAAACGTGCTACAGAGATACCTAATGGTAAGACCTATCTATGTATACTAATTTGGATGACCCCTCAGAAAAGGTCAAGAGTCACAGGAGGTCGATAAATGTGTATAAAATACCAATAATTCTAGTTATTATCAACATTTTTGCAAACGTTTCAATCACATTTGGCAGAAATGTAGCTGATGATAAGATGTTCCGATGTATCCTAATTTAGTTGACTCGTTGCAAAGGTCAAGGACCATGGGGGTTTCACAGATGTGTGAAAACTGATTCAATTTTGAGAAAACATGGATTTTGTTCATGCAGAAGCCATCCCGGTTTACTTATTGTCAGATGTGTGGATTGGTCATACACCTGAGCCATAAGGGCATTGCCTTTCTTGTTTTTTAATCAAATACTATTCACAACTTCAAACCCAAACTTGGTACAGAGATCTCTGATGGTAAGACCTATCTATGCATACTAATTTGGATGACCCCTTGGGAAGGTCAAGGGTCACAAGGGGTTGGTGAAAGTGTGAAAAATGTAAATTTTTGTTAGAATTGCAGTTTTTATTGAAGTTTTTACAAACTTTTCAACCCAATTTGGCACAAAGGTAGCTAATGATAAGACCTTCCTATGCATTTTAATTTAGTTCACCCAGCACAATGGTCAAGGGTTATGGGTTGATCCAAAAGAGGTTAAAAATAGCCATATTTTGACCATTTTATATATATATATATATATATATATATATATATATATATATATATATATATATATATATATATATATATATATATATATATATATTATTTTCAACTTCAAACCCAGAGATACCAGATGGTAAGACCTATCTATGCTTACCAATTTGGATGACCCCTTGGAAAGGTCATGGGTCACAAGTGATCTGTGAAAGTGTGGAAAATGCCAATTTTTGTTAGAATTAAATTTTTTTTAAATCAAAGTTCTTACAAACTTTTGAATCAAATTTGGGATAAAAGTTGCTAATGGCAAGACATTTCTATGCCTGTACTTATTGTCACACAGGACCCACAAATGTGGATCGCTTAAGCATGTTAGTCATATTAAGGACTTTGCCCTTCTTGTTTTTCCTTTGCCACTCTGTTGTGTGGGACCATATTCTTTGCTGCTGACAACAACAAAAAATGTGTATGTGTGTGTGTTTAAAAGTATCATGGTCAATCCTTATCTTGTGGTAGATCATCAGGGCTGAATGTGTTAACATACATGTATCTATTTGTTTTAAATTGTGTCTGCAGTTGCGTTTCCAAAGCATGTCCCTTTTGACTCTCCATGTTGCCCGCAAGCACAAGCTGCATCTCCTGCCCTGTCCATCCTGCCAGGAGTGCTTTGCACATGAATCCTCCCTTGATGCTCATCTGAAGGATATCCATGGCTATCTGAGCACCCTGATGTACCCCTGCATTCACTGTGGAGAAGAATTCCTAGGGAAGGGGCAGTTGACAACTCATTACCAGCAAGTGTGTATTGTGCATAGTACATGTACTTACATGAGCAAATCACTTGTTCTATATCCTTCATGTGTACTAGTCTGCAATTTTGGACTTTCAGCACGAGGCTGTAATATCTGAAGTCACAAACATTTCTGGGGCACCAGTGTGAAAGAAGAAAAAGCTCTCAAGAGGCATTCTAGGAAAGACATTTAACCCTTTGCATGTTGGCAGTGGTTTTAGTCGCAATGATTCCTGTAGAAGAAATCATCGTGACTAAACTGCTACTGACACACATAGGGTTAACATTCTCTTGTGTGCTAGTGTGGTTGATTATGGTTATGTGGAATTGTCTTCTTTCAGTGTCTTTACACTTTTTGGCTCACATGCGAAGCAAAAGTGAGTCTGTGTTCTGGGCCAGTGGTCGTCCGTCCGGAATCTTTGGTCCGTTGTCTGTCATCCGTCCGCTGTCGTCCGTGGTAATTTTTAACGTTGGCATTTTCTCGGAGACTATTCAACTACAGTCTTCAAACTTGGCCTATGGATACTTTGTGGCAAGACCTTTCTAAACATACCATTGTTTTCTCAAATGCCTAATTTTTAGCCAAAATTTGGTTGTGTCCGTATAAGGGAGTGTTGGCAGGAGAGGGGCGCCATAGACCAGACCATAACCCGTGTAGCCTCCCCTTAGTCCCACCCGGTACGAGATTACCCAGCATACCTCAGTTTAGTTCTTAGCTAGCCTGTAGACGGTTGTCTCTTTGCGTCGCTCTTCGATTCCTACGATTTTTTTGACCGGTTGTCTTGTGACTTTACCTTTCTGTTCTGGTTCACTCAGTTGTGCTGGCCGGCTTGGAGCTTACTCGAATGTTTGTGCCTGAGACTGTTTTGAACTTGACTTGGTGCTCACGAGGATTGTGACCGGTCGTCTCGTGACTTGACACTCTGTTGTGGACTTGGTGTGCCTGGGACTGGTGCTCACTCGGATTTGACGGGCTTGGAGCCCTCTCGGCTTGTACCTAGCGCTGTGTGGACCACAACGTGCCTTGCCTGGCGTGCCTGTGACGAATTGAACCCGGGTGGTGTCTATGAGTCTGGTGGACCTCTGGACGTCGCTTCACAGGCGTGGGTTTGCTTCATGGCCAGATAATATCTTGATGAATGCCCTCGACCAGTGCTCAGGGGAAGGGAAGAGCGCCGAGCGTCGGCACGCGCTGTGCACTCGTTTGATTTCGTTTTCACCCTCGTGCGCGGAATTTTTGGTGCGCGTCCTCAGCGGGCGCGCTCGTTTGTTCTTCATTATGGCCTCTATGTTGCAGTTACCAGGTTCGTACCTGCACGCATTGTGGCGTTGTTCAGGGGTCCGGTGACAAGCTGGGGTGTGAGTCGGCACACACCTACACTGTTGGCGCCCCCCCCCCCCCCCACCCCCGCCTGGAAGATACTTGGTCCCAGCTGTGGGGATTCTACTGCCGTGAACGCCCGACACCTGTCAGGGAGCGACCGCCAGTTCCTGCCCAGAGGGCCACGGTTGGACCCAATACAGTTGGACCATGACGGCCCGTGCTGGTAGGACTAACAAGGCACAAAATTCCTCAGAGGGTTCCCTTTAACATGATGAATAGGACAGATACCAATGCGCACAATTCCACGGAGGGGGCGACGAACTTACCCCTTACCGTGACGAAAAAGACCTATCCTACTACTGCCGGGCAGACGTCAGCACCCGAACATACGACGCTCCTCGCCCCAGGCCAGAAGGCGGATCGCAGACCTGACAGAAGGTGTCATGCTCGGGGCCTTCGGACAGAGAGGCACGAGGCAGACTCCTTCACGGCGGGATCCTGCCTCTAGAGACGACCGCTCGGCTTCTCGGTCGCAGGTCAGTGAGAAGTGTGTATGTGAGAGCATATATTGTGCTGTTGGGTGCAAGATTTGTGTATGTTAGTATGTCATTGTACGGCACCTAGAGCCTTTCTTTCAAGCTAGGCGTTTTAAAAATATACATTATTATTATTACTGTTATTATGGGCGCCCACGGCCAGGCAAGCCCACTACAGGCATCGGCGCCAGCTCCCGCACGCGTTAGACGGGCACGAACCTGCTGCATGCAGGATTCGCTAGTACCACAGGGCTGCAGCACGTCCCACACCAAGATCCCAGGTCAGTGATGGTGGACCGTGCCCTCGCGCCCGATCGTGGAGACGAGAGCCCGCTCCAGACGCAGTGCTGAGAGGCGAGAGACGACCCCACAACGGGACCCCGTTCCCCGCCCTCGGCCACGATCAGACCGGTCGCCTGTCTCCAGAAGCACGCGCTCCCTACACAGAGTCCAGGGACGCGAGAGGAGCAGGCGACGACGTCCCAGTGCCGTTGGGTCGCTACGCGATGGGAAGACCGGCGGCCCGTCAGACTCCTCTTCGCCGTTCGAGTTCGTGGGACTGGCCCCCGAGATGACGCTCTTCCTCCCGGACTTTGCGCGACAGCAGTCACGCTGGGCCTTCATCACGTTAGACGGGAGCCAAGTTATGTTCACCCCCCCCCCCCCCCTTCTCGGCCCGTGCTGTTTCGACGAGACGCCGTTACGCACCAAGACGCCCGTTCGAGACCTTCCGTTCTTCACGCCGCAGCCGCTCCCCTCGGGACCGCCGGTCTGCTCCTGGCAGTTGGGCTTATTCTTTTAGGACCCCAGCTCGTCTCCGCTTGTGGCATGGCCACAGAGGAAGACTACTACCCTGCTGTCACCGCCTTGACTGCAACGGCCATCTGCGATCTGCTGCGTCGAGGTACCTTCCGGCACGCTTGCTCGCTGCCGACCAAGTTGAGGAACCAACTACGCAGGGCGCCGCTCGGTGGAGAACTCCCTTGGCCCCCACCTGGCAGACCGTCAAGGAGGCTATCGAGGACCGGTGGCACAGACGGCATCGCGCTGTTGACAGCACTGGACATAGCAGTCTTCCTGGGACACTGACACAGGACGTGCCGGCATTCCGCGCAGACTGTCGGACTGGATTGGCAGGGACCACTCTTCCGCGGAGGCGCAGTTCGGAACTAGTCGGCTGGCAGCCGAGGGACGGAGGCGACGGTTCTGCGACACCGGCGGCGCGGTCCCGGGAACGAAGTGGCAGCCTTTCCCGGCGTGCGGCAGATGGCTAGGAGGTAAGCAGTCTACCTTCGTAGGTCTAGGTGTCAGCGTGGGGTGAGGACTGGTCCGACCGACATCACTACGTGGGCCGACATCGCTCTCCATCATGTTAGCGGATGCAGTTCAGATTACGCTCCTGCTGGGATGAGACATCTCGTCTCTTCGCATCCTTCCCCCGGCGGAACGCTGCCATCCGGCATCGCTTTGGCTTGCTCTTCGCTCCGCGGCGACCAAGCACTACAAGTCTTCTCCTCAGCCGACAGCTTCAGGACCTAGCGGAGGCGGTTCGCGTGGCTGCGTGGAGTCAGCTTGGAGTTCTTGCGTTCTTTGGTGCCTGACCAGAGTCGTTGAATTCACTCCCAATGGCCTGCTGTGCAGATACCCGCCCGGCAGTGGATGAGAGCGCGCTGGTGCAGGCAGGGCGCAGCCAGTCGTCTGATGAGGATGGAACAAGAGCCTTCCTGTTCCGTGTCTCGCTGGAATGAATGGGGTGCTGTGATGCAACAGTGGACGCTGTGGAACCATGCAGCCTGGGGCGCGAGTACCGCGAGATGAGAGTGGCGACAGCTGGGCTGGATCTTACAGTCGTAACCTTAGAGGTGGCCCTGCGCTCCGATCCCGCGACAGTACAGTCGACTCTTCTTGTACCCAAGCCGGCGGTTTTGGCGGCCGATCTTCGACCTGTCGGCTCAGCACAAGTTCCTCGGCACCGCGGCAGATTGGCGACAGACAGAGTCCTGAGGGCAGTGGTGCGTCTCCAGGACTTTGTGACAGCTGGAGGTCTGACGTCGAAACCAGTTGGCAAGCCTCGGTGGCAGGCAGGGTTCCTGCGCGCGTTTCTCCGTCGACTAGGCTGCTTACGCTACGGGACAGGTCCTACGTGGTTCCTTCGCGCGGATGACATCGAGGATGGAGTTCGTGGCCGTCCCGTTCTAGTACGACTCCCAGTAGGACGGGAGCAGTGCAGAGTTGGAACGACCCTTAGAGCCTTACTTCGGGTTGACTGTTAGGACTGCTGGCTCGCCAGCGGATCTCCTTGCAGCCTGACGCTTCATCTGCTTGGAGAGGAAGCGCTACGGCTGGTTCTGGAGAAGATGGACGTACACAGGGGAGATGCTAGTGCTCTTGAGGCCAGCTGCGCTTGGAGTCGTCGCCACGACCAGATCTTCCAGCTTTCCTCCTCGCCATCGAGAATCGAAATTATGAGGTTATACGCTGGTTGTCTGACAGTCCCTCTTGCTAGAGGCTTGCGGCGGATATGATAGTAGCGCAGTCTGCAGCCACAAGGAGAGCCGCTCGGCGGCTACGAAGGTAGGTGGACATTCTCCTGGCTCGGTGCACCTCGTCACTTCACCAGTCGTGGTCATCTCTTTCCCCACCTGCCCTCCTCTGCAGCTCCCCACCCCACACACGATGCTCAAGCAACCGCGACAGCCGCCGTACCAGCCGTGCCCTGAACATCTCCTCCTCCACGCCTGGAGATTGTGCGGCAAGCCCTCTACCGCAGAGGTTTGTCTAGCGCGGCAGTGGATGCGATCGCGACAGCCCGCAGACCCTCAACCAGACGAGTTATGAGGGGAGATAATGTGCGTGGTGTGACAGGTGTGGCGACAACTTTCTCTCCCCACGGACTTGACGAAGTCCCAGCAGGCGGAGTGCTTCCTCTGGCTATTCAACGACCAGGGACTGGCTCCGATCACCATTCGGGGCTACCTAGCCATGATCGCCGACACCTACCGGCGCTTGCGCTGGTCCGACCCTGGTAGCTGCAAGACCTCGCAGTTCTGATGGTCACATCGGTCTGCAACGCCCGGCACTGTGTTCCCTTGTGCCAAGATGGGTCTACCATGGGTGCTTACGTGGCTCAACTCCATCCGTTTGAACCTCTGCAGTGGGCGCGCTTGACGGATCTAACTCGGAAGACGTGCTCCCTGTCGGCCCTAGCCTCAGCCTCCAGGGTCAGTGACCTTCACGCGCGGTTGACACACCCAGATTGCTTGCAGTGCCGGACGGAGGGCTCTGTGCAACTGCTACCTGAACCATCTTCCTGGCCAAGACGCGGTCTCCTTTGACGGGCCCGCAGATGATGACTATTCGCCCTTCACGTGTGACAGGCTCCACCCGGGAGACCAGACTACAGAACCCGGTGAGAGCCTTTACGTGTGTACCGGCGCCGGACCAAGCCTCTGCGCAGAGGACGTACCCGCCTATTTCTCCTTTTGTCCCCAGGTAGACGTGACATCTCAGCCCAGACCATCTCCTCCTGGATCCGTTGGGTGATTCGCTCTGCCTACCAGGACCTCGCCCCAGATGCAGCCAAACGTATAAACATCAGGGCACACGAGGTCAGAGCCATGGCCGCAAGTCTCACTTCGACCGCAACTGCGCAGTCTAGGTCTTGGTGGCGGCTGTGGGATGGCGAGCTGAGACCACATTCGCCTGCTTCTACCTGAGGGCCTCTCCGCCCAGCGGCAGAACCTCTCGCTGGTGGGAGACTTCGCAGCAACGCAACACTCCCTCCCGGCGCCTTATGGCACCGCAGGTATCTTAGCTAAAATTATCGGGAGTTTGCTGCGGGAGGGCGGGCCTGAGGGAAGTGTCGTTGGCATTAGGGGAGCTGTAGCGGCACCCACCTCCTCTTCGGGATTCTTCCTATAAGTAATACCATCGGTAATGTGTTTTGAGAAAACAAATGAATTTTTCTTTAAAATGAATTTTTGGGAAAAATATTTACCGATGGTATTACTCGAAGGTCCCTCCCACCTGCCCCGCTTGCCGCCGGTTCGCTAAGAAACTAAACTGAGGTATGCCGGGTAATCTCGTACCGGGTGGGATCAAGGGGAGGCTACTCGGGTTATGGCCTGGTCTATGGCGCCCCTCTCCTGCCAACACTCCCTTATACGGACACAACCAAATTTTGGCTAAAATTAGGCTAGCTAGGTAACATTGCTATAAGTCATACCATCGGTAAGTATTTTTCAAAAAAATTCATTTTAAAGAAAAATTCGACCTCATAAAGGTCAAGGTCACATGGGATCAGGAAATAGCTATTTTTGAACATAATTTATTTTTTCTCAAATACTATTCACAACTTCAAACCCAAACTTGGTACAAAGATACCTGATGGTTAGACCTTTATATGCACACTAAATTTGGTTGATCCCTCGGAAAGGTCAAGGGTCACAAGAGCTCAAGAAATAGGTCCAAAATCACCATATTTTTACCACAAAAAAAGTTTTATCTAAAAAACTATTCACAACTTCAAACCCAAACTTGGTACAAAAATACCTTGATGGTAAAGCCTTTCTATGCATTCTAATTTGGTTGATCCCTCAGAAAGGTCAAGGGTCACAAGAGCTCAAGAGCCATATTTTGACGAAAGATGTTTTTTTCTCAAATACTATTCACAACTTCAAACCCAATCTTGCTACAGAGATACCTGATGGTAAGACGTATCTATGCATACTGATTTGGATGACCCCTTGGAAAGGTCAGGGGGTCACAAGAGCTCAGGAAATAGGTTTAAAAAAAAGCCATATTTTGACAAGAAATGTTTTTTCTCAATTACTATTCACAACTCCAAACCCAAACTTGCCACAGAGATACCTGAGGGTAAGACCAATCTATGCGTACTAATTTGGATAACCCCTCAAAAAGGTGAAGGCTCACAAGAGCTTAGAAATAAGTAACAAATAGCCATATTTTGACAAGAAATGTTTTTTCTCAGTTACTACTCACAACTTCAAACCCAAACTTGCTACAGAGATACCTGATGGTAAGACGTATCTATGTATACTAATTTGGATGACCCCTCAGAAAAGGTCAATTGATTGATTGATTGTACATTGCTTAACGTCCCGACAGCAACAAGGCTTTCTCAGGACGTGCCTGCACTGCTTGTGAAAAAAATCTAAACAGAAAATTGAATGTATGTCGCCAGCCGGCCAAATACGTTAAATAAACCTACAACATGGGGCCTAAATAAAGCTAAGACCATTTAGCAACACACATCCAATATCAAGAGCTACAGGCAGTGCAGACAGTAGGGAGAGTTTTAAAAAGGCAAATACAGGTGAATGGACAAAGGGTAGACAGAAACGCATGCCCCAGAATAGAGAGAAAAACCCACCCTGTGGGGCTGACCAGGGTGACCCTGGGAACTAAAAAATTCCTAACCCCACCCAAGTCCCCCAGGGCAGACCCGGGTGGGGTCAGAAAAGGTCAAGGGTCACAAGAGGTTGACAAATATGTATAAAATGTCAATAATTCTAATTATTAACATTTTTGCAAACATTTCAATCAAATTTTGCAGAAAGATAGCTGATGATAAGACCTTCATATGTAATCTAATTTAGTTGACTTATCCCAAAAGTCAAGGGTCACGGGGGATTCACAAATGTGTGAAAACTGATTAAATTTTGAGAAAACATGGATTTTCTTAGTGCAGAAGACATCCCTTATTGTCAGATGTGTGGATCGGTCGATACACTTGAGCCATATGGGCTTTGCCTTTCTTGTTTTCATTGGCCTGGCTCTATTCGATTTTTCCCCCTGGTTGGCCCGTTCTCTGGGCAGCAGGAGTCCCCTTGTCACATATCACCAAGGTAACACGATAAGTAAGACTCCCTCAATACATATTACGATGACAACGTTACTCACCGAGCAAAGCATTCTCCCCCAAATAAACATATGGCCAATCACATTTGTCTGTACAAATACACCCTAATCTTCATTCAGTCATATCTTGTCTCTAAACAAACAGATGCCATTGAATAAATAATTTAATGGTCTACACAACAAACAGAACTAATGTAGGTGTTCTTTTATACCGCTGGTAGCAGTTTCATACAAAACATAAACTAAATAATTGGATAAGTTGGATAATATCAACGTCAGGAAAATTTAACCGAAGTGAAGGCCCTATCACGTACAGACTACATTCGAAATTGCGAAGAAACAAAAAGTTTGATTTATAAAAAGTGAGTGGGTAATAACTATATACACGCGTTGTGTTCTGTCTATATTACCAATTTCATACAAAAGAATGACTAAAAATGTGTTAAATTAAAAAAATTCCAGGCGAATGCAGTTTGTGCGAGGTTATTGACTGATAGTCGGAAGTATGGAGACTTACGTCCCCTGAATCTCTACGTCACATGTAAAGTTTGGGGTCCTTTCAAGGGGACACTTGACGCTTATACTTTTTACAGTTGAAGACAAAATTGTTGTATTACGAGTTAGGCCGTGCTAGTGGTTCTTGTCACCTCGAGGGTCTGTTCGGGGGTTCAGTGTCGGAGGTAAAAATCGAGGGCTCTTACCTCCGACATTGACCCCCCTTGAGCGGACCCGAGAGGCGACAAGAACCACTGGCAAAGCCTAACTCGTAATAAACTAATAACATCCCATTTTATGCCCATGGCCTAGTCACACAGCAAAGTTCGACATCATTGCATGACTAGGCCATGGCTGTATGATGGGATATTGCCAGCTAAGTTTTGTTTTTCTTCCCATTCGTGTAAATAAGGCATCCACTCACGACAGTATGTATGCTCTTGCAGATCCCTTCACTGCCAGATGCAAAAAACGACACCCAGCTACAATAGGCATAGATCCTCATGAGCCCTCACATTTGTGGGGAGCTCATGAGGAGCAAAGCTTCTCGCCAGCCACATTCATATCTGTGCAACCCAAGACAGATGGGTTTATCGGCAGTGCCTCATGTGATGTCATTTTCAATGATATGCTCTCTAAGGCAAACAAGGAAAGGGTATTAACCCTTTCCTTGCATGCCTTTAGAGATCACATCATTTGGTATTAACCCAAACCACTGTTATTTCCAGACTTTTTTCTCTCTTCTCCAGCTGCATGGTATGAAAGTGGAACAAGAGGGGCTTGAGTTTTCTACAATCTCCCAGTCTGACACACAGACCCAGCGAGAGGAGAAGGGCCCCAACTTCTGTCAGCTGTGCAACAAGTCTTTCAAAAATGCATTCAAACTGAGCAGGCATTTGGAGATGAAACACCAAGACTTTGAGGAAATAGGTAAATTGCTGCAAAAAAATGAAAGAAACATACTTGAAAGAACAAGTACAACACACTTTATTTAAAGTTTTGTGGAAAAGACCATAACATTTAATAAATTGTGTTGTATTTCTTCTTTCTAAGTGTTTCTTTCTTTTTTGGGTACAGTATTATTTGAGTATATTCGCTCGTCAGTCACCTTTTTGGTGCGGACTTTGAAGAAAAATCATTCATTACAATCTGTGTGTCATCTTTGTTTTGTACATTTTATGCTTTGCCATGTGTTGTGTAGGCAGACAGAAAATGTCCTTACGAGGGATTAATAAAGTAATATTGTGTTGTATTGTGGGGCAATGTGTGTTCTGCTATGGTCACTTTTGATTGTAGGTGTGTTTGTCTGTATGGTCTGTAATTTTGGACCACCTAACGCAAAGTTAAAGCCATAAGGTCCAAAATCATAGTCCAGTTCACAAGTCATCTCTCTGCATATTTATGATGTATAATTTACACCTACATAATGATGCTTTCCTGTTTTAACCCTTTTAGTCCCGAGTCCCTTCAGCAGGAGATTGATTGACCATAATACAAGGGTAGTGCCAGATTAGCTTGGCGTCTAAAGGCGCCAAGCTAACCTGGCACTACCCTTCAATTATCATGGTCAATCCACCTCCTGCAACTGGTACATAGTCCTTAAGTAACACTGCCAAAATTGACCTTGGAAAATGGGACCGTGGGGTTAAAAGGGTTAACTCTAAGGACACATTTCCCAAATGTTATCAGCATCACCTATTGACTATGTACCAATTCAGGGGTAGTGCCCGATTAGCTTGGCTCCTGATGGTGCCAAGCTGTCGGGCACTACCTTTGGCTTGAGGTATCATGGTTGATCCATCTCTTGTCATAGTGCACTGGGGCTAAATAAGGTGAGCAATAGTGTTTTTGACTTTGTAAGATGTTGGTCTTCTAGCCATAAGGTCCAAAATCATAGTCCAGTTCACACGTACAGTTCACAAGTCATCTCTCTGCATATTGCCGCACAACACAACACAATATTACTTTATTAATCCCTCATTATGATACTGTTTATGATACTAGAAGAGAATGCTCTTCCGTTATCCTACTACCAAGTGTATCTGCTGTCAAACATCCCGCAGGGTATGTAGAAAACTGAGGAAGCAGAGATAGAGAACATTACACAAAAGCATAACACACACATCAGTAGTCCCGCAACAGAGATTATAGAAGGAATAGTTGATGCCAGACAGTGACCTAGATAGCCAGCTGGCAGCGGGGAGTGACTGCATACCACAGCAGCAGGTGGCTGGCCAAACTAATGTGTAGGAAATAGGGCTAACGCTGCACTGCTGTGTCTGAACACGTCACTAGCATCATAGTTTTATATTACGATATGTCCTATGTGATTTGTGTTACTGTGAAATCGTGTTTATTGCCTTTATGCTTAGACCACAATAGTTACTAAGGCATACGGTGTGTGTGGTGTGTGTGTGTGTACTGTATGTGTGTGTGCACGTGAGTAGCTTAATTATATTTTGATGAGTGTGTCTAATGTTCTTCTTTTTATGTTGTGCAGCACCGCAACGATTTCCTAATGTATTGTTACATATGGCAATAAAGTTCTTCTGTTTTATTCTATTCTAGTGCTTTGGCAATACAAGAGGTTTTTTGTTTCACAGACTATAAATCAGATTGTTCTGTTCTATGTTTTCTACTGTAAAGCCTGCATGTTAAAGTAACTATTCACTGTTGCAGGCACAAGCACTCCTAAAGGCAAATCTTGCATCAAGTGCACATGCTGTCTGGCACGGTTCCAATCCCTGGGCGAGATGCAAGAACACAAACGTCACGTACACACTGGTGCCATTCTTGTCCACTGTGCCTTCTGTGGAACAGGCTACCAGTCCACTGCGCCCATGTACACCCACGTAAAGAATCACCACCTCCGAACTCAAGCCCTCATCTGCACAGTGTGTACAAAGCAGTTTCGATCACGTCAGGCTTTCGAGAGGCATGCTCAGTTGTTTCACCATATGAGGCCATCGGTGTTGTTGGAATACTCTAGTCCTGGCGCGAGAAATGTGGATATGTACAAGAGTGCAGAGAGTGACGATGTCGGGGTTTCCTGTCCATTCTGTTCTGAAATGTTCACAATGTCACAGAGTGCCTGTTATGTATAGTATGAGTTAAATAACTGGTTAGGGTTAAAAGTCAGGTCAAGAGCCGAGTACGAGCTATTGACCGAAACGTGACCCGCAAGGCTTAACCCAGAATAATACGACAAAGGGTGGGAGATCGGTTAATAGGAATCGTATACCTTGTGTGAGAAAGAGATTCATTTGTGTGGGTATAGGTGGCACGAGTGTCCAAACAAGGTCAAAAGGTAAAAATAACGCAGGACCTTTGGAAAAGGGCCCTTGTGCGAACAGAGACTAAAAATTGTATATAAGAAATGGTCAGAGTGGGTTTCGGGGGTTCCGTCCCTGAAGTGACACGTTGTGGCACCCTCGAGACAACGCACTGGCCTGCATCATGATTTCAAGTCGACGCCTCGCATTGTTGGGTGAGCTGACTTAAATTATTGTACCAAATGTTAAAGTACCAAAGGCTAGAGTAAAGAAATGATGATGTGAACCTTTCACTCTCTCTCTTTATGTCTGAGAATGTTTGAAGAGTGAATGATCCTGTTTTGTGATTCGTAACGTGCTTCGCTTGTCAGTGTTATACGTTGTTTGGTTAGTGGTTGTGACGTTATTTGTCGAGTTATTAGTCGTTCCACTGATGCTTAGTGAGGGGCATGAGCTAGCATGTTGTACGCTTGATTGATTAGTGTCCTCAGCTACCGTACCTCTCACATAAGCGAGTCGGGCAATTAATTCTTGTTGTACTATCGATTGATACGTACAGTTCAGCATGAGGAGTGGTACTTCTCGTACTACGCAGTAGCGATTGAGTAAGGAGTCACGCACTCCGGATTCCCCAAGGAGAGTGTCAAGTTATTTAAGCGAGTGAGCTAAATGAACCCACAGTAACGGCTTGGTAAAGAGATACGATACGTATTCCAGAATCCCCAAGAGCGTATCAGGTTATTCATTATGTAACAAAATGGGTCCTTAAACAGCTGAGTGATATTGGTGGAGATGCGGGGTACTGCGTCTAAAATGTTATGAGAGCGCAGTAGTATTCATAGTTTTTGTGTATAGGGTGGCTGTATGGAGTAATGAAATTTTTCTTCCAGGGTGCAACGCGACTAAAAAGGTAAGTGTTGTTTGTGAATTCCCTGGGTTGAAAGTGTGAGACAGGGTACTTTGGAAGTTCTTTTTTTTTTCTCTTTCTTCCTTCTTCTTTTGTGATGGTGGTTGGTTGTGATTGTTTTAGTACATAATTATATTTTACTAGTGGTTGAATTCTTTTTATGATTGAAACAATGCCATGTTCTTTTATAGTAGCCTGATGAATTAGACTTAAGTAAAGGTAGAAGTAGAAAAAGGGTAGCAGCGGTCGTGGGGGAAGATTCAGAAACAAGGGGAGGAGTTGTAGGGGGACAGAACGTCGTGGGCAGAATACACAGATGAGGTTGATGCAGAGATAGAGATCCTTGGAAATGAAGTGTTGTTACGATGATGAGAAGTACGTAAATGGATCTTACAGATAGATAGGAAACAAAAGTGGAGAGCAAAAAGGAAGAAGTTTAATTTTTGTTTGGCAATTATGTCCAAGTCTATTGGATGACAGCAAACAAACTGAAACTGAACGACGACAAAACGGAAGCCATGCTGGTAGGCACTCGCCAGAAACTCTCCCAGCTCCCTCCCTCTCTCCACCTTCAACTCGATAGCACCCCCATCTCCCTCTCTGACTCGGCCAAGAACCTCGGCGTCATCCTCGATTCCTCTCTGTCCATGACCAGCTTCGTCTCCGCCACGACCCAGGCATGCTATTTCCACCTCCGCCGCATCAGTCAGATCAGAAAATACCTCACTACCGAAGCTGCCACCAACTTGCTGTCTCTCTCATCTTATCTCGCATCGACTATTGCAACTCTCTCCTTTCCGGTCTCCCTCACTCCACCATCTTCACTCTCCAGCGCGTCCAGAACAATGCTGCCCGCCTCGTCCTCAGAAAGAAAAAATCCGACCACATCACACCCCTGCTCAAACTCCTCCACTGGCTCCCAATCCCCCAACGCATCCAATACAAAGTTCTGTCTCTCTGCTACAAATCCCTGAACAACTGCGCTCCTGCCTATCTCTCTAACTTACTTCACCCCTACACACCTTCCCGCTCTCTCCGCTCTGCCTCCGACCCTCTCCGCCTCCACATCCCTCGCACCAAACTTAACACTTTCGGCCCCCGCTCCTTCTCCGTCTACGGTCCATCTACCTGGAACACTCTCCCACTCTCTCTCCGTCAGAAACACTCTCTCTCCTCCTTCCAGTCCGCCCTCAAAACTCACCTCTTTCAACAGTTTTAGCACTATATCACCACACTCCCCACCCCAAGCTGACCGTCGTAATGTATTTCACTGTTTGTGGTACGTGAGTCATTGTCTAAAGCGTGCGCGTGCGTGCGCGAGTTGTGAGTGTGCGCTTAGAGTTATAATTATTATAAGATAAGCGCATTATAAATACCGTA
>BTPG01000007.1:47097064-47114121 GCA_036245525.1 Semisulcospira habei
CCACTTGCTGTAACCGGTTCCATCACTCCATCGGCCCCCGGTGTGACCAATGCTCAGTAACGAATACTTGGAACCTTTAAATGCATATGCGCCCGTCTACCCCTCGCTTTATGGCGAAGGTGAATAGATGATTGACGGGATTTAGAGTATCGGTTATGTAGTTGTAATTGTAGTGGATACTCTGAGGTGATGTACACTATGTGTTGTATGCTGGCCATAGTGCGTTTATTTTGTTTTGGATTTTTTGTATTGTGTTGGTTTTGGTTGGTATTGGTATATATCGATTCAGGAGCAGCCTTGCAAGGATTTTCCCAGCAATGGACAGCAGGGTAATTCCCCGATAGTTGGAACAGTCAGACTTCTCGCCTTTGTTCTTGTACAGGGTGATAACGACTGCATCACGGAGATCTTTTGGTAGTGTTCCTTCCTCCCAGCAGCAGAGAAAGAGGTCATGGAGCTTGTTGTGCAGTGTTGTGCCTCCATGTTTCCAGATCTCTGGCGGTATTCCATCAATGCCTGCTGCTTTGCCACTTTTGAGCTGGTGGATGGCTGTGAGGGTCTCTTCAGCGGTGGGCGGTTCGTCCAATTCAACCTTTACTGGGAGGTGTGGGATTTGTAGGACGACTGCTTCTTGAACAGTGCGCTCAGCGCTGAAGAGGCTCTGAAAGTATTCCGACCAGCGGTTCAAGATGGAGGTATTATCTGTGAGGAGTGCCTGGCCATTCGCGCTTCGCAGGGGACTTTGTACCAGGTGCCTGGGGCCATACACTGCTTTCAGTGCTTCGTAGAAGCCCCTGTAGTCACCATTGTCAGCGCAAAGCTGGGTCCTCTGTGCAAGTCTGGTCCACCACTCATTCTGGAGATCTCTGAGCTTGCGCTGGAGACTGCTGCAGACGAGGCGGAAGGCAGACTTCTTCACAGGGCAGGAAGGCTGGGCTAGGTGGGCCTGGTGGGCGGCTCTTTTTTTTGCTAGGTGTTCCTGGATCTCTACATCGTTTTCGTCAAACCAGTCTTTGTTCTTCTTTCTGGCGAAACCCAAGACTTCTGCAGAGGATTTTGCAATAGCAGTTTTCAGTTGTTCCCAAAGTGTTTCAGGGGAGGAGTCTACTGGGTCCGCTGTGTCTTTGAGCCTGCGCTGTAAATCTGTCTGAAAGGCAGAATCGGCTCCTGAATCGGCTGGTACCTGCCATCGCTGAAGACCAACTCCCAGAGGGCCAGTGTGGCTTCAGAGCAAACAGGAGCACCACCGATATGGTCTTTGTGCTGAGACAGCTACAGGAGAAGTGCCGCGAGCAGAACAAAGGGCTGTACGTAACATTTGTCGACCTAACAAAAGCGTTCGACACTGTGAGCAGGCAAGGCATGTGGCAGATCCTGGAGCGACTTGGCTGTCCCCCAAAGTTCCTCAACATGATTGTCCAGCTACACGAGGACCAGCAAGGCCAGGTCAGACTCAACAATGACCTCTCAGAACCATTCCCTATTCTCAACGGCGTAAAGCAGGGCTGCGTGCTGGCACCGACCCTCTTCACCATCTTTTTTAGCATGATGTTGAAGCAGGCCACAGTGGACCTCGATGATGACGATGCAGTGTACATCAGGTATCGTCTCGATGGCAGCCTGTTCAACCTCAGACGACTGCAGGCCCACACGAAAACCCTAGACCAACTGATTCGTGAGCTGCTTTTTGCTGATGATGCTGCCCTCGTTGCACACACAGAGAGAGCCCTGCAGCGCATCACGTCTTGCTTCGCAGATGCTGCCCAGCTCTTTGGACTCGAGGTCAGTCTGAAAAAGACAGAGGTCCTCCATCAGCCGGCACCCAAGACAGTGTATCGCCCTCCTCACATCACCATTGGCGAGTCTGAACTAAAGTCAGTGCACCAGTTTACCTACCTTGGCTGCATTATCACGTCAGACGCCAAGCTGGACAAGGAGCTTGACAGCAGGCTGTCAAAAGCGAACAGCGCTTTCGGGCGACTTTTCAAGCGGGTGTGGCACAATCAACAGCTGAAAACAGGCACCAAGATCAGCGTGTACAGAGCTGTGGTCCTCACCACCCTGCTGTATGGTTCCGAGTCCTGGGCCCTCTACCGCAGCCAACTACGACTCCTCGAACGCTTCCACCAGCGCTGCCTGCGTACCATCCTGGGCATTCACTGGAGTGACTATGTCAGCAACGTCGAGGTCCTTGAACAGGCTGAAACTGTGAGCATCGAGGCTTTGCTGCTGCGGACACAGCTCCGCTGGGCGGGGCATGTCTCCAGGATGGAGGATCATCGCCTACCAAAGATCACCCTGTTCGGCGAGCTTGCTACTGGACACCGTGACAGAGGGGCACCAAAGAAGAGATACAAAGACTGTCTCAAGAAGTCACTTAGTGCCTGCCAAATCGACCACCACCAGTGGTCTTCGCTTGCTGCGGACCGTGACTCCTGGCGCTCCACCATTTACAAGGCAGCTGTCTCCTTTGAGGACTCTCGCAGAGCTAGCCTTAAGGACAAGCGGCTCAGGAGAAAAAACAGAGATGCCGCAGCTCAGAACCCTGGCCATACCTTCCCCTGCAGCCACTGCGGTCGAACCTGCCTGTCTCGGATTGGCCTCCGCAGCCACGAACAAGCCTGCAGACGTCGTGGGCAACTCCTATAAAATCTTCGTTCGCGAAGTCAAGCCAAGAGGGGGTATATATAATGTAAACGGTACGGAAAAAGTTGTACTCAAAGGAAGTTGTGGAATATTTTGAGGTGCGTTTGTAATGTGGTGAATTGATATGATGTTGTCGTTGTTTTTTTGTTGTTTTTTTTGTTGTTGTTTTTTTTCTGCGTTTAACATGTTGAGAGATAAAGAGTTGAGGTATGGTGGTTTACATATACATTTTATATATATAACGTATGATATGACATAAGATCTTACATAAGAAATGGGGAATTGTACTTTTCAGAACAAGTCTGATATATATTGAATACGGATGTGCGGTTGGTTGGAAATGGTCATATTGGTTATATAATGGGTTTTGGTTAAAGATGTATGGTTATATTAATGTTTATTTGTTGTTGTTGTTGTTTTTGGTGGTGGTTTCAATTTTTTTAATGTATAGTTGTTTTTTGGGATGTATTTTTGTTATATTGGAGTTGTTTATATGACATGGGGATCAGAATGGACGATTCAAGTGTAACGCAGTATATAACTGATCAACATATTGGGTGTGCGAAGGTGTAAGGCAATTCCGCGGAGAGTCCATATTTATGTCCTCTGTCCACAACAAACCATTCCCCAAGATAAAACACGGCACGGCCAGCTGAACTATGGTAACGTACAAATGGGCACATACGCTAAGGAATCAGTTCTACGACGGACTCAACTAGGGTCACGTCCACTGATCGCTTGTGATCCAATGACCACACATGAAGTATACGCTCAGATATATGAATAAAGACTACTCTGTGGGCAGAAGTCCATCAAAATACCTTTTTGGTTAAGCGGATGTAATAAACATCCGATTGCGTCCCCTAAGGGGAGCCGTTGGTCTCGTGAAACTGCAGATCACGTGACATCGGTAAGAAACCTATATACGTTGCCTACTCTAAACGGCCAGGACAATCTGGTTGGCACGTCTACCAGGTCAGCTCGGTTTGGCTACGTGTCCCGTGTTCAACCCCCTCTCCCCTCCTTTCCCCCTTATTCCGGCGGAAATGTCTCGCACTATTCAGCACGCTATTTTGTTTGTATGGATTTTTTTGTATACTAGTCGGAAAACGATGGGAGTGATGCATGTTTATTCCGATTATTTTTTTATGCCAATGTCTTGGATAGTTTGCTTATTGATAATGTACATTGTGTATTTGTATAATGAGTCGGGAGACTCATTTTAGAGGGAGGGGAGTGATGTCACAGAGTGCCTGTTATGTATAGTATGAGTTAAATAACTGATTAGGGTTAAAAGTCAGGTCAAGAGCCGAGTACGAGCTATTGACCGAAACGTGACCCGCAAGGCTTAACCCAGAATAATACGACAAAGGGTGGGAGATCGGTTACCTATAGGAATCGTATACCTTGTGTGAGAAAGAGATTCATTTGTGTGGGTATAGGTGGCACGAGTGTCCAAACAAGGGCATGAAAGGTCAAAAGGAAAAAATAACGCAGGACCTTTGGAAAAGGGCCCTTGTGCGAACAGAGACTAAAAATTGTATATAAGAAATGGTCAGAGTGGGTTTCGGGGGTTCCGTCCCTGAAGTGACACGTTGTGGCACCCTCGAGACAACGCACTGGCCTGCATCATGATTTCAAGTCGACGCCTCGCATTGTTGGGTGAGCCGACTTAAATTATTGTACCAAATGTTAAAGTACCAAAGGCTAGAGTAAAGAAATGATGATGTGAACCTTTCACTCTCTCTCTTTATGTCTGAGAATGTTTGAAGAGTGAATGATCCTGTTTTGTGATTCGTAACGTGCTTCGCTTGTCGGTGTTATACGTTGTTTGGTTAGTGGTTGTGACGTTATTTGTCGAGTTATTAGTCGTTCCACTGATGCTTAGTGAGGGGCATGAGCTAGCATGTTGTACGCTTGATTGATTAGTGTCCTCAGCTACCGTACCTCTCACATAAGCGAGTCGGGCAATTAATTCTTGTTGTACTATCGATTGATACGTACAGTTCAGCATGAGGAGTGGTACTTCTCGTACTACGCAGTAGCGATTGAGTAAGGAGTCACGCACTCCGGATTCCCCAAGAGAGTGTCAAGTTATTTAAGCGAGTGAGCTAAATGAACCCACAGTAACGGCTTGGTAAAGAGATACGATACGTATTCCAGAATCCCCAAGAGCGTATCAGGTTATTCATTATGTAACAAAATGGGTCCTTAACCTTCGCCGTACCTCGCTAAAAAAACTTACACACTGTACCTCGTGGGTGCACAGCTACCCATGGCTTTTGTATAGGCAATCCCTTTCATAGTACTGGGCCTACCTCGTGGGTGCACAGCTACCCATGGTTTTTGTATAGGCAATCCCTTTCATAGTACTGGGCCAACCTCGTGGGTGCACAGTCACCCATGGTATTTATATAGGAAATGTATTTGCATAGTCCTGGGGTTAACTCGTGGATGCACAGCTGCCCACGGTTTTAAAGAGGCATTATATGTAAGGGTGTGTGTGTGTGTGTGTGTGTGTGTCTGTGTTCACGCACATGTGAGTGAGTGTTCTCCAGGTTTTTCTTCTAGTTGGCGTAGCGATATGAATTATCCCATTACAGCTACACATTCTCTCTCTCTCTCTCTCTCTCTCTCTCTCTCTCTCTCTCTCTCTCTCTCTCTCTCTCTCTCTCTCATAGGCCTATTTATATATACACACTCACACAGGCACATGCGCGCGTGCGCGCACACACACACACACACACACACACACACACACACACACACACACACACATAGAGAGGGGAGGCGTAATATATAGGTCATCAAAAGTGGTTTATTTCTACTCATAACTCATGAAATTTAAGAACATGAACCGATAAACTGAAGTTCCTGAAAAAGAGGTCTTCAACTGCTAAACTCAAGTTCCATGTGGACAAACTTGTGCTCACTGCTAAAACTGCACCACCTGTGCTGATAAACTGCAAGTTCCTGAAAAAAAGTCTAGATCTTGAACTGATGAATGTTCGTAGTCAACCAGCTTGTGCTCACTGCAGGATGTGAACGACATCGCCCGACTCGAATGAAGCCCTGCAGTCTTGGCAGACCACAAAGAAATTATCTTTGCAGACCCAAGCACTGCATGAAAAACATGAAGTACGTGTATTTCGATCCCGTCTCCAGTCGCAACGAGCCTGCCTTTTCTGCTCCTCTTTCTGTTTCGGCTTCCGCTTTGCACCAGGTGACTGATCCGGCTTCCTCTTTCCCAATGGTGTGCATCGCATTCTCTTCATCCCTGCACCTGGAACCAGCTTCTGCTCGATTCGCTGTTTGTGGAAGGCGATTACTTTGCGCATATACCTTGAAATGTTCCTTGCCGCCAACCGTTGTTGCAGATTTTCTAGGGCAAGCTGCTTCGATCTTCAGGAGGAAGGGGTGTCTCGCGTTCTTCTTTGATAGTGAACTGTCTGGAAATTTTAGTTTCCAGACGACACGGGCAGCGATTGTGGCCAGGTCAATTACGTTGTAAAAGAGTACCATAGGCCATCGCTTGGTGACCTTCTTTGTTGAGAAGGAATGGGCCATCTTGTCGACAGCGTCAACAGCCCCTTTAGTTGAGTTGTAGAACCGAACTATGTCCGGCTTCATTTTAGGGGCCTCTGAATCAATTTGAGCATCATGATGCATTGTGCTCATGAGAACAACGTTCTTAGCCAACTTGGACTGGTAGTTGACCAGTGTAGTTTTCTCTTGGAAAACAAAGGTTGACGCATGCACTGGCTGGCCTTTCTTTTGTTTGAATGGCTCTGGAAGAAATCGCTTATTTCATCGCACAGTGCCCACGAACGTCAATCCGTTGTTCAGTAGGGTGTCTGCCAGCTCCCTGTCTGTGAAAAAGTTGTCAGGGGTGATGTTCCGTCCACTCTTGAAGAAAGGTGTCGATAAACGGATCGCCACATTTCTGCCCAGATTTTGCTGACGTTCACCGCCCAGTGGTCTCCCAAGATACGGCTCAGCTACCAGAGGAAAGTTGTTCTCCACATCCACTGCCCAGAAAATCTTTATCCCGTATCTGTCGGGCTTTGATGGCAGATACCGGAGAAACGAACAGCGTCCACGAAATGGAACCAGCTGCTCGTCTATTGTAATGAAGGGGCCAGGTATGTAGTGGACTGACAAGTTGTGAGAAAAGTCATCCCAGAATTCACGGAATGGAGCAAAGACATCCCGACTTCTCCTGGCTGTCCTGGTGGCTCTGTCATCAAATCGCATGTATGTTGCTAGTTGCGGGAAGCGTTTTCTGCTGATAATTGCCCGTATGAAACTCATTCCATCACCAGGATCGAAGACAACATCCGAGGACAGCATACTCTGTTTCATTGCCCCCAGGATGCAAGCAAGAAAAGCCTTGATCTCCACTTCGTCTGTTTCTTGAAAATCTCCCTTTTGACGCTTGCCCAGATTTGTATACTTGACGATCGACTTGACCATCTTTCGGGAAAAGAACAGCTGGAATGCGTCGGAGGGCTCTTCAATATCAGCACATCCTACAAGCTGACTGGCTGGCACACGAAACACGTTTTTAGTAGAGGTCCGACCTGATGGCGCAGATGGCGGGACCGAGCTCCACTTTGTTCCATCTTTGGCAGTCAAGATAGTCTCTTCAAGATGACCAATATCTCGCTGAGCCTGTCCAATCCTCTGTCTTTCAGGAGCGCTTCTCTGTCGGCGGTTGGCTATTTGATCGGCCAAATACGGGTAGTCTTCAGCTTCATCCTCCTCCGGGTCTGAGTCAGGAGCATACTCAGCATTATCCTCATCAGCTGCTGCAGCCGGTCTCAATTCCCAATAATGTCAGGTTCGTCTTCATCTGTATAGTCTTCTCCTTCGATGAGGCCGTCGTCATCAAAAACTGAACAGAATGTCATTCGTGGCACCACCATCCAGTGTTATTGTAGGTGCCTCTTCTTCGTCTGAAAGATTACCAATAATACATTATAGAATTTCATCACACACACACACACACACACACACACGCACACGTGCGCGCGCGCGCGCGCACACACACACACACACACACACACAGAGGGCGGGAGTGATAGAGCGTTGTTTGCCTTTCAGTCGAAAGATGTAAAGAAGATTATCAGCTATTGGAGACACCATCTGAACCGGGAACATTTTTTTCATTGAAACTTGCCATCACCTGGATCCAGGGAGGGAGATGAGCCAACAGGAAAGTGTTCGTCGTTTACCGCTTGGTTGAGAGCATCAAAGATATTGGGTCTCTCCATTATTCTGAAAACGCACACATAGACACACACTATATGCATTACTGAAAATAAAGAGGCAAAATAAATTCCATTACACCGGCCGTAAATTTTGTAAATCTTGAGGTTGCTATGGTAAACAGTCTACAACATAATTTGTAAATATCACTAGCGATTTATGGAACAACACACGCATTAGATATCTCCATAATTCCGGAAAAAAATACGCTTAAAAAGTTGTTGTGTTACTATGATTATAGAGGGGGGCATATGTTTCGCGGCACCGGTGATGCCGGGCCATTTCTCTGCGTCACTATCGGGAAGAGCATGCGGCATCTTTCGATTACGTACGCATGAATACATTTTATAAAACAAATTCATAAATTAACTGATTATGATTACTAAATCAACGCTGCTGTATATTTTTATGCCAAGATTTATTCAACAATAGGTGAATGTTACCCATGCCTTACCTCAGTCGAAGATACTGGAACCACGTGTAGAGATCCCCATGTGGATGGCTTGTGAAACCGGTGCCACGGCATATTTTGTCCGAGAATTTGGCGTGGGTGCACAACTACCCACGAGGTACGCCGTGTAAGTTTTCTTCTTTGCGAGGATGGGTGACTGTGCACCCACGAGGTACGGCGAAGGTTATACAATGTTTTTGTTGTTTATTTACTCCGTTGTTTACAAGCAAAACAACACGATTTTTGGTAACAACATAGACAAAACCCTTATTGACAAAGTCATGAAATTTCAAAGTCGAGACTTAAAAAATGACCAAGAACCATTAACTTTAATAAAAGTGTGGGTACGCCTGCACCCACGGGGTACAGCGAAGGTTAAACAGCTGAGTGATACCAAGGAGACATTGCTTGTGGTGCACATTATCGAGGGGCACCGTGAGCAGTTTCCCCATGAATGCCAGCGATGCGAACAGAATTTCCTTACAGAGAAAGCACTTCATCACCATTTGCATGGGGCACACGATGAAATTATTACCGCAGGACTTTCATCACCCCAATCACCATCACCACTCATTTTGAACCAGTCCATCGTTTCAACACCATTTCTGCCAGTTCTCTCACCGAGATGCAAGGGATCATTCTGAAATGGCCAATAATTCTGAAATTGGGAACCCTTCCTCAAAGGACTCTGAATCTAATGCTACTTTGCCCGATGCTGTAGCCATGGTTTTCAATAATCTTCCTGAGGAGGCCAAAGGTCAATCAGATCTATGAACAGTGAAGGCAAACGGGTGATGCTTGTCATTGACGGACGATGGCAAAGGGGGTGTCCAGCAAGTATATTTCGACCCTAGCACTGACACAGAAGCTGATATTAACCCCCTTGTGCATGCAGCCACTGGTACTGTAAACAGTACAGGTGGCTATACGTGCACAAGAGGATTAAATTGCAGGTTGCATCACCTATCTATTCCCAAGATTCTGAAAGCTTGGCGTCCGTCTCTGAAGAAAATTTAGTGGTGGGGGAATGTATGGTTGCCAGTGAAATATCGGCAGTTGGAAACCTCGTCTACTCTATGGAAATGCCCACAGAAAATGGAGACAACTATCAGCATTTAGGCATCGTTGAAATCTCTGATGGACAGATTATGAGTGGTTCAGAAGTAGAAGTAGGCACTGAAAGCGGTGAAGTTGTGATGGAGGAATCCGTTCCCATGGAAACAGAGGAAGATGTTTCAACAGTCACAGTGGAGACCAGTGATGTTGAAGCGGTGACAATCAGTGCTGAAGATTTCTTGAAACTTTTGAAAGAATCACATGCTACATCAAAATAGTTTGCAGGTGTATGTTGGGTTCTACATAGCAACATCTTCAGCGTCACTGGTTCATCATTTTATACGATTTGTATGCAGGTTGTAGATGTGTGAAAAATGCATAATTTTTGAGTAAACATGAATTTTACTTTACAAACGTGTCAACCCTTTAGTGGCTACTTGTGCAGACACTTGCAGGGTTCGCACAGGGCCCTAAAAGGCCCTAACATTTTAAGACAAAAATTAGGGGCCCCTAAAAATGAAAACGGGTGGCTGGAGGCCCTAAAAACGTAAAAGCCTGAGAGAAATAAAAGTTTTTCAACATAAAAAAAAAAAAAATTGGGAGAAAACGATCAGAAAGGAAAATCGGTTGCGAAAATCAAACTCATTGATATTGCCGATCAATCTCGAAGTTTAGTCGGTCAAGGGAAGTAACTCCATATCGAGTGTATGCTGATTCAGTGTACTGTTCTCTCCCCTCAGTCTGAAAAAAGTGTTTGACTGTAGACCAAGGACAAGGCAGACAAAGCATGCTTTTTCGTCTTCGTCTTGTGATTGAGAAGTTTAAGATTTCCATGTACCCGGACTGTGCTGCAAGAACAATGTGTTTACTCCAGCCAGTGTAAGAAATTTATGCTTTTGTAATGACTAGGACAATTTACTTGAGACATACCAGAAACTGAGAATGTGATTAAGTACTTGCTGGATAAGGATTTGTATTGGAGAAGAAATGTCTATAGGGTCGAATCACGACCCTTTCCCGCAAAAAAAAATTCTAAAAATAGATTTCCGAGCGCAAATGCCTACTTCCGGTGACATGGCACTGACCGTTGAAAATGCCGACGAAGCACTGCTGCTGGGGAAAATGCAACATGTACCCTCATATTGAGTTTCGAGCTAAAATATTATGCTGTAAAGTGTTCTCATAATTCATCTTTTTAGATAATATAATTTTTGTATGCAGTGAAAAATGAATAATAAATAGCTGGTAAATTTATTTCAGATTTGTCTTAGTGGCTGCTTTTTGTTTTCTGACTATGCTTACATGTACTGGAAAACACTGATTTTCAGCGTCAACAAGTATTACTCGATTTGCAACACAGATAAAATAACACACAAGACATGGACAAAGATGTCAACACTGAAAAGTATAACACTATTAAAAGAATTAATTTTTATTAAATTGGTGCAAAATAAATACCTTATGTTACAGACAAAATGGGAAATCAGTCATTCGTGAGAAATGCCTAAGGCAGTAATGAGCATTTTTTTTTAACTGAATGACAAAATACCACTCTTTTTGTAAATAATTGCACTTAGAAATTATTTAGACGGAAAGATCTGTAAGTTGTTCAATTAAATTCTCTGAATCGAAATACATCACTCATTCCGTAAATAATTGAAAATTGTCCTAAACCGGGCATAGCTGAATTTGTCTACAGGCATTTCCTGAGAATGACTGATTTCTTGTTCTGACTGCACACACATGCACAGCGGCACACACACACACACACGCACACACACACACACACACACACACACGCACACATACAGGAGTGGCCAAATCTTTTTTTTTCTTTCTGAGGTCATCTGGCGGACTAGCTCAAGAAAAAAAATGAATTAGTCCGCAAGAATCTTAACAGAGTCCGCTTACTAATCACCAAAAATCAGAATGCTTGTACAATGTTAGTAAAAAAATGAAGGAAAAAAACATTTAATGAAATAACACATTTAATATTGTAATTGTATTTTTTTCTATAAGTTTTCTTAAAATAAAAAAGTTTATATTTCTCACCAAAAAATTACTTAACACAGCGTTAGATAGGCCTACCTTCTAACTGCATATGGTAAAAAGCATCAGAAAAGTATCGCTGTAAATTAAATGAACATTTATTATTTATCCACCATTGCTTAAAATCTTTTGCAAAAAGTAATCGTTTAAAAAAAAGAAAATTCGCTTCATCTGTTGTTTTCTTCTTCTTCTTTTCTTAAGGATCGCTTTCTAAAACAATACAGTGAGCCATCACAAAAATCAAAACAAGTTAAGAGTCCTGTCGTCTGCTAGCAGAAAGTCGTGAAAGTTATCACATGGTCACATGACTATAAATAAAATGGTGATAATTTCGAGAAGTAGACGACGCTTGTGTTCGTCATGCCTTACAAATAGGCGAAAACAAATAATAGATGACTGGTCATATAATAGATGACTGGTCATAATTTGAGGGAGTCCGTTAGGCAGTACCAAATCTAGAATGTGAGATAATCCGCCGCAATTCGAGATCACATAAAATATATAACAGTATTGATATTATATGACTAAGATATATTACACTATTATCATGTCTTGTCTATTCAAAAAGTCTAAGATCGACAGCTACCACCCAAAACACAAATTAAATTCTTTTACAACATAGTTGGACACCGAGTGTTGTCACCGGAAGTAGTTAAAACGAAGATTTTTACCGATCATTTACGAAGATGACGTCGCATGAAGCAGACGCCTTAATTTCGTGATTCGTCCCTATGAACACCACTTGGTAAATGGTCAAGAGTTAGACTGGGTGTCTAGTGGTAAAATCTACACCCTCCCTCACAAAACCTGCTACAAAATTATCAGAAGTGGTCAGATCAAACTAAGGCATACATCATGTTGTAGGGAAATGGTTTGATTGATTGATTGTACATTGCTTAACGTCCCGACAGCAACAAGGCTTTCTCAGGACGTGCCTGCACTGCTTGTGAAAAAATAAAAAAGAAACAGAACATTGAATGTATGTCGCCAGCCGGTCAAATACGTTAAATAAACCTAACACATGGGGCCTAAATAAAGCTAAAACCATTTAGCAACACACATCCAATATCAAGAGCTACAGGCAGTGCAGACAGTAGGGAGAGTTTTAAAAAGGCAAATACAGGTGAATGGACAAAGGGTAGACAGAAACACATGCCCCAGAATAGAGAGAAAAACCCACCCTGTGGGGCTGACCAGGGTGACCCTGGGAACTAAAAAATACCTAACCCCACCCAAGTCCCCCAGGGCAGATCCGGGTGTAGGGAAATGGATAAGGTTTCCAGTGATAAATGTTTTTTTTGGGTGACCACAGAAGAATTTGGGACATTATCACAGTTTTTTTGACCAAATCAGAATTGTAACTTGAGAACAAAACGTGACACATTTTACACATGCTCCATGGAACTCGGATTTTCAAAAGCATGCTGCACTATGAAAAATCACTGTTACTGTCACAAGATGTTTGCAGTGTTGGACTAAATTACCATTGAGTTGGTGATTTTCTAGAGCGAGTTGCTTTTGCATAATTAACCATAATATAAGACCCTGCTTGAACATAACACTTGTTGTAAATTTTGACAGCAGAAATCATACTACTACGACACATTCTGACAAATGGTCAATTATTAAAACTTATGTTATTTTGTAGAGTATGTACTTTGTTTTTATAATGAAAGGTTTGTGGTTCTTACATGGAAAATCAAATGATCAGTTTTGAAGATTTATACTCAGAATGGTGTAAATGTTGAGTTATGTTCAAACAGTCTAGGCACTTATTTATCTCTACTAATCTGTTGTTTTTGCTGAAGACAACTGGTGTAGCGATTTATATCAAGGTTTTGAAGAGGATGCATTGGGTGATAGATGAAAGAAACCCTTTATGCGTCCAAATTTTGGGTGTAAATTGTTATGTTCCAGCAGTCCAGCAAACTTTATAGATATTTTCTTTTCATTATTTTTTCAATTGGCTTTTGCACTTAAATTAAATTAGAGACTTGTTTCTGTGCATTTAACATAACATTTTAAAATTAGTTCTCCAAGTAGAATTTAAAATTAGTGGCTTTTGGAAATTATGGTGTAAAGTTATGTTCAAACAGTTTTTATGGCATAAAAGGTTGCATTTTCCTCTATCTATCTATATCCCGTAGTCTTGCCGACCGTTGGGGCACCACTGATGACTTGGCAACCAGCTCCCTCCAATCCTCTCTGTTCTCTGCCATTCTCAGCGTATCGCCCAGCTTCAGTCCTGTCCACTCTGAGATATTGTCCTCCCATCTTTTCCTCCGTCTTCCTCTCCTTCGTCCTCCTTGCACAGTGCCTTGCAGGATTGTTTTGGCAAGCCCTGCTGAACACGTGACATGCCCATACCACTTCAGTTTGCGTTTTCTCACAATGGCTAATAAGTCTTCATAGGGCCCGATGGCTTGCCTGATTCTGCTTCCCACTTCCTCGTTTGTGATGTGATCTCTGTATGAGATGCCAAGCAGCCTTCGAAAACATCTCATTTCAGTGGCTTGTATCCTCCTTTCAAGGTCTGCTGTGAGGGTCCATGACTCGCAGGCATACAAGAACACTGAGATGACTAAGGACGCTCCTTAGTCATCTCAGTGTTCTTGTATGGAGCAGAGTGTGATGTTTCTGTCCTTCCATATGGTCTTCAATCTTGTCAGTGCTGTTGTTGTCTGTGCAATCCTGGACAGTATTTCTGGTTTTGATCCCTCATCTGTCACAATGGCTCCTAAGTATTTGAATTTCTTAACTGTTTCCAGTTTTTGGCCTCCAACCATGATTTCAGTGCCAATGCCACTGGCGTTATTGGTCATCAGTTTGGTCTTCTCTGCACTGATTTTCATCCCATATGCAATGGCTGTACTATCCAGCTTTTCCACCAGCTGAGCTAGCTCTTTCTCTGTTCCTGCAAGGCCATCAATGTCGTCCGCAAAGCGCAAGTTCGTTGATTGATTGATTGTACATTGCTTAACGTCCCGACAGCAACAAGGCTTTCTCAGGACGTGCCTGCACTGCTTGTGAAAAAAAAAAAACAAAAAAAAAACAGAACATTGAATGTATGTCGCCAGCCGGTCAAATACGTTAAATAAACCTAACACATGGGGCTAAATAAAGCTAAGACCATTTAGCAACACACATCCAATATCAAGAGCTACAGGCAGTGCAGACAGTAGGGAGAGTTTTTAAAAGGCAAATACAGGTGAATGGGCAAAGGGTAGACAGAAACACATGCCCCAGAATAGAGAGAAAAACCCACCCTGTGGGGCTGACCAGGGTGACCCTGGGAACTAAAAAATACCTAACCCCACCCAAGTCCCCCAGGGCAGACCCGGGTGGGGCCGCAAGTTCGTGATTGTTCTGCCTCCAATACTGACAGTTCCTTCATGATCTTTCAGAGCGTCCGTCATGATTCTTTCCAGGAAGATGTTGAAAAGAGTAGGTGAGAGCAAGCAGCCATTTTCCACTAACACACTTTATTTATAGACATACCATATATTCTGGATGGAGAACATACTTTGAAACCTACAAATGCAAAAAAATTGCTTACAGCTTGTGCTTGTTGTGAATTGTTAAATGTGTGACATTGTAAATGTTACGTTCAAACTGTAAACTTCAAAGTTCAATAACAACCAAACTGTAAATAACATAAGGTACATCAGATTTATATGAAATATTAAAATTATTTTGCTTTTGAAAATGCAGGGTGCTTGTCACACCATTTGGACACCCAGTCGTACTCTTGACCAAATGTTATTTTATTCAGTATTTTAGTGTGTCGTTATAGCCCTATTTTGTTTTTATTTTTAGATGTTAAAACGGGCCCTAAAAGGCCTTAATTTTTTTCTTAAAACAGGCCCTAAATATTTTTCTTGAAGGTCTGTATGAACCCTGACTTGCTCCCGTCAAATGTCCTGTCAGAAAGGTAAAAAAATATCAGGTCTACCATGTGGATCTGTCAGATACGTGAGCCGTAAGGGCTTCATTCTCGTTTCATGTTTTTTTGTAGTTTGTGGTGTGCGTATTTTATCCATCTGCCATGAAACTGGTTGACCTTCTGCCCTATACTCTTTTTCCTCATGCTTGTGCAGTTGCATAGAATAATTTGATTAGGATGTTGAAAACACGAACAAGTCGTACAACAGTCCTTGTTAGTGTATAATTATATGTTGGTTAATTGTAAAAAAAAGTTATGTCAGTAAATGAATTAACATATCAAACCAGAATCACAATTTTTCTTACTTATTGCAGTATTACATGCAGCAAAACTAAAAATTCACACATTGCACATTATGTACAATTTCACAATTATTCTTAAGAATTTTTATTTTAGATGGACATGCCACCTGTTTGTTTTTTTCCAAGCACTGCCTGGTAAAATAAGTTTAACCCTTTTAGCCACAGGGTCCCATTTCTCAAATTTTGGAGGTGTTGCCTAATGACTATGTACCAGTCGCAGGAGATGGATTATGATAATTCAAGATAGTTATTTGGCTTTAACGCCGAGCAGGCAACTAAGGCCATCTCACGGCAGTGATAATTCAAGGGTAGTGCCAGATTAGCTTGGCGCCTGAAGGCACCAAGCTAATCTGGCACTACCTTGAATTCTCATGGTCAATCCATCTCCTGCAGTAGGGACTCAGGGCTAAATGGGTTAATTTGTCATGTAGAGGTGAAATGAAATGTCAACATTAAAAACAATCATGAACTGAAAACAAGAAATTAATGTCTGGGAAAAATGTACACCCCTTCTCGTCAGTTTATCCCCTTGGCTGTTATTGATGATGCTGCTCCGTGGAAAGGACCTGCAACTAAGCTTTTCCACGGAACAGCATCATCAGTAACAGTCAAAGGATTAATTTTCAATTTCAAGCTGCCCAATAAATGTTGCTTAAAATACAAAATGAACAAATGTGTATTGGACAATGATTTTCAATGACTCGCACTTGTTTTCTCCATTGATTTACTACCGCTGTAGCGAATCAAGGGAGAAAACCAGTGCATTTTGGACCTTCAGGTTCTTTGCCTCAAGTGTTGACCACCACACAAAAATAGTATTTGTCAGTTGATAACTGCTGGCTTGTACATGACTTCCCCCCCCCCCCCCCCCCTCGAGATCATACTGTTTTCTCTTAATGTCACTAGTTCCCTGCTATTTGGTGGCACACACAAAATTCTTTGAATGGTTCACAATCTTTGGCATCCAAAGTTGTACATTGATTTTGTACACTTTTACCCCATATTTGTATTAGCAAACTGTGTATTATCAGCGTTATTATACAGTGATGAATTCAGTTGAACGGTAGTCTTTCTCCCCTCATGCTAGAAGTGCACAAAATGCCTTTGCAGAAAGCAAACACCAGGAAATCTCTGTACTGTGAAGGCATGAGACAAAGTCCATTTTTGTGAACAGCAAGATTAATCATTACAAAGAAAATTTTGCTTTGTACAAAATAGAAAGAATGAAATATGAACACTTATATGAAGTTGGATTGACCTTAGAAGGTAGAATTTAAGGCCTTTTGAACCACAACAGGCGCCAAGCTGAATAGACACTACCTAACTTTCGACGGCAAAAAGC
>BTPG01000007.1:47114141-47194141 GCA_036245525.1 Semisulcospira habei
AGGAATTCTGAGCTGTTTTGCGATGCACAATGTCCCGTAGCTGAGACAAAATCTTCACTTCACGCTTGCTGCGTTCTTCATGGCTGAATTTAGCCAGGGCGCGCTTTTCATCTGCGCTGTAGATCTGGTTTTCTTTTCTCAGACGCACAGCCTCCATATGACGATGTCTGCAAAGAAAAACTGGCTTGTAAGAAATCTGACAAAATTTGCATGAAATCTACAGTTTAGTTTGGCTTGCTATCTTCATGTCCTATTGATTACTTTGACTGACCAGAGTAAAACCAAACAAAAACGCAGCAAAATATTCTTCCTGTCTGCATGGGCATCTAAGGTTGACAAAGACTCAGGTCGTGGAGTGCGATGCAGCTTTTGCAAAATCTCAGAAAGCTTAGTTTCAGCAATTCCATTAAGACCATGAGCAAGCTCTTTCCTCCTGCAAAAGGCATAGATTCTCATGAGGCCCTGCAGCTGCAAGGGAGTTTATGGAAATTTATGGCTCTTTCTGGCTTGCCCCTGCAGGGGAATTCATGAGATTTATAACTCTTGCTAGCATGGATCAGCCAAAAGTACATCTTCAGGTGAAGTCTACAGTTAAATAGAGAACATGTTTACTTTCTGAACATCGTAAGTATGAACTACTCCTACTAACTGTACCATGCACGATAGTAGGGCATAGGCAGATTGGCCTGGTCATTTCAATTTTTCAGACCATCAGCCACATAGGCTGAATGACCTTTAGCCTATTCAATTACTGTGAACCACAGCGACACCCTATTTACAAATCAGTACCAAGTGTCAAACCTAAAATCAATTTATCACCAACACCTATCAATTCAGTGTCACATTGAAATATATGACTGTTACAATTCAATTTTCATAACTTTTAGTCATACCTGCTTCCACTCATGACATAACCAACAGATTCATAGGAACAGATTTCATCCGACGTAAGACCAATTTCACCACGTCGTGGAATACGTTTCCCCTCAGCGATGTAGGCTGCCATGGCAGCACCTTCACCAGGCAGCAAGGCCTTGCCATAACTGTAGATGAACACAGAGTGTCATTTCACATTCAAAGCTTTCAATATAAACTGACACCTCCACTGCCAAGAGCACAGGCAGATCCTCATAGCCTATAGTTGCAGGAGCTCATGAGGATCTACGCCTCTTGCCAGTCCCCTTTACATTTGTGTGCCTAATGCCTAGTGTCTAATTTCCAGTAATTAAAATATTATTTGACACAGAGTAATTCTATATTCTGGCAGTGAAGGAATGGACTTGAGAAATCAGCTAAAGAAATATAAACCCACAAAATGTCAACAGTTTCGTATTTAATGACTATGACCATTTCTAACTTTAATTTCCCGATTTCAGGTAGTCAACTGTCACCCATGTAGTTACAAGCACATAAAATTACAGCATTTTGGCTGCCCAACAATGACAAGTTGTGACAGGTCAGGGGGCCACCCAAAGTTGTTGTGGGATAGTTATTTCCCCTAGATCACAAAGTTCAAACAGCTGAGTTTGCACTCCTTCTTTCACAATTTCCCATGCACGCTTCAAAACGTAGCTACAAAATGATACTGTCATACAACTTACAAGTACAAATGTACGTCAAATACAGTACTCATGAATAAATGAAAGCACTTACTCCATTGGTTTAGAATCAATGGAGTTCTCGACATAGGGCTTGGGTCCCATCACATCTTCCTCCTCATCTCCATCCTCTGCAAAATCATAAAAGCAGACATCACACTCAGATTGGTAATTATTTGACAAACACTATTTCCATAACTGGTATTTCGGATAAAGCAAAGATGCCTCGTTAACAGCCTTCAGAAATTATGCATGTCCACAAGTTGGCGACTTCACAACAGACCTAGTACATCGTCACATGAATAGTTGTGTAAATACTGTGCTGGTCTGTGCTTGTGGGTCTACAGCTAACTTAATAATAATAATAATGCGTTTTTATATAGCGCCCTTCCCCACAGACAGCAAGCTTGGTGCGCTTTACAGCACATAAAATATTTTTTTTTTAAAAAGAAAAAAAAAAGAAAAAAGAATTGGAACAAAATAAACACACACTCACTCTCCTTAAATAAACATCAGCTCGCACCATGTAGGCCCATTCCTAACATGAAACATTAATTTTTCTCTAAAATGTAACTTACCGATGTCATTACTACCATGGAACAACCTATAGCTAGCGTAATTTTAGCCCAAAAACTTACGATGTACCTTTAGGGCCAGGGGAGGCCACCAGGGTTGCCGTGACCTGGTACCCGGGTAGCCTCCCTTCCCACCCGTTATGGGTAACAGCCCGAGCAGCCAAGCCACACCAGTTCTTTTGTTTAGATGGCGAGCGGCAAGCGGGGCAGGTGGGAGGGCCATCCGAGTAATGACATCGGTAAGTATTTTTCGAAAAAATACATTTTAGAGAAAAATTAATTTGTTTCCTCAAAAACATTACCGATGTCATTACTACCATGGAGAATCGCGAAGAGGAGGGTGCCGCATAACCCAGTGCCTGACTGAGCCAGCCAGCCCCGTCCTCCCCGGCGCCATATCCCGATAATTTTAGCTAAAGGGTTACCAACGGCACCAAAGGTGCCGGAAGGGAGTGTTGCGCCGCCGCGATGTCCCCCACCAGGGCTAGGTTGTCTCGCTGGCCCACCAGGTTACGGAGGTAGAACCGGGTGAAGGTCGACTTGGTCCGCCAGCCTACAGCAGCCAGAGTGTCTCGGACAGCGCAGAAGCGGTCAACGTGACGCTAGCAGCCATGGCTCCGACCTCGTGGGCCCGGAAGAGTAGCTGCTTGGCAGCGTCGGGGCAGAGGTCCTGGTAGGCGGAGCGCATCACCCATCTAGCCAGGAAGATTGTCTGGGCTGAGATGTCTGATCTACCTGGGGACAGAGAAAACAAAAAGAGGCGGGTGCGTCCCTGGTGGAGCGGCTTGGTACGGCGTAGGTACACGCGTAAGGCTCTCACCGGGTCCTGTTGTCTGACTTCCTCGTAGGAGTCGATCGGCGAAGCAATCGCACAGTGATCACCTGTGGGGCCGTCAGCGGGGACTGGTACAGGGTCAAGAAGGCCGGGTCCGTTAGTAGCTGCACGGGGTCATCCGACCTGCACTACAGGCAGGCGGGGGCGCGGGCAGCGCACTCATTCTGGAGGCTGTGGCTACGGTGAGCAGAAGCAAGTCTTTGTGTAGCGTCGGCCATGCTTGCTAGGGGAAGCGGCTCGAAACGCTAGCGTTCATCCAGAAGAGTATCCAGGGTAAATCCCAGCGCGGGATCAGGGAGCAGAGGGCAGGTCGCTGTGTGCCGAAGAGGGCCATAAGGTCAGCGAGGCCCTTACACTGTCGGGTTCCGCTCGGCCCGGGTGCCGGTAAGCGTCGGCGATCATAGTGAGGTAGCCCCTGAGGTGATCGGTGCCAAGTGCTATTCGGCGAAAGCCAGGAAGAACTCAGCCAGCGGTGGGGAAGTCAGATCGGTAGTGGAGAGGCGACGGAGGTCGCACCAAGCTCCCAGTACTCTCCACCTTCCCTCGTAGACACGCAGGGTCGAGGGTCCACGGCCTGAAGCAATAGCTGTCAATGCCTCACTCGAGAACTCCAGCGGCGAGGGTTTGCCATTCAATCCCCAAGCATGTAGCAGGAGTCTCCCAGAGCACGGAAGTAGAGCGCCTGGCGCGGTAGCTAGAGCATCGTGCGAGGAGCGGGAAGCCGGAGTGAGGGGCCCGTGGCCAGGTTCAGAAGGTCGGAGGCGCAGGATCTGGTTCAGCAGAACGGCGCCCCCAGCAACAGGATCGCGTAGCATCCCTGCGCTAGAGAAGCACCTTGGGGAAAAGGCCTGAGGGAGGGTAAGCGGAAGCGCAGGGGCCATCCCAGGGAAGGGGGAGCGTAACGGCCACCCAGGTTAGGGGTTCCGGGACGGGTGAGACGAGGAGGGGGGAGCTGAAGGTACCACCCTGTCGTGAAGAACGAAGAGGGGGGGGGGGGGGGGGGGCTCCCAAGTGGCGCAGATCATCCGGGCGACGTCCGAGCAAAGCGCCTCTTCCTCTTTCTTCTCACTTGGCGCGGAGACGCTGACCCTGCCAGGAGGGGGAGCCCGCAAGGACAAGCAGGAGGCCGTGAAGTATCTCGCTCGGGGAGAGATGCGGCGATCCTTGCACCAACGGAGGCGCTGGTAAGAAGAAGGCAGAGGAAGGGGAGCAGGTCCCGTCCTGCTTCTGTACGTAGGACACACCAGCGGATTCGTCGGAACGACGATCAGGTCCTGATGTCTGAGAGTCAGTTTCCAAGGGAGGGGAGCTGCCGTATCGCCAGTAACTCCAACCAGTTGAAGGCTTGCCGCCAGGACCGGTGGACAGCTGCCGGAAGCCGTGGCACATCGGCAGCAGGTGTGCACCCCAGCCGGAACGGCTGGCGTCAAAACAAGGGACAACTGGGGGGGAGGCGAAGGAGAGGGACTCCAGGCGCAAGCCAGGCAGGGACCGCCTAGCGGCGGGGAAGAGGAACAAGCAGGGGAGGAGCCGGAAAGGGAGCCTCGCTGTCTCCGGTCGAGGGCGCCAGCGAAGGAGATCCGCAGCGGTGCTCACTAGGCCAGAGAACTGCAACCAGGGTCAGGCGGAGACTGTCTCCTGCTGGGCACGAAGACGAGCCAGGATCGCCAACTTCCAGATCCTCAGTTCCGGGAGTCACACCCAACGAGATCCATCAGGAACTCCAACCACGGCGTGCGAAGCGGCGGGACAGAGCGAGATCCGAGTCACCTAAGACTACGAAGCCACGGGTGTCGAGGAGGCCAGAAGGCGTTTCATCGCTGTTCCCGGGAGGGTGCTGACCGGAGGCGCCGGAGCAGATCGTCGACGTAGTTTGAGGAGGGTTCGACGAAGTCCGCCTGGCCGTGGCGAAAGCGCCGACCAAGGGACGGGCGAAGACCCAGCGAAGGCGGTGGGCGATGGCGGAATGGTAAGGTCAAGGTCGGACGCCGCCTGAGGCCGTGCAAGGCCAGGCGGGGGCAGGGGCGGGGTCGGGTGGGTGCGGCGGGCGACGGAGACGCGCGGGGGAGGGCAGCGACGCTGGTAGGGCGGGTCCGGCGATCCGCAGGGCGCGACCCAGGACCTCGCGAGTGGCTGGAAGCGGGAGGAGGTGAGGCGGGCCGACAAGAATCTCAACGCGTCCTTCACCGACTGCCAGGACCGAAGAGGAGGGGATGCCGAGCAGAGCCTGTCGCAGCTGTCTCCGCAGGTCCAGCGAGAGGTAGGGGCGGACGACGAGCACAGCAGGGTGTGGCATCGGAGCATCGAAGACCTAAGCATTGACACGCCGCTCGGAAGGCAGGACTTCTTCCCCACAGCCAGAGCGAGGAGGGGCCCTAACTGCGGCGAGAAGGAGAAGAGCCAGCTCCATGTAGACGAGCGCTTGCTTGGCCAAGTCGAGGGGTCCAGCACAGGCGAGAGCGCCGCGGAGGGGAACGCCGTCCGAATCCGACAGGGAGGAAGCAACGGCGCGAGGCGCGAAGTCCACCAGCTGCTGCTGAGCGGCAGGATCCACTGCGGAGAGGGCAGAAGCAAAGCCTGTGCATGTCTGGCATCCAGCTGCGCTGAAAGGCGATGTCCAATCCACCGGCCGGCGAAAGACGGTGACGAAGAACCCGCGTCGGAGCCTGAATCGTGCTGCAGGGGCAGAGACGGTGACACGAACCCTTGAACCTCGGGGCGTGGCAGGGACGAAACCTCTAGGGGGGAGAGCAACGTCCAAGTGGGCGATGGGGAAGGCGTCCGGGCTCGAGGAAGACGCGAGACAGTAGAGGCGCGGCGCGTCGAGAGAGGGAAGGGTCTCCGTCCTGGGCGTCCTGGACGCAGGGTCAAGGGCGTAGAAGAGAGCGCGCGGAGGTTGAACAGAAGGAGGAGCCGAGTCGAAATCTGCCGAAGGCTGCTATCCACATCGACGGGCGAAGCAGGAGGCCGACGCACCAGGAGCTGGAGAGGCGGAAGCTGGCGTCAGACGGGGCGAGACCCGGGCGAGCGGCAGAGAAGGCGCGGGCGGCTAGACCGACGAGTGGAGTGTCCGTACGAAGGAGGGCGGAGCACGTGTCCGACGGCGCGAAGGGGAGGTGAGCGGGGAGGGTGAGGAAAGGGAGCCGGGGAAGGAGAGGGGGAAAGACGAGGCCGGAGGGCGAGCAGCACGGACGACCCAGGAGGACATCGACCGGAGGGGACTTGGAGGGGACTTGTAAGAAGAACCAGCGATGCCAGAGGGGAAGACCGACGAAGAGGGCGAGACGTCCGCGAAGCTGAAGCGGCGAGCGAAGGGGAGGCGAGAACCGAAGACGCCGGACTGCGGGTCCGGTGTAGGACGCCGAAGTCCGAGGGGGTGTACGCAGGCAAGGGGCGAGGAGCCGAGTCCAGGCGGTCGCAAACCCGTAGTTGCATGTCGAGGGTCGTACGCAGAAGCCGGGGCTTCTCTTGTCTCTTATCTATCTTCTTCCGGTGTCGGAGAGAAGAGGCGTTCAGTTCTGCCGGAGGACTTGTGAGGCTTGGGTTCCGCAAGGCGGGGCGAGCTAGCTCGCTGCGGACCTGGCTCGAGCGAGCTGGTGCGCAAGGGGGGATCAAGGCATCCCCCAATGTAGAGTGTAGGGGTTTGTTTTCCGCAGAGCGGGGCGAGCGGACTCGCTGCGGACCTGGCTCGAGCGAGCTGGTGCGCAAGGGGGGATCAAGGCGTCCCCCAATGTAGAGTGTTGGGGTTTGTTTTCCGCAGAGCGGGGCGAGCGGACTCGCTGCGGACCTGACTCGAGAGAGTGGGTGCGCAAGGGGGGAGCCTTGTATGCCGTCCCCCACCGGCAGCAAAGTGTGTTCCTGCTGAATCCGGGGCCGAAGCATGCTTGCGGAGGCGGGTGGACTGTCACGCCGTAGGCTCCGCAGCTGGGCGTCCCAAGGTCCTCTACCCAGAGCGCAGACATCACGGGAGGGTCCCGAAGCGTAGCCAGCGCCGGGGAGGTAGATCGCATGCTTGTAACTCGGCCACTGCAAGTCGCCACATGGTGTGCAGATGCGGGCCTGAGCACTGCAACATAGAGTGAAACAACGAAGCGACTGGTCCTAGTAGAAGGCCACGTTCCCCGAAACTAGTTAGTTATTTGGGTTTAACGCCGAGCAGGCGACTAAGGCCATCTCACAGCGGTCCCTCAAGAACCGCGCACACTTCCACCCTTCCCCACTATCCTGTTCTGAGCAATATCGCTTTCCTAATAACAAGCAACGATTTAGCAAAGGATGCCGGCGCACGCCGCCAGAGGCGCGGCGCTGGCAAACATCGAGACCTTACCTGGACATCTCACAAGGGATAGGGGAAGGTAGCACCTGTAGTCGAAGAAGAAGAAGAAGAAGCGCCCACGCGGCAGAGGCCCAGAAGCATCCAGGAAGAGGAAGGCTGGGTCCGCGACGAAGGTCCCGGCCGTCCAACCGGCGAACTTGACTGGCGAAGCAGACGCAAAACTCTCAAGCCGAAACCGGTGCAGGACAGCGCTCCCACGAGGGACGAAGGCCGGCCCCACGGCCCAGGGACCTATCATCCGGCAGCGACGCAAGAAGCACCCGTGACACTCACTTTTAAAAGTCACAGAAGGCGACGTGCAGGCCGGGAACGAAGCCACGCTAACGAAGACCAAGGGCCCCAAGAACCAACACAGCCGTAGGTAGCACAGTAGAGGTCTAAGAACACGACCCTACGCTACAACACGGACAGAAAAGTTCCAAGGCAAGGCGACAGCATAGACCAGGAACGAGGTCCACCGACGAAGTCCAAGTACTCTGAACCATACACAGCCGTCGGCACACACAAGGCCAGAAGTTCCAAGGCAAGGCGAAGCACCGGCCGGGAACGAAGTTCACTGACGAAAGTCCAAACTCTAGAACCATACACAGCCGTCGGTACACAAAAAGCCAGAAAGTTCCAAGGCAAGGCAAAAGCACAGGCCGGGAAACGAATTCCATTGACGAAGATATTCAAGCACAGCTTGAACCATACACAGCCGTAGAAGCAGAGGGCTAAGCAACACGTCTATACGCTGCAAGCTAAAGGAAAGAACTGGTGTGGCTTGGCTGCTCGGGCTGTTACCCGTAACGGGTGGCAAGGGAGGCTACCTGGGTACCAGGTCACGGCACCCCTGGTGGCCTCCCCTGGCCCTAAAGGTACACATCGTAAGTTTTTGGGCTAAAATTACGCTAGCTATAGGTTGTTCCATGGTAGTAATGACATCGGTAATGTTTTTGAGGAAACAAACACACGCACAATCAAGATGCCCTGCATCAATAGCTGTAGAAGTGTCGTATAGTGTTGCCTCTGGCAATGCTATATGACATTTCCACAGCTGTTGATGCTGAACGAGTTAACATGAACCTAGACCATAAACAAACGTGCTGCGATTAGGAAACAACACACATACATTTATAGAAATCTTTACCAGTGAACTCAAACATAACAGACCCTTCCATCTGCAAGACAAACCGATTCTCAAGAACCGCTGCAGACAAGAGGGGCTCATTAAAAAAATCCATCAACTCTGGCTGTTGGTAGTGTGTTTGGTAGAGAAGAAGGGATCACCTTCACCACTCTACTGACAGCCAAAGGGCTAAAAACCAATGCGCATGCAGCCATCGGAAATGCACACAGTAGTGACGGCTGTATACACACGGAGTTAACTCATTCAAAACATGCTGCATCTGGCTATTTGGAATAAAGCCAAGCATCAAGATGCAGCAAATCTCAAATGTGTTGAGCTGACAACTATAGTATGGTCACACTTACTCTTCTTCTCCATCCACATCATCTCCATTTCTTCCTCCTCTGACTCACTGCTGCTGTCATCACTGACCTCTTCCTTCTTTTTCTTCTTGCTCACTTTACGTGCCTTCTTGCTGTACACAGTAGCACATGCAAATAAACAGAATTGTCAAGAATGTTCATATGATTAATTTTGATCGAGTCAGTAATATTAATTTTTCTCTAAAATATATTTTTTCGAAAAATACTTACCGATGACATTACTGTCAGGAAGTGTCAACTATTTACCCAATTTTAGCCTAAGAACTTGTTGTGTTCCTTCACAACCCGGGAGGCACTCGGGGAACCCTCATTAGGGCTGAGAGTAGCCTCCCCTCCCAGTCTATCTGGGCACCCACTACGTGGCCCAATCACAAATCAGTCGCGATACTTAGCTTACCAGCGGCAAGCGGGGCAGGTGGGAGGGTCCTTCGAGTAATGTCATCGGTAAGTATTTTTCGAAAAAATATATTTTAGAGAAAAATTAATTTGTTTCCTCAAAAACATTACCGATGACATTACTGTCAGGAAGAATGTCGAAAAGGTGGAGGGTGCCGCGCCCACGTTACCACCATAAAGGGCATACGACAGAGCCACACACCAATTCGCCAAACTCCCGACAATTTTAGCTAAGTGCACACTACGGTGCTTCCGGCGCCGGGAGGGAGTTTTGCGCTGCGGCGATGTCCCCCACCAGAGCGAGATTGTCTCGCTGGCCCGACAGATCCCTGAGGTAGAAGCGGGCGAATGTTGATTCGGCCCGCCAGTCCACCGCTGCCACGACGTCTCGAACAGCACAGTTGCTAGCGAAGGTGACGCACGCGGCCATGGCGCGAACTGCATGTGCGCGGATTTTGAACCTCTTCACACCATCTTTCTGAAAAAGTGACCACTCTCAGTCCTTGTTAGCCCGGGGAAGTCAATCACCCGCGGACGTACGGCCAGTCATCGTCCTCTATATGTCCGGTTCCCGCGGACGTGGAGCTTGCATTTCGATTGCCCAGAGCGCATCGTATAATGACCGTGGCCAAACCCAAACTTAGTTCAGATTGTTCACCATGACAGGCCGGATATTTAGGAAGAATTCCGACCCATTTGGGAAAGGACCTGGTAGGCGAACCGTATGACCCAACGTAGCCAGGAAGATAATCGTCTGAGCTGTGAGGTCAGTGCTGCCGGGGGCCAAAGGCAGAAAGAGACGTGACTGTCTGCGACGGACGGGCTTGAATCTGCGTATGTAAACGCGAAAGACGCGTACAGGAACTTGGTGCCGGGTCTCCCGAGAAAATTCGCGGGTTTCAACGGCCAAATAGTGATGATCGGGGGGTGCGGTCAAGGAAGACCTGTTCGTGGCTAGGAAGGCATGGTCTGTGGGCAATCGCAGGTAGAACTCGCCGACAGAGCGTGGAGCTCGCCGACTGTGGCCGCCGTGGCCAGTGCCAAAAGGAAGCATGTCTTCCGCGACACATCAGCGAAATGAGACAGGGCAAGGGGTTCGAACCTGTCCAAATTAAGCTACGTCAGGACCCAGGAAAGGTCCCAGTGAGGAATCAGCGGGGAACCGGGTGATGCAGGCCAAAATGTGCCATCAGGTCTGTGAGAGCTTTACATGTGCCAGGGTCGGGGTGGCCGATATGACGGTAATTGTCAGCAATCATGGACAGGTAACCTCGGAGCCCGAGATAAGGAGTCCGCCAACCCGTTCAGGTGACCTGGGATGTGTCGAGCTCGGAGGGATAGGCCTGCGGACACCTTCCTCTGGAGCGGGGGGAGGGGGGGGGGGGGGGGACACGCGTCCTTTGGTAGGGCAGCCGCGATGAGCCGAGCTGCGGCATCAAAGTCGAGAAGCGTGTCCGCGCGTGACGCATCCTAGGCGAAGCAATATCATCCAACACAGCAGAGCGAGACGAGGGACCATCCACACCAAGCAGGGCCGGAACCGAAACCTCTGGGAAAAGACGAAGAGTGTCATCAACCCGCGTAGAGAGCGAAGACTGGTGAGGTGCGCCATTGGCGGAGATCGTTCGAGCCACGTTCCGACGAGAGAAGATAGCAGCCAGCGGGCGTCGTGTCCGATGGTGCGGATGTGTAGTCGTCGGCGATTGTCGCGCCTACTGGTGCGGGTGAGGCGGGGGTTGCGAATGAGGACAGCAGTCCTATCAACACCTCAAGGAACTCGAGCAAAGGCGGCAAGGCGCCCATCCGCCGGAAAAGCTGCAACAGTATCCAGCAAAGGCAAAGGGCACTAAAACGCCGCAGAGTGGCCTGCATACCAGCTCTGGCGAAAATGTATATCGATGCCCGCCGGCCACTTGGCATCAGAAAAGAAAACCGACTCCTTCGAAGTGGCGAGAGGTAACTGGGCCGAAAAGGCGTCGGAGAAATTGCAAAAAGCAGGTGGTTGTGGGAGAGATCTAATTCGCTTGGTGGGAAGGAGAGCATCCACAGAAGCGGAAGCTTTGTGCTTGAGTGGAGGAGCGGAAGGACAAACATCCGGGGAAAAGAAAAACGGAGAATAAGTTCCGAGGCCGCCTCAATCGACCGCCTGGTTGCGATACCCGGAGAGTCCGCCGAGAGGGATTGATTGATTGATTGTAAATTGCTTAACGTCCCGACAGCAACAAGGCTTTCTCAGGACGTGCCTGCACTGCTTGTGAAAAAAAAAACTAAACAGAAAATTGAATGTATGTCGCCAGCCGGTCAAATACGTTAAATAAACCTACAACATGGGGCCTAAATAAAGCTAAGACCATTTAGCAACACACATCCAATATCAAGAGCTACAGGCAGTGCAGACAGTAGGGAGAGTTTTAAAAAGGCAAATACAGGTGAATGGACAAAGGGTAGACAGAAACACATGCCCCAGAATAGAGAGAAAAACCCACCCTGTGGGGCTGACCAGGGTGACCCTGGGAACTAAAAAATACCTAACCCCACCCAAGTCCCCCAGGGCAGACCCGGGTGGGGGATCCGCCGAGAGGGAAAGCAGGGACACGGGATGGTCACCCCAAACTGCAAAAGTGGAGGTCGAAACACCAGGGTGGAGACTGAGGACGTCGATGGCAATAGACTCCGGAACCAGTAGAGGAGAACGCTGAATATCCCGGGAGGAAGGTGAATGCAGCAAACTAGAGAGGCATGAGCGGCGCCGAGAGGACTGCTCGCCTGAACGATGGACGCGCGGTGACCGGATACTAGCCTGGGCGCTAGGGGACACCGTAATACCCGCCGCGCCGAGCAAAGGGTAATAAAGTGACGAGCGATGGTGACGCATAGGCGGAAGAGTGTCTGAACGGTGTATGCGCGGTGACCGGCTACCCGCCGGGGCGCTATGGGACACCGCAAGTCCCGCCGCGCCGAGCAAAGGGTCATGAAGTGACGCGCGAAGGCGACGCTTAGGCGGAAAAGTTTCTTAACGTTATATGTGCGGTGACCAGCTACGAGCCAGGGCGCTGCGCCCTGACCGGTGACAAACCGGGGCGCTAGGGAACATCGGGAGCCTTGCCGCGCCGTGTAAAGTGTCATGAAGTGACGATCTATAGCGACGCTTAGGCGGAAAAGTATCTGATCGGTGTATGCGCGGTGACCGGTTAATAGCTAGTGGACATGGATGTCGAGTGAGAAAGTTGCATCAAACCGATGATGCCAGGACCTGGATCTCTCGCCTGCCTCCGTAAGGCGGGCACGTTGCCGCATAAGCGTCTCTCCGTAAGAGTACGCAGGCTTTTGCAAATGAGATCTCTTATGATGATGTTTGGACAATTTTCTGCGCGAAGTATGTCGCGGTATGCGTGCCTCCGTAAGGCAAACGCTACGCCCTAAGGCGGACTCCCCGTAAGAGTCAGCAGGCGGTGTCCGTTTAGAAATCTTGGGGGATGAGCAATTTCAAGCGGCCGACAGCTCAGTTGATCCCCACGGTCCATTCTAACTCGACTAGTTTCGGACAACTTACTGCGCGAAGTATGTCGCGGCATGCGTGCCCCTGTAAGGCAAACGCTAAGCCCTAAGGCGGACTCCCCGTAAGAGTCAGCAGGCTGTGTCCGGTAAGAAATGTTGGAGGATATGGAAATCTCAAGCGGCCGACGGCTCAGTTGATCCTCACGGTGAACACCAATTCGATTATGTTTGGACAACTTACTGCGCGAAGTATGTCGCGGTATGCGTGCCCCTGTAAGGCAAACGCTAAGCCCTAAGGCGGACTCCCCGTAAGAGTCCGCAGGCTGTGTCCGGTTAGAAATTGTGGAGGATATGGAAATCTCAAGCGGCCGATGGCGCAGTTGATCCTCACGGTTAACACCAATTCGATTATGTTTGGACAACTTACTGCGAGAAGTATGTCGCGGTATGCGTGCCCCCGTAAGGCAAACGCTGCGCCCTAAGGCGGACTCCCCGTAAGAGTCAGCAGGTGGTGTCCGATTAGAAGTGAGGGAGGATGAGTGAAGCTCAAGCGGCCGACGGCTCAGTGGATCCTCACGGTCCGCGTCCACCCGGCTGGGAACAGTGCCAAGTACTGATGTGGGCTTCAGGAAGGAAGCCTTGTCACTAAGAGTATGTGGACGCTCGCGCCTGTAAAAACTCCAAAGCTGCGACCATTGCTGCTCGGGCCAGGCGGCTCAGACGGTGCAAGTATGGTCCGAGTTGCAGCCCGTACAAGGAAGGTATAAATCATGGGCATCACACGGCCACTGGAAAGATCCACACTTTTGGCAGGACGCACAGGGGTACTGCAACATAAAAACAGAAATAGTAGGTGACCGGGCGCAAGCACTCTGAGGTTGCGAAAACGAGAACGAAGGCTCTGTGCGATCCGACGAAACAAACCAACCAAAACAGGCATCCGGGCCGGGGCCGTCTGAGGGAGGGGCCGAGACCTTACCTCTCCTGTGACGTGGCGACGGATGGAGGAAGCTCCATAGTAGGAACAGTAAACACCACGGAGAGGAATCTCTTTTTTTTTTCTTTTTTTTTCCCCCGTGTTCACCAGAACGAAGAAAAACACAGTTCACCCGAAGCACAATCCTTGAAAAACACACTCGGCACAGGCACATAAATCCAAGCACACAAGACTGAAGGAACACAGTAATCCACAAAAAGTAGTCCAGTGAAAAACCGTTAGCAACGGTCTGTGGAGCGATAGGCTAACACGTCTGAACTTTAGAGCTAAGTAGAAACGACTGATTTGTGATTGGGCCACGTAGTGGGTGCCCAGATAGACTGGGAGGGGAGGCTACTCTCAGCCCTAATGAGGGTTCCCCGAGTGCCTCCCGGGTTGTGAAAGAACACAAGTTCTTAGGCTATAATTGGGTAAGTAGTTGACACTTCCTGACAGTAATGTCATCGGTAATGTTTTTGAGGAAACAATTCTTGTAGCACACCAACATCATTTATCTGTCATGAAATCGTGATGGCTCCAATCTGAATATTAACACCTTGACTGCTACCGACAAGACTGTTTGGCAGAAAAGATGCATACACATCTTTTTTGCTGAGCAGTATCGTCAGCAGCAGTCAGGGGGTTCATGATTCTATTTATAGAAGGGACTTTTTTAGGACGGGTCATGGTGGGGCGAATTTAATAGCATGTCCATGTCCGGCAAAGGCAGGCAGGCCTAAACCTCTCACTGACGTTGCAAGATAAAAATTATGTCATGTCTAGTTACGCTAACCTCGTTGCTGAATGTACATTTGCTGAGAAGTGCTGTATGTGCGTATGTATGTATGTATGTAAACAAGAGAATCTCCAATATTTCTGTACACACAAGCTTGAAACTTAGCGAAATACTTTCTTAATAGCCTCCGAGCATATTGTAATTGAATGTCTCATCTAAGACATAAACAACCGTATATAGGAAGTCAGTTGACCCAGATTAGAGTCCATAATTTTTGTTATATTTACTTGAAATTTTGGATATAGCTAGTTTGGATAAAGACATTGGATGAGTTCGTTAGCCAGCTTTGTATTTTTTCAGAGTCATTCCACACTGATGATGAACTTTTAGGGGGCTCTCACTTAACAGCATTTCTCATCCAAAAGAAACGACCAACTGTACTCAGAACCATTGCTGGGATTATACAGATGTTGATTTAGCAGGTCAAGCAAAGAAACTGTTAAAAGTTAAGTCTTCAGCAGGATCCTACTCAACAGGATGAAGGACACAGTGGACCCCCAACTTCGAGATCAACAGGCGGGCTTTCGCAAGGACCGATCATGCACTGACCAGATCGCCACGCTGCGAATCATCCTGGAACAGTCGCTAGAGTGGAACTCATCCCTCTACATCAACTTCCTTGATTACGAGAAGGCCTTCGACAGCGTCAACAAAGCCACCTTGTGGAAGTTGCTGAGACACTATGGAGTACCTGAAAAGCTCACCAACATCATCAGGAACTCCTACGAGGGACTGACCTGCAGAGTGATCTGTGGAAACCAGCTCACCCACGCCTTCCAAGTCCGGACAGGGGTGAGACAGGGGTGTTTGCTGTCACCGTTCCTGTTCCTTCTGGCCATCGACTGGGTCATGATGATATCCACAGCACAGAAGCGAAATGGCATCCAATGGACACTTTGGACCCAACTGGACGACCTGGACTTTGCAGATGACCTAGCCCTGCTCTCGCACACCCAACAACAGATGCAAGAAAAGACAAACGCAGTGGCAGTGAACTCCGCAAGGCTAGTCCTGAACATCCACCGTGGAAAGAGCAAGGTGCTGAAAGTCAACGCTGCCAGTGGTACGCCCATCACACTGGAAGGCGAGGCGCTAGAAGAGGTGGAGAGCTTCACCTACCTCGGCAGCATAGTCGACAAGAAGGGTGGGACGGATGCGGACGTGAAGATCAGGATAGGCAAGGCCAGGGCAGCATTTCTCCAGCTAAAGAACGTCTGGACTTCAAGAGACCTGTCAGTCAACACCAAGATCCGACTGTTCAACACCAACGTGAAACCAGTACTCCTCTATGGAGCAGAGACCTGGAGGACCACAGTGTCGACCACCAAGAAAATACAGACGTTCATCAACAACAGTCTGAGAAGGCTCCTCGGGATACGCTGGCCGGACAAAATCAGCAACGAGGAATTGTGGCAGCGGACAAAGCAGAAGCCTGCAGAAGTGGAGCTTCAACAATGCCGCTGGAGATGGATAGGTCACACACTACGCAAGCCAGCAACCAACACCACAAAGCAAGCCCTAAGATGGAACCCCCAGGGAAAAAGGAAGAGAGGTCAGCCACGAAACACCTGGCGACGTGACCTGGAGACAGATGCCAAGAAGATGGGCCACACCTGGGGACAGCTGGAGAGACTCGCCCAGGACAGAGACGGCTGGAGGGACCTTGTCGGCGGCCTATGCCCCAGGGGGGGGGGGGGGGGGGGGGGGGTGATGGGCGTAAGTAAGTAAGTAAGTATTGTTTTTCTGTGATATTTCTGAAATCTTTTATTTCAGTAAAGGGATTTTATAAAATTTTTCGTTTTCAAAGAGCGTAACTGAGTAACAAGCGGCGTCACACGTCTCCGGACATACAAAATAAACCTACAATTCATTTTTGCTGGTCACAGAACAAAGTCACGAAAATCACTAACATATTAAAAAACTAAAGTTGTACAACTACACACATTGAATGTATACGCACAGAATAAAGAAATGACCGGCTTCTAAGTTATGGTGTCGCAGATGTTACACAGTTACGCTGTATTTTTCAAAATGAAACAATGATGAAACCGTCGTCTACTGAGCGAGAAGTCTTCACCCACAACAAGGGTACATATTAGCACATGATTTGATGACGTTTCGCCCAAGTTTCCATATATGGAAGTGTGTACACAACAATAAAGTGCAACGTGTCACACGTGCAACACGCGGTTACACACGAAGCAAGACTTGAGGTGGTGAACGTGAAATGGTCCCAAATCCTAGGATATATGACATCATCGGAAGAAAAGGTAAGCTGAACTGATCACATTATTCTCCTATCTACTATTTTACATGGTTATCTGCATGTTTTATTTCATGATTGTAGAGAAATACCTGGTTTGAATAACGTGATGCATTGACTATGCTGGTGTCGCATGTTACGCAGTGCACTGAACTGCTTGTTTTCATGAAGAATAATGCTTTAGATACCTTTTTGGGGGCGTTTATCAGAGAAACCTTATCGTTTAAGCTGTTTTCAAGTTGCAAAATCTGGGTAAAAGCACGTTACTTCATAAAAATCGAACATGCGTAACTGCATTACACTTTTCACGAGTCGCGTGTAATGCAGTTACCTGAAGATGGTGTAGCATGTTACATTGTTACTCTGTAACAAAAAAAGAACGTTTTTCACGCATGTTTACTTTGCATTGACCTTACGTTTATGCATAGCACGCCTTTGGATTAAGTGTAAACATTCTAGCGTTTTTAATAATCTTTTTCTGGTGTTTATCACATAAATACTTAAAAAGCCTTTTCTTCCCAGATTTTGGAGACTAATGGTGATGAAGCGCTGGTGAAGTTCTTAAAGATTCACGAGACATAGTACACATTTCCCCATGTTGAAGACATTATCATGGGTCTCTGTGGAGGATGTCACACTTTTGGATCTGCCCACCATCAACATCCGTGGACAACACTTCTTTTTATAAATAATTTTGTTGGGGTCGTCAGGATGCTTCGGGATTGTGGTGGTGGTGGTGGGTGGGGGGAGGGGGGGGGGGCGAGAGGGGTGGAAGGTGTGTATGGAATAAATACATGAATGTCAGAAATAAATGATTTCCACTGTCCCAAGTATTTTGCATTTGTCGAGTTCTTAAATTTTTGCCTCCGAGAATGGATGTATGCTCCTTTGTAGTTTGTGTCGCATGTTACACAGTTACAGATCAGTGTTGATGTTGTATAACATCAAAGCAAGTTTTTGTCTCTTTACCTTTAGCATCATCATTGACCACTGAAAGTAAATGTGTTACATATTTGTTTCATATTTGTTGACCCTAAAGTTTGAAACAAAAACGTTTTACAATGGGGGTGTACCTGTGTTATGGTGTCGCGAACAAAAAATATACCTCTTTCCCCCAAAAATTGCATCTAATAACTCAAGAATTGTTTTTTACCTTCTCCTTGTTGTGTTTAAGTAAGCCATGATTGATAAGACATTTTGCATGATTTGTACATTGCTCACAGCTGAATTTCTGTCACGGTGTAACGCAGTTACACCGCAGCGACATATTTCATATTTACCCATCTATTGGCAGTTTGGTATGTTGGTCTGCTTTTCTTTTTACAGGTTATAAACTACACATATTAACACAATAATTAACAATGGTGCTAACATTTAAAGTTGAGTTTGATTTTTTAGCAGCGATTCACCCTTTTCATCATTATTAATAATAATACATGGTATTTATATGGCACATTTCTCATATTTATAATATAACTCAACGCGCAGGCGAAAACGATGCACACACACAGAGTCTGCAGGGGGGGGGGGGGGGGGGGGGTGGGGGGGGGGGTGTACAGAAAACCGTAGAGATCACACGAAAGTCTGCGAGAAAAGGTGAGTTTTTAACTTTGCTTTGAACTGTGTAAGGGGGGAGGCATTTCTCAGCTCAGTCGGTAAGAAATTCCAAATTAAAGGAGCAGTATATCTGAAAGAGCGTTCACCGGCAGATTTGAGATGGTACTTTGGAACTTTCTCTCCCGATGAACGCAGTGAGTGATCAGACTGGAGGAAAGGTATGACAGAAGACTGCCATCAAAGTGGCGGTATGCAAGGGTTGCAATCTTAAACTGTATGCAGGATTGGATTGGAAGCCAGTGAAGGTCTTTCAGTATCGGGGTTACGTGGTCTCGTTTTTGCCTGCGCTTCACAAGCCTTGAGGCATTATTTTGAACTCGCTGAAGGCGGCTAATCTGCTCAGATGGAAGACCAAAAAGCAGAGAATTGCAGTAGTCAAGACGGCTCGTGACTAAAGCATTCACTAACTTTGCAGTGGCAGATTCAGAAAGACTGTGTCAGACAGATGCGATGCGTCTCAGAGTATGAAGCAAGACAGATTTCACCGACGTGATCCTGCATACTCAAAGCCTCATCGAGCTTGACACCAAGATATTTGATCGAAGACTGAAATGGAATATCAGTGTCATCTATGCGTAGAGACTCAGTGTGAATTTGTTGAAGCCTGGATGCTGAGCCAACGGGTAGTAACTCTGTTTTTTTTCTGGGTTTAACATAAGTTTGTTACTGTCCATCCATGTCGTGATATCGTCAACACAAGACTTGATGCCAGTTTCAACAGACTGAAATTCCCCAGGTGGACTACTCTGAGAGATTTCGGTGTCATCTGCATACTTATGATAAGAACACTGATGGCTGGAAATGACATCTGATAGCAGTTGTGAATACAACGTAAACAATACAGGGCCTAAGACAGAGCCCTGAGGCACTCCAAACTCCACAATGGAAGGTTTAGAGACGCTGTCTTTTACACCTACAAACTGGTACCGATCGGAAACGTAAGATTCAAACCAAGAGAGAACTGTTTCCCGCAGGCCAAAAGTGATTTCAAGCCTCATCATGAGAATGGAATGGTCCAGCGTATCGAAAGCAGTGCCGAGATCCAACAGGGCCACAAGGGAGACAAGTCTCTCATCTGCTTTACAAAGCAAGTCATTCAGAACACTCAGCACTGCTGTCTCCACGCTGTGACCTTTCCTATAGGCGGACTGATACACTTCCAACAGACCATTCATCTCTAAAAGTTCCAGTAGCTGTTGTAAGACAACTTTCTCCAGTACCTAAGAAATGAATGCTAGGTTGGATACAGGTCTGTAGTTTTTTAGGGTATTACTATTTCTGTCCAAGCCTGGTTTTTTTTAGCAACGGGGTAACAACAGCCTGTTTGAAAGATTTTGGAACAGTTCCAGTTGACAGAGACTTGTTTACAATAGCAGCAATCAACGGTGCAAGATCGCTGATGCACTGCTTTTGGAAACAAGTCAGAACAGGATCCAACATGCAACTTTTTGTTAGAGACTTTGCAATTATGGCAGTAATGTCGCTTTCTGCAACAGATTTGAACTTTGCAAAACATGGACCATCATAAACAGTAAAAACGGGTGGATCGCACTGCTTAGCATCTAAGTTCTCACGCAGCAGTTTGATTTTGTCAGTGAAAAAATCACAAAATGTCTGCGGCAGTTCAGAAGAGGGGACATCAGCAGGAAGTGCAGCAGACTTGGGTTTTCCCAGCAGTTCATTTGACACCGAGAAGAACAGTTCATTAGTGTGGAATGACTCTTCAACTTCTTTAGTAAAAATTAATTCTTTTCAGAAAATAATTAAAACAGTAAAAAACCTCGACTTCTTGAGAAAGTCAGACAGTGGCGGTGACATAAAAGAAGCAACTCCGTCACCATGCAGACAAACTCTAAATATGACGTAATTCACTCTCTCTCTCACATATGCGTGCATCTCCAAGAAGCACAGATCCTCATGTGCCTGGAGGGCGCATGAACATCTATGCCTTTTAAGGAGCTTCAGAAGAGCATTCAGGTGACCCGATATAGCTAGTTTGGAGAAAGAGATTGGATGAGTTCGTTAGCCAGCTTTGTATCCTTTCAACTTCTTCAGTAAAAATTAATTCTTTTCAGAAAAAAATAAAACAGTAAAAAAACCTTGACATCTGGAGAAAGTCAGACAGTGGCGGCGACGTAAAAAAAAGCAACTCCGTCACCATGCAGACAAACTCTAAATATGACTTAATTCACTCTCTCACTCACATATGCGTGCATCTCTAAGCGGCACAGATCCTCATGTGCCTGGAGGGCGCATGAACATATATGCCCTTTGAGGATGTCTGCAGAGTTGCCAACCCCAATTTTTTTTTCAGTAGTCAAAATGTAGAATTTCAGTAGTTTCATGACAATTTCAGTAGTCAATGCGCGTCAATTTCAGTAGTCAATGTGATATATATTATCCTACCAAGTGTTGTGATATATATTATCCTACTAAGTGTTGTGATATATATTATCCTACCAAGTGTTGTGATATATATTATTCGTGTTATATCCTACCTTATTATAACTCATCACATCCTGAGGATGAAATTATAGTGTTGTTTTTTTTCGATGTCCTTTGAGGTCGACAGTGCATAAGACACTGCGATATATCCTGCTAGTTCAAGAGTGGTGTCAGAATAGCTTGGTGCCTGCTGTACATTGGTTCAAAGCCTAACACGCACTAATGCGCCAAGTTCGTCTGACACCACCCTCGACTGTCTTTGAATATCATACTTTTGTACGCACCACTGTGAGCAACAACAAAGTCCTTTCTGCACACGTTGCATGCATTTGTAGCAGTGGAGGCCTCTGCTATCGCTAGTTACTATCGCGAGTCAGAGTTCAGTGCACGCTTGGCGCGCTGTGTGCGAGTATTTTTGCTGCCTTGGCTAGTCAGTGTGTAGCGGACTACACGCGCAAAGCTTAGTGGCTAGGAGCCTAACGGCCGATCTTCAGTCCACAATTAGCCAGCCCCCACCCCCCCCTCCCAACATAAATTGCGTATTTTAGAGGGACTGTTCGTATTGAGCCGAAAATGCATAAAATTACGAGCTAGCGCGTAAGTAGGCACCTCTGCAAACGGTGTGAACAGGTTTGTACGTCAAAGCATGCACATTTTGATTGGTTGCATTCCAACCGGCTTCACAATGATTGGTTCAAAGCCTAACACGCACTGGAAGCTGTGATCAGTAACTTAGTTGGGTGACTGTGACCCTGACTTGGCCGGCAGCCTACACTGTAGCCACAGGCGCTCAACGAACCTTAAAAAAAAAAATTTAACTACCGATTTTGCTTTTCCGTAGTATTTTTACTATTCCGTAGCTCCGTAGTAACACAAATTCCGTAGTGGTTGGCAACTCTGTGTCTGGAGTGCGCACATGCAAGCACACACACACATCGACGCGGTAAAAGGTAGAGATCCTTGACAGTGAAGACAGCTGTCATATAGAAGGGACTTTGTGGGTCATGGTTCATCCCATCTTGTTTATTTGGCAGTGAATTTACAACAGCACTGAGGAATACCCCAACCCCTCCCTCTGCATTACTCCTGTCCCTTCCCCCGCAGCATGTCTGGCAACACAAGCATTGGTCATGATGCAAAGATCAAATGTACTTTGGAGGGCAAAAGATTTCTGTGAAAAGCAAGATTTTCAGTGTAATCCTAGAGTAATTTCTACCTAAGCCATTACTCAGTGATATCTTGAACCGCTCGGAGATTACTCTGAACTGAGGTAGTCGCTACAGCTCCAAAAACACATGGCCCCACGAGCTCCTTAGCATCCGCGTTATCGCGGAATTGTTTATATTACAGCGGAAGGCAGACGCAGCCGTCCTGTTTCTCACTTTCCTTTTTGTCCCTCGTCTCCTTGACTGCGTGCGCAAAATAAGGTGAACTTGTGTGAAATCATTGAAAATTCACATCAACTTCATTTAAAAACAAATGAACTCTACAATTTTTTAGTGCGTGTTTATGGGTCAGCGCATTTTTTGGGAAACAATAGGCGCACAGGCCTCTTTTCGTGTTTGTCCTCGCTAAACTACAACATTCTTACTCTTAGAGAGAGAAAGAGAGATGAAATGAAACTTTATTAAGAGAGAGAGAAAACAACAGCCTAGTGATAATAAAGTGTAAAAATGGTTATAACTAAATAGTGTATACACGGTATAAGTGAAGACACAGTCGTACTATCCGTGAACTGAAAAACTGAAAAGTGTTTGGTCAGGCAGGGAGTCGCAGGAGCAAAAAAGGAGGGGAGGAAATACGGTCGCGGTGGATTTGATATGTGCCAGATATCTCTCACGACAGCTTGATGATAACTGACTCGCACCCACACTTGCCGGAATTCAGGGACCTTTTTCTCTGTCCGTTGACTTATAGACTGTACTGCTGGTGACCTCAACACCTGGACACAATTCACCAAATAGGACCAACATGAAGCACAGATCCTCATGAGGTTTTACCAAAGAGGCACAGCCATGAAATGAAAGTCCGGGTACAATTGTTACCTTTTCTTCTTGTGCTTTTTGTGTTTGCTTGACTTCTTTTTCTTCTTTTTCTTATCTGCAATAAATAATTAAAAAAGATGAAAACAACCACAGGCATGAACCTGATCTCTTCACTGAACCAATAGCGTGTATACGGACGCAACCGTAAATTTTAAACAGCAATCAAAATACATTAACACCTTCCTTGCCACAAAATCCTTGTTCATTCAACGACAAAGAACCTCGTTCATCCAATGAACAAGGATATGAAGTGGATTCAGCAAGAGGCATAGATCCACATGAGCCCCCACCCTCTTCAGAGTTCATTCTGAAAATTTATACACGTGGGTCGGTTGCCCGCAGAGTACACAATGGGTTATTTGTTAAATGAGATGGGCCAAACATGTGAGAGCACCTTCCCAAAAACTGCAAAAGGGGGGTGGGGGGGGGGATGTGTGGTGGTGGTGTGGGGGGGGGGGGGGTGGGGGGTGGAGCCCAGTGTGTTAACACCTTGTCACCAACTGCTGAAATTTCGAAAAGCTGGAGGTGGTGGGGTGGAGGGTGTATGCGGGCCCTTTCTCGCCAGCTGCAGAAATATAGATAAGCAGGAACTTGGGGTGGAGGGGGAGAAAAAAGTGATGGGTGGGCCTTTAGGAACACATAAAAAAGGGCCTGTTGCCTACACAAATCTATGGGTCATTGACCCCTCACCTCAAAATGCTATGGGTCATTTTGGGAAATTATGTACCAATGGCGTAGGGTGTGCTCTAACAATGAACCCTGCCTCTTGCATTTGGGTGGTGTCTGTCATGTTACAGCTACAATCAAAGGGTTAATCTTATAGAATTTTTTTTAAATAACATGTATATGCATGCGATATGTGATTTTCAATTTTATGGCCCACAGAAGAAAGGTCCAGAATCACAGATCAGCATGCATGATCACTGTGATTGTACAGGTGTATTCCTACATGTGACATTTTCACTCTTCAGCCTAACAAAAGGTAAAAAGAGAATTCACAGACACACAAACCATCATCATTGTCTGACTTGTGGATTTTCTGCCTCTTTTCATCAGAATCTTCATCAGAACTATTGACAAATAAGAAAACAGCGTAATGGATTCAAAATACAACTGGTAGTGGTATACAAGTAAACTAACATGAACACAAACAACAAAGAAAACTAAAACACCAGTTTTGATTTATATTTGCCATGCTCTAAGCCGAATTTCTTCTTGACTTGCTATCGAGTTATAATAAGGATTACTTCATGTAACTAAACCATTTAGAACACACAAAATGTGTTTACCGGACAGTAGTCACAATTACTACTCAGCTGAAAGATTAGCTGTAATCTTGACTGAACACAATTTTTTTTTTAAACAAAAAAAACTTTTAAACTTCTTTCACAAAAGAATGTTAATCAGTTACAAAAAGTCACTGTACAACCTGTCATTAATGACCACGACTTATGTGGCTAAAGCCACCTAAATGATAGTACTTAACTTATTCTACCCCAGACACACACAGGAAGATAAGGATCAACCATGATAGTTCAAGGGCGATGCCAGAATAGCTTGGCGCCTATGGGCGCCAAGCTATTCTGGCATCATCCTTGAACTATCATGGTCGATCTGTGTCCAGCACTGCAATGCAGTCTTCAGAGGACAACAGCAAAATTTAAGGATTTCGGTGTTGGGGTAGAATGAGTTAAGTTAAGGACAGGTCATCTTTCATATTGGTGGTTGCTCAAAACAGTTCATGCTGCATTTCAATAACAAATACATATACTCCATGACAAATGATTAACCCTTGTATCCCCAGATCCCTACAGCAGGAGATGGCTTGACCATAGCAGGAAATGACTTGACCATGATAATTCAAGGGTAGTGCCAGATTAGCTTGGTGCCTGAAGGTGCCAAGCTAATCTGGCACTACCCTTGAATTATCATGGTCAAGCCATCTCCTGCAACTGGTACATAGTCATAAGGCAACACCTCCAAAATTTGAGAAATGGGACGTTGATGCTAAAAGAGTTAAGGAGTGTGGCGAAATGCAACTTGCCTGGCCTCTGGAGGTTGGGGCGACTTCGCCCACACTTCTGGTGCTCCAGCTTCACCAATTCTTTGCCGGTCTGATCGGCGTCTGAAACAGTAAAAAATAAAAAATTTACTGGTTAACACCTACACTACTGACTTGTGCAACTTTAAGAGGTACCTAAAGGGACTTAGTACCATTACCAGCCTTGTGAGACAGATACTTCAAGGGAAGTGCTTGATTAGCTTGGAGCCTGGAAAGGCGCCAAGCTAATCTGGCACTATCCCTGCACCATCATGAACCTATCTGCTGTATCATTGGGTGAATGTGTCATTTACAAACAGGGCACAGCGAACAATGATTGATTGATTGTACATTGCTTAACGTCCTGACAGCAACAAGGCTTTCTCAGGACGTGCCTGCACTGCTTGTGAAAAAAAATAAATAAACAGAACATTGAGAATGTATGTTGCCAGCAGGTCAAATACATTAAATAAACCTAACACATGGGGCCTAAATAAAGCTAAGACCATTTAGCAACACACATCCAATATCAAGAGCTACAGGCAGTGCAGACAGTAGGGAGAGTTTTAAAAAGGCAAATACAGGTGAATGGACCAAGGGTAGACAGAAACACATGCTCCAGAATAGAGAGAAAAACCCATCCTGTTGGGCTGACCAGGCTGACCCTGGGAACTAAAAAATACCTAACCCAACCCAAGTCCCCCAGGGCAGACCCGGGTGGGGTACAGCAAAAACCCTCAATAGACAATGTGCTCCACTCCAGAGACTGTTCCACGATGATGCGGAGAGTGGCGATCTGGTCTGTACATGATCGGTTCTTCCTAAATCCTGCTTGCTGGTCTCTCAGCTGGGGGTCAACGGAGCTCTTCACTCTCTCCAGGATGATCCTGTTGAAGACCTTTCCTGGTACTGACAGCAAGGTGATTCCTCTGTAGTTGGAACACTTGCTGAGGTCGCCTTTCTTGGGAAGCTTGATTAGGTACCCCTCCTTCCAGTCAGCCGGCATCACCTCCTCTTCCCAGATCTTTCCAAACAGTGGGTACAACATCTCCACTGTTGTCTCTAGGTCTGCTTTCAGAGACTCCGCTGGGATGCCATCTGGGCCTGCTGCTTTGCCATTCTTCAAAAATGCCACTGCTCTTCTGATCTCTTCCCAGCTGGGTCTGTCACAGCTGATGGGTAGGTCGGTCTCTGACTCAATATGTTACATACACAGTAAACAGAACCCAAGGGTGTCAGTGCAAAAAACTGAAATGACTGCAAAGGGTCCATGGACTAACTATGCTCCACAATCCATGACCTGCAGTGACTGTGATGAAGCTCTATGCTTGTGCATAGTGCTCACACAGTAGGATTAGTACGGTACGGTTTTTGTTAACGAGTAGGATTAGTACGGTACGGTTTTTGTTAACGGTTTGTTTGCCGAAAGTCCGTGTGGCACTAGACGCATGTGAAATCTGTAAGACATGGTTAGTACGGGATTTTTAGTGAGTTCTGTTTAGTGAGTTCTAGGCGGAAGCTGTGACTGTCAGAAGTCTAAATTGGTAGTGCGGGCTGTCTTGTCGTATGGAACGGTTGTGTTCGAGTTACCTAGCCCGCATTCCAAGACTCTGAAGCCTAGATTTCAGGTATGTTCTATAAATGTAGTATTGATAGTTGTTTAGTTAAAGACAGTATGCGTGGTAAGATTAATGTGGTTGGATAGCGGTGTTCCGGTTTGGTTTAGTTATAGTATGTTTAGAATTCGGTGAAGTAACCGGTGTTTTTGTATACAGTTGATTACCGAGTTAGATGACTAAAGGAATATGAAGTGTGTATGTCTAAGCCGCTATGAAGATAGTACGTGGTTGGGTAAGCATAGTCTTTTCCAGGGTATAGAGTAATGTATAGCAAGAGTGTCAGTTAGGCTATAGTCTGTTTCAAGATAGTGACAGAGATATGGGGGTGATACGAAAATAGTTTATGAAGCACGTGTGGGTGTGTGAATGAACGTGTGAGTTATTTGTATCAGCCAGGTTACGTGATGTTTCTCATTGATCCAATATGTTGTGTGTTTAGCAAGTGTTACATTGGGATTTTTGTTGTCTATTCAGAGTTCTTGAAAAAGAGTGGAAAGACGGACGCCGAGACGTCGAGTCGCAGGTGGGACCTACGTGAGGTCATCCCTCCAGCTCTTCTGAGAGTGAGTCTGACTGGGAACCAAGACACCCAAGTCCAAGCAAGAACTAAGTACCGTACGAGAACAAGGACGTCCGTGCCCAAAGAGACAGGACGGCAATAAGCGTACGACGAAGGACTTTCACGCCTAGACATGAGAAGGACCAACGTAACCAGGCAACAACATCAAACAGGTTGGAGGCAATGTGAGACTAAGACCTAACCTGGCAAAGATATTGTGATACGTGTGTGGTGTGATAATAGGACAGTGTATATAGTTGATAGTCATTTAAGTCTTTCTTTTCATTTATAGTGTATAAAGGTTACTTTAGAAAGGGAGCCCGTGTGTTGTGTTTTACCGCATGAATGCGCCCGTCTGAGTCAGTGGCGGTGTATGCGTCTGTTGCGTGAGAGTCTGTGCGTACGACTATGGGCAAGTCCGCGTGCGTTACAGTGACAAAAGACATAAATTCTCATGAACCCTTGCAGATGCAGGGGCTCATGAGAATTTATGCCTTTTGTAGATGGAACAGGCTGGCTCAGGGACTGTGCTCTCTCGAAACCAATTCAGCTTTCTGGGATTTTGAAAGAGCTGAATAGGCTCCAGGACTGATGACTGTCACACATGAGTATGCACAATGCTGGCCACTGGTACTGGTAGCAGTTTTTGTTACGATGCGGAATCATCGTGACAAAAACCGCTACCAACAGTCATAGGGTTAACCCCTTATGCACTGCAGCCAGCTTCAATGCACACTGCACCAGTGACTGCATGCTCAAGGGGGGTTAAGAACAAAAGAACTTACCCAGAGTACAGAGCGACAGCCCCTTCCTCATTCAGTATGCGGACAAAGGCATGGAACATGCCCCGGTTCTTTAAGTCTGTGTAGCGGGCATCAATTTTCTGCCCCTGAATTTGGAGACGGGTTTTGGTAGTGTCTATTGGGAAAGTTCCTGAAAAAGTCACAATAATAAACATAATTATCATGGCTGTCCAAATATTCTGTGAACACAGCTATTCCAGATGCCTTTCATTAACCCCCACATGTTTACAGCACTCAGTGGCTGCACGCACAAGGAGCAGAGATGTCAATAAACAGTCTAATTAACCCCTGCACTGTCACTGGATGCGTGGACTATATTTATGAAATTAAACATTCAGTGTTGAAGAACTCCAACCACAGGAACAAGGACATAAAGTGGTTTCAGCGAGAGGTATAAATCCTCATGAGCCCCTGCATATGCATGCGGGGGGGGGGGGGGGGGGGGGGGGGGGGGGGGGGACAACATGAGGATTATACCTCTTGTGGTTAAATGGAGTTCAATTTTCCTCTGCAGGGAAGTTATAAGAGGGCTGAATAAGTCAGATTATACATCTAGAACAAAACTTATTCACAGATCCAGATAGCACTCTTTTTAAATAACTTTGCTAATAAATAACAAACTTTGGATACAAAAACAAAATAGGGTCCCCTTGGCGATTTGTTATAACTTACATCTGCAGTTTTCTGTTTAAATATGAAAAGCCAAAAAAATGTTTTACTTGAACCATAGCATTATGTATTACAGTGCACCCAAAAAACATCAATTATAGTGCAATTTAAATAACCGTTATATTTTCCCACACCTGTGCCAAAATAAAAATGCTTACATGCACTGAAAAATTTTGTACACAAGGTAAACAAAACATGAAAAGGCCTTAGAATCACATGTTAGGATTCTAAACAGTCACCATAAGAAATTTAGTTTGTACAGGAAACAGTGTTAGCATACCACTCAACCATGTGTGTTTTTTTTTTCTAAGTAAAGAAAGCACAAACTAGCATGGAGACAATTTAGCTTTTGAATACAGCAAAACCTGTTTTCAAGTGATCAACTTTTATCAATAATAACCTGTCATTAAATCTTTGACTACTGAATAACTTTTCTACATTAATAATATTAGTACTCTGACAAAATGCTATTCTGTTGAGAGTTCATAGTGGGATCTGGTGCGCACACCAAGCAACGACACACTCTGCACTAAAACTAAGACACATTCTGCACTAAAACTAAGTAAAAGCAGCTAAGCAAACGCACTACAAACGAACCTTGGCTGGACGGATCTCGCTGTCCATAGTGTGCTATGGGAAGTTGTTTCATGGCAGCTGTTGCTGTAGCCACCTAAATAATGGTCTTTAACCACAGGTGACACTGTTTGCCCTCCAAGATTTCTTTAAAACCACTTCTTTTTTTTTCTCGTAAAAAAAAGGTTTCTTAAATTGTTAAAACAGGTTCTACTGGCCTGTGTGCACTAATATACATGTCTGTTGCTACCCAATGACCTCAATCCTGAATGTACACAGTGCTGAGTACACACAACTGTATGTAGGACAAAGATCTAATTCATCAACACCATGTACTATATAGTAACATTACTAGGAAACGCCTGAAGAGCCAAAATGTCTAGAATTTAACTCATTTAGCCCTAACAACCTACAGCAGGAGATGGATCAACCATGACAATTCAAGGGTAGTGCCAGATTAGCTTGACATCATCAGGCACTACCCTTGAATTATCATGGTTGATTCATCTCCTGCAACTGGTACAGTCTTCAGACGACACCCCCAAAATTTGGAAATGCGCCCACGGGATTAAATGGGTTAAGAGTAAAACACACAATGTAAAACAGACCAGCTAGGCGTGAAAATCTCATGGGATGCATGCAGCAGCACTACACCAAGCAGAATGTTTCAATTCAACACAGCATTTTCAAAAGTGTTCTTAAATGATTAGAGAATTCAGTCCTTCAAATGCAAGTATCCGTACTCACTGCTGCATTTAAAATGGTAATCCTTTGACTGGCAGTAGCACTTTTTGTTGCCACAAGTCCTGCGGGAGACGAGTCATTGTGACACAAAAGCATTACCAACAGCCAACGGGTTAAAAAACAAAAAAACAACTTTTTTGTATGATTTGCAGCATTCAAATCTGCTAGTAGTAGTACATAGTAAATCTTCTTTATTTTAACGCCCAAGAGATCCAGGAAGTTCAAGGAACATGGACAGACTACGGGGGCTCACGAGGATCTATGACTCTTGCAGTCGGATCCGGTTCAGGTTTTCCCGGCAGTCAAGGGGTTGAATACAAATTAAAATGACTACATCCTTACCACATTCAGCGGTGATGGAAGCTAATCCTCCGTAGACAAAAGGCCGCCAATCATTCATTCCGTGTCTGGCCGGATCCTCTTGCTTCGTCCCTGGTGGGTCGGGAGGTAGGTGAAAGGGTTCCTGTTCCACCCTGCACATACAATACAATTCATTAACACCTTCAAGTGGGGGGGGGGGGGGGGGGGGTGATTTCATGCCGCATTATATGAATGCAGCACATCTTGAATGAGTTAACTCACGTAACTCCACAGCCACAGTTCCCAAATTTTGGAATTGTCAGCTAATGACTCTGTACCACTTGCGGGAGATAGATCAACCATGATAATTTAAAGGTAGTGCCAGATTAGCTCGGCACCATCAGGCGCCAAGCTAATCTGGCACTACCCTTAAATTATCAGGGTCAATCTATCTCCTGCTGTAGTGTGCCTGGGCTAAATAGTTGACCCCTTTTATGAATACAACCATTGGCACTGTAAAAAAAAGTAAATAATGACGAAAAACAAACAATAAACAGTACATTCCAACGATCAGTTGAATCAAATTTCACAGTGTGATTCACATTGTTAACACAGTCTGATTTTTCCTGGCTATCCTTTTTTTCCCCCTCACTGTTACTGACTATGCTGCTCGGCAGCAAAAACCTACTCTGTGGTGTACCCGCTTATCTTTTCCAAACCAAGGGGCATCATCAGTAACAAGGAAGTGGTTAACATTAACCCTTTTCATCCTGATACACCCAATGCTTGAAATAAATGTGACCGATAGTTCAAGGCTGGTGCCAGCATAGCTTGGCGCCCGAGGCGCCAAGCTATGCTGGCACCACCCTTGAACTAAAACAGTTGATCTATCTCCTAATCAGTAATGCAGCCTTTGTAGGACAATAAGCAGATTTTACAAAATGAGTCTCAGGATGAAATGGGCTAAACGAGCCAACCATAATACAGCAATCTGTTTCATTTCACACATCCCCTTCCTCATTAGTTCTTAGTGCATCACATAATTCCTACAGAGCTCTACATAAAGAGCCAACACGCACATTTTTGCTGAATGGTATCAAAGCAACAATATACAGCTTTGCCAAAAGGTAGGGCATGAAATGCAAATGTCTAACCACTCCAAAAACAAAACAGCACACTGACACGTATTGCTTCAGTCCGCCACTATCTGACACCAGAAGCAACTAAAGTACTTGTCTGCGCTTTTGTTTTGTCTAAATTAGACTATTGCAATGCTCTTTTGGCTGGCAGTTCCCAGTGTCTGATTGGCAAACTCCAGAAAATTCAAAACTCAGCTGCTAGGTTGATTCTTAGAGTCCCTAGATCAGATCATATCACACCCCATCTGTCTGCTCTTCACTGGTTACCTGTAACAGCTAGGATTCAGTACAAAATTTCATGCATGACTCACAGTTGTATTTACGTGTTCTTGCCCACACTACCTTGCCACTCTTCTCCAGCTGTATACGCCCTCAAGACAGAATTTGCGCTCTGCTGCCGACTCTCGAGTTTTACGTATCCCTCTTGTCAAAACAAAGTCGTTTGGTGAGAGGTCATTCAGATACCAAAGCCCAGTTGTTTGGAATGATCTCCCACGCGAACTGAGATACGTGGATTCGAGAGAGGCATTCAAGCGAGCCCTAAAGACCCATATTTTTTCTGTCAGCTACAAATGACTTTGTCACACACCTGTCATGTTAATGTCATCTCTATCTATGTTAGAAGTAGTGTGTGTGTGAGTGTGTGTGTGTGTGAATGCAAGTATGAGTCCATAAGCGTAGCACTTTTGAATGGTGACTTTATAGCTTGTTTACAGAGTGCGTTGTATTTTGTTTTTTGTACTTTTTGTAAATTGCATTTTTGTAATTAGTTATTTTTGTACATTAGTTTTTGTTAAGCGCCTAGAGCTCTAATCTGAGGTTAGGCGCTATACAAGTACTCATTATTATTATTATTACATATTACAATGTGCATACACTTGACTGTGCATAAAACGGAAGCAGCATACAAGGAACAGAATAATACCCAGTAAGCAAAGGTCCTGGGGCCCATGCACAGCTGTGCGCGAGCCCACTGTTGCCGCCATGAGCCCAAAGACGTTTTGATACTGGGGAAAAGTGAACGCAACTGGTGTATCGTGCATGCACTTAAAAACACAAAAACAGACTACAAACAGTGACGTAAAGTTTTAAGTCTTTGGGTGTCGGCAGCGATTTGGTTGAGGTGATTCCTGAGGGAATCAGGGATGGGAATTGCCAAAGCTAAAAACAGCTGAAACTTGGGGGGTCCGCGGGCATGCCCCCCCCCCCCCCCCCCCCTGCGGATCCGAGGACAATTCCCATGCCTGAGGAATCATCTTGACCAAAATTGCTACCAACACCGAAAGGGTTAATAAAGTTCAGGTGCAAACTGAAAACTATCACTTCTATCACGAGGAGTGTAAGCTTCAGGCAACTTAGTAAGATAGTTAATGTTTTCAACGGCATGCTACTGATCTGCAGATCAGCCCATGTTGTTTGCATCACTACCCATGGCTCAAGCATTGATGGCTTTTATGTTTCAAAATGGACATTAACTCATTTGCGACCAGCCACATCCAGATGCACAGCAATAAGCTGTGCATCTCTGTGCATCTGGATGCAGCCGGCTGCGAATGAGTTAAAACCAAGAACGCAGCCCAACTTTTTGAACTTGAGAACAGCAGCATTTGACTCAGTGTTGGTATAACAAAGCATCTTAACTTACAAGCTTTACCGACTAGTTCTCAAAGTTTTATTATTAAACTAGTTGCCATCAAATGCTAAAAAATGCCACTTCAGTTCCTTCTCAAAGAAATTCAGCACATGTTTTACTTATGCTACCATAAGTATGTGGTCTGTTTTCAAAATACCATGCAATGCTGAAAGTGATCAACAGTGTCGTGCAACTTTGGTTTAAGAACACTGCCAAGCTTACCAATTCAACCTTAAAGTACCATTACGCATAAATCCGAAGACACGTTTCTGCACCATTTGTGTTTGTTGTCTTGTTACACCTAATAAACTTTAACAGCAGTTTGGACAGGTAGTAACAGCACGTGCGTAATTGCACTAATTTATCTTGTGCAGCCGGTTTTTTTTTTTCTCGTACCGATAGCGCTTTATTTATAGAAAGGAGTGGAGTCATTGTCGGGTTACTTGATATTTTAAGATTGCGTGTGCTGAATTGGATTCTCCTGTGTCCAAATGAACCATAACTAGACCCGTGTGTAGCGTTTTGTAACCGTTTGATACAGAAGTGTATGTGAACAGTTATGGCGGTCGTGGGCCTATAATTAATTTAGACTTCTTAGATTAATAGGCGTGTGTGTTGTGTCAGTGTGTGTGGGAAATGAGCGTGGGTGTGTGAATGGGTACACATTGGGTTGTGAGATTAGTTGTTCAGTTTTAAAGTTTTGACAGTGTGTGTAGAGCATTGAATTGTGTGATAAGAGTCGACCGAGATGTTTGTAATTGTAACGACACCAACACACATTCCTATGCTTTATGTCTTAAGGCAAATGGCAATAAACATTATTATTATTATTATTATTATAGACAAACTCTATGAGTGCAAAATTACAGTAAGCCCACAACTACCGAGGTAAACCTATTGACTGAACACAACACATAAAAAACAATGCCCCTTTGTGCTTGCACTTGCAATCATCAGTACTGTATACAGTACCAGTCGCTGCACACACAAAGGGGTTAAATCACACAAACTGGCAGCAATTTTAACCCTTTTCAGGCAGAACAAAATCCACCTGCCCATCCCCAAATTTGAGTGGATTTCTTTTCGGGGAAGACAAAGCCATGTCTGTGAGAGCACACATGGCGAAAAGCACATTTCACAATGCATGCACACACAACTAAAACTGTTCAGGCCACCGAAAACGGTCCACTCCCAGATTTAACTCTTTTAGCCCAGGATCCCTACAACAGGAAATGGCTCGATCATGATGGTGCCAAGCTATTCTGGCACTACCCTTGAATTAGCATGGTCAAGCCATCTCCTGTAACTTGTACATAGTCGTTAGGCAACGCCTCTAAAATTTGACAGCAGTTTGGACAGGCAGCAACAAGAGACCTTGGGGCTAAAAGGGTTAACTTGGTGGCAGTCCAGATGGCTACTACAGTACTACTACTAGAACATTTGGTCCTCCCTGCTTTTGATTAACCCATTACAATTACACCTTAAGGCTGACTTTTACAAAATTTGCTTACTGCCCTTTGAAAGCTACATAGTACATTACAGATTAGGAGATGAATCAACCATTTTAGTTCAAGGGGAGTGCCAGAATAGCTTGGTGCCTCAGGCACCATGCTATTCTGGTATCACCCTTGATCTGTCATAGTCAAATTTATTCCAAGCAGTAGGATGAAAAGGGTTAAGGCAAGCCAGGTCTCAAAGGAAGAATTCAAACAGTGCTCCACTATGGCCAACATTTGCTTACGTGTTCTCGTCAAAAATACTCACATCCTCAAGCCAGGCTAAGGAAACAATTCAAACATAACAGCTTTACACAGCGCCTGGGCGGCACACCAAACTCGCTCAATGTCATTTTGATGCCTAAGAGTCATGTGCATTTGATTACTTCTTTTCTCTACATAAATATCATAAAGATATTACACTCAGTACACACGAACTAGATGGTCATTACCACCGTAGCTGTACATGCAAGATTGCAAGAGGGTTTCATGTAAGTTTATACTTTTTGTGAAAAGGGCCGCCCGCCTGTGGACCAGAATGAACCACAATACTGGGAACTGTACACTTTGCATCACCATGGAGTAAAGAGTAAAATGTAACAAGCTGCACTCTCAATTATAAAGTTTGCGAGTCTGTTAACCCTTTTTATCCTGATGCACCACCCATTGCTTGAAATAAATTTGACTATAGTTCACTGGTGGTGCCAGAATAGCTTGGCGCCTGAGGCGGCAAGCTATTCTGGCAACACCCTTGAACTAAAACGGTTGATCTATCTCCAGATCTGTTACGTAGCCTTCCCAGGACAATAAGCAATTTTTTAAATCGGTCTCAGGATGTAACGGGTTAACCTAGTTTTCACTGGCATTTTATAATGTCACCCAAGACCCTACACTACAACAATTCCACTGCACTGGAAGATGTATCCACGAAACACTGTTTGCAACATTTAAAACAAATCCGTCAGTGGATGCTGATTCAGTGACTGTGTTCTGAAGTCTCGTTAACTCAATGAAGACGTGCAGTATACGGATAGGCAGCTATTCACCGCGTATCCGCATACGGCACGTTTCCAATGGGTTAATTTTAACGCAAAACAGTCCCAGACCTCCATATAACATGGTTACATGAGCCCCAGCAAATGTCTGGCGCAGGTGGATTGCGTAACATTTTACTACCACAGCAGCAGCGAAGGCGTTAATTAGTAATATGAAATGACATAACTGTTTAATGTTTCAAACAATATTTTGCTTGCTTGCTTGCTGAGTCTGTTCAATACAAGGACAGTACACACATAACAAACTAGCAACCTAAATAAAACATGACAATACACAGATCTTACTATCCAAAATAAAATGTAGTTCGAACAAGTGACTACTGTTATTTGTTAATGAACAAGTGAAAGCAAGGCTTGCTGCATCTCTGGAATTTTTCTTTAGTTTTACTGTGCCAAAATGCACACCTCTCTTGAAATCATGGCCTACAAAGTACAATGAAGTGGAACCAACATAGTCAACTATTTACAAATTAGCACACTCACCCCCTCGATTTGTGATTGGAAGTGAGGCTTGTTGTGACCTGACCTCATGAATTGTCCCAAGATGAAGAACAGCCAATGGACCAAAGACAATGTGAAAACTAAACTCAACTACTACCCATGCACATGTGATGCAATCTCTGAACTTAATGCACTAAGTAAAATAAAACAGATTATCTACTGACCATCCTACAGCTGTGGTTCAACAACTAAGTTTGCGATCTATACAGCCTTAAAACTGATAACTGCATTACCTGGATGCGACCGTCTGAAAAGGTCGATGCAACATAATACCCCACAAAAAATTATTGTCAGCAGAACACACTCCACTACCTTTCAAGCTAGTTTTTAATATTACGGTTTTACCATCTTGGACTGTTTTGCTGAATACAAGTGTCAGAAACCACAAAGAGGGGACAATTGTTTTCAGGCTGCCAATAAAACAAATATGTTGTGTACACTCTACAGGCTGCACCAGGCAGAAGTAAAGCAAATATTATAATGTCATACTGAACTGGGGCCAGTTGCATGAGTGATCTTAACCTTGTGCCAGCTTGCTCATGCAACTTATCCCTGGAGTAGTATGCGTCACCTAATGTGTAATGGCCTTGCAGTGAGGGGTGTAAGCATTTAGATTTTGTATACTACAAGTACACGGATGACAGTAAATTATGCTTTCAATGATGAACTGCAGGAATCCCCTTGACAAATACTGGCTGGTTGGTTTTCACTGCTTAACGTCCTGATACTTTAAGTGACAGCAACAAGACTTTCCACCTTGACAAAGAGCACTACTGACAGTATATGCTACCACCAGTAAACGCAAGAAAGCAGTGGATGCATGCATAAGGGGGTTAAGCAAATTTCTGTCTCACAAGAATGGCACCTACAGACAACCATGACTCATACCATGTTTTTTCTCAAACAATGTCTAGGGTAGGTGAACAAAAAATATAAATGCACACAAATCCATCACTCTAAGCAATCTGTAGGTACACCCACGCATACCCAAACCTAACTCCTCCTCCTATCCTCCTTTACCTGTGCAATCAGTAGGAAATGGAATGGAGCTTGTTGATTTTAGAAAAGTGATTATATTGTATTTTATTTGGTGGTGAACATGGACATATTGAGATTGTTGTTACCGAGTGTTTACCCACTATTTTACTAAGGTAGATTTTAATTACGCAGCTTGTGTAATAATGTATTGAGATGTCTGTATAAAAAGTAGTAAGGGTTAGGATTAGGTTGAAACACATGTATTATGGATGCATGTGTAGAGGTGGGTGTGAATACATGTATAAGTGCTGCTCAGTTCAGTTCATAAAAGACGTTTATTTGTGCGAGATGTATAAGAGCTATGTGTAAAGATTTTGTAGTGTTTACTTGTGTCCATTTGGAATTTGTAGCTGTGTAAGTGCAGGGAGAAAATGTTCATAATTATGCTATAATGTTTTAATGTCTTCTTTGTACTATTATTTGTTATAAATGTACCACAACCGAATTTCTCTTTCCGAGATAATAAAGTACTCTTATTCTTAAAGCTTTGTGGGGCTACAGGTAACAATACTGACTAAATACTGTTTAACTTTTAAGCAAAATAAAAAGCATACATCACAGATATTTGTAGGAACCACACTGATTAAAAAGCCATACTGACAACCGAAGGGTTAAACAAAAACAAAAAAGACAAAGCCCTTATGGCTCATGTGTATGACCAATTTACATATGTGACCTTTGTGACATTAAGTAAAGCACCAGTAAAATTCACGTTTTCTCAAAATTTGTCAACCCCCGTGATCCATGACCTTTGCAATGAGTCAACTAAATTAGTATGCATAAGAAGGTCTTATCATCCGCTACCTCTGTGCCAAATTTGATTGAAAAGTTGGCCAAAATGTTGATAATAACTACAATTCTATCAAAAACTGGCATTTTACGCACATTTACTGACTCCTTGACCTTTCCGAGGGGTCATCCAAATTAGTATGCATAGATAGATGTATCTCTGTACCAAGCTTGGGTTTTAAGTTGTGAATAGTATTTGAGAAAAAAAGCATCTTCTGTCCAAATATTGCTACTTTTGACCTATTTCCTGTCTCTTGTGACCCTTGAACTTTCCCAGCGGACAACAAAATTAGTATGCATAGAAAGGACTTACCAAGTTACCATCAGTTATCTTTGTACCAAGTTTGGGTTTGACATTGTGAATTGAGAAAAAATACATTTTGTCAAAAATATGGCTATTTTGGACCTATTTCCTGATGCCCTATGACCTTGACCTATGTTAGAGGTCACTGAAATTTTTACGTTTAGAAAGGTCTTGCCACAAAGTATCTTTGTGACCTTTGTGACATTAAGTAAAGACCTGGCTTCTGCGCCAGAAAAAATTTCAAAGTTTGAAAACTGTCGCTTGAATGGTCTCCAAGAAAATGCCAACATTAAAGTTTAACACAGACGACAGCGGACGGCCAAATGACCACTGGCCCGAAACATAGAATCACTTTTGTTTCACGTGAGCCAATGAGGCAGGTAAGAGAGCAAAAGTACAGTTTGGCAGTGTTGCATTCACCATTTACATTTAAGCAATGCTTGACGAAACATACACACTAAAGGGAGTGAAGCTAAAACAGTAGAAGCATTCAAGTGAAAATAAATCTCATTTCACAGTGGTGTCCAGTGACAACAGGTTTTCACGGACCTTACTAACTAGAAGTATAAGACTTACTAACTAGAAGTATAAGTATAACATAAAAAGCAAAAAGGGTATTATCCACATTATCATTCATTAACCTTTGTTTCGATAGTGGTTTTAGTCACCATGATGCCTGCAGGAATCATCATGATTAAAACAGCTACCGACAACAAAAAGGTTGCCGTCATCTCTCAGCGTCACCCATCTTCTGTACAATGTTTACATTTGTTATAATTATAGCTGTTTATCCCTTTGGCTGTTGATCATGGCTTTGTTGTTATGACTCCTGCTGGAATCATCACAACAAAAACAGCTACCAACAGCCAACGGGTTAAAACTAAAACTACACCGTGCTGTCTCTTTTTCCCAAGAATTCTTCTGTGCACCTGCTTGTGCAGTAGTAATAGACTAATACGCATTCTGATAATAATAGTATCCGAAGGTATTTGTTGTAAGAATGCTGAAAGTGAAAACCACCCCTGAATCATTCTTAGTTTCTTACTGGTCTTTGTCCTTGATTTGAAGTTCTGTCATCATCTTGACTGATTGATGTCACACTGACGGAAGAGTTTGAGCAGAATTTGGAGCCACAAATTGGTAGATCACCACTGAACGCAGCCCAAACACTTGTGCCGCCCTGACGAGCTTGACTGAAGGTAGGTGGCTGATTACATCCTAGTCAGTTGCAGCTCTGCAATTGTCTGGTCTGGTGAGTTTTCTCTCCTGACAGAGGTTAAATGGAAAACTTGGGACTGGATTCCAAAGCACTCACTGTCAAACAGATCTCTGCACTGTGAATGCAAAAGACAATTTGTACATTTTAACCCATTACACCCTGAGGCTGATTTTTTTAATTTTGCCTATTTTTCCATGAAGTCCACATTAGATGTTAGGAGATAGATCAACTATTTTATTTTAAGGGTGGAGTCAGAATAGCCACCACCCTTGAACTATCAGGGATAAACTTTGTTCCTTGCAATAGTGTATCAGGATGAAAAGGGTTAATACTATAATGAAAATCACGCTTGTCACAAAAATGGACTTGCTGCCTAGTGCCTTCTGGGGGCAGATCATCCACAGGTGCAAAGTGTGCATATGTTACGTGGTGGAGTTGTAGTCGAAGTATGATAAACACACCAGACGCACGCACGTAAGGTTCTTTAAAATAAACCTCGTTCAGCTGCAATCCGTCACACGTGGCTTAAGGATGTAGACAAATACTGGAGTAGAAGTTCCAACAATATTTAATTCAGCGATGCGATATCCACACAGTGCAATTCCAAATGCACAAATACTGATACAAAGTCTCTTCTGCAATGTCCACACTGCGACACAAAGTTTCTCATACACAGCGTCTCTCCCAATAAACTATGTGTCTCTACAACTGACAAAGACAATGTACGAAAGGGCTTTCCCAGCACCCTTCTTATATATATACTACGAACTTCTAGAATCATCTACAGAAATAATACAATGCAACCAATCGGAATGAAATATGCAACTGAAACTCATAAATAAGAATCTTCTGGAATCACTAAAATAGGCTACAAAAACTTGGCTGCTCACTTCAGCTCTAAATCCTAATGTATAATGAAGACACATAAAGGTATCACCCCTATCACCACGTTCTATGATAACTCTAAAAGGTACGAGAACATTCCCAAAACAAAATAAAGGCTGCTCAATTCACGTGCACAGAAAAACAAAAAGTAGCGAAATGTCGCCAACTGTAGCCAACTACTCGACGTCACGCATACGATTCAATGTGTAGAAAATGCGCTTTTCTCGCGACCGACCACTGCACTCCCTTCTCTCATTTCGTCATCACTTTTCCGACAAAGCCGGAACAAGCAGCTAATTGAAATGGAAACACAAACCTAATGTGAAAAGTATCAACAATCGATCCGTTGGCAATGCTGAACGTGTAACACTATATATGACAAAAATAAAGTACACACTGTTTTAGTGGCCGCGGCATCAGACGTTTCATAATATGCCAGACAAGCCAAAGTAATGTCGGATGTTCAACAAACAAGTATTCAATAAGATCATTTCTGTATGATAGAATGCTGTTCGTTAACGCATACAGTGATACTGCTTACTTACTAAGTTGATCTTTGCTGGTCCTTCGAATCTCAAGGTTTACAGGACTATATGTAATCACTACAATCGCTGACTGCAATACCCGTCTGCAGAGGAAAGAAGACTGAAGGTGCAAATGTTTTGATTGGCTAAAGTTGAGGAACGCGCCCCCTGGCGTAGCCTATGATTGGCTGTCATGGTTGGCGGCATGCCAATGATTTTCACAGTCACGCTGAATGGACGGTGACGTAGACTTGAGTACGACTCGTCTGGAAAACAAAACCTTGCTAGTAGGTGCGTTTCAGAAAACCGAGAAGTTGTATATTTACAATTTTTTGTGTTTATTTTTTTTTGATGTGTTGTCACACTCGCCGCCTAGCGGAATAATCCGACCGCTCGCGCAGAATCTCATGTTTTTTGTGCTCTCACGGTAACTTGATGATTCCACTGTCAGTATCACCGAGTTGTTTCTTATTAGCCGAGATCCGCTAAGTAGGGTATTCTTACAGGCTCATAAAATAATGATCCGTCCGATATCAAATAACTGACAAGGAGGGGTAAGGGGGGGGGGGGGAAGGCGACAATCTTTAACCTGCAACAGCTTTTTTTTTTTTTTTAATAATAATAATAATTAAATAAAAATAAAAAATAAAAAAAAGACTGAAAGCGGAAAGACAGCTTCTGAAGGCACTGAAACCACTGCAACCATGCAGGCAGCCGAAATAAATAAAACAACTGATCAACATCTGAAATCCACATCATGTTTGTCCAAAAATCAGTGAAAGTCTCCAATTATTATCCCCGCCAGACATGAACGAGAGGGGTGAGGGGGGGGGGGGGAGAGAGAGAGAGAGAGGAGGTTGGACGTGCGTGTGTGTGATCTCTCAGTCAGTGCAGCTTCTCAATCACCGCCGCCGGGCCAAAATCTGTGCCATGATATAGGCGAAACAGGAGGGGGTGAGAGGCGGAGGAGGGAGTGAGAGGAGGGAGGGGGGGGGGAGGGGTCGGCCGAGAAAGAGACTAGACTAAGTTGATGATGATGATGAAACGTCATTTATCAACGGTAAAAAGCTTTTGACAGAAACAAATCGTCATTTTACAAACTGACAAGGAGGGGTAAGGGGGGGGGGGGGGGGCCGGGGGCCGTCTAGTGTGTAGGCTAGCATAGCTTTGGGTTCATAGGGTCTAATGGGTGAGCATAGTTACGGTTTCAGGTGGCTTATGAGCGTCTGTATTATTGTGTTTTGTTTTGTGCTACAATTGGTTTTTGACATGTCTAACAACATGACTGATAATGAAATATAATATGTACTGTAAATAAAACTGAAGCACTTATAGAATCTCATCACTAAGAGTCAGAGATTGATGAACGCGAGAACGGATGCGAGTCAGTCTGCACTGATGTTTGTACACGTTTCAGTGTGTGATGATGGCAGCGCAAGAGTGCACGTGTGGGTGTGTGTGTGTGTGCCGGTGAGACTGAGAACATGCTGAGAGTTTGTTGATGTACTTAGCTTGTCAGTTCAGTGTGGCACACATGGCCGCAACGCACGCACAGTCACTACTACGATCATATCAACTAGGGTTTCGCTGGATATTGTGGTAGGTCCATTGCGTGATTTGGTCAGTATTTCAACTTGAACCGCACAACGCGAGGCAGACACACGTATTTTGTGAGTGCGCATGCGCGACCAGTGTAAAAGAGTTGAAGATTACACTCCACAGCAATCTCCAGCCCCTTCCCTAAACCTAAAAAGGGACACGGACTTAAAAGGTAGCTAAAACTGAACTAGACTGGCACAGTTGACTTGCACTACGTAGATGGACAGTCCGCAGAGTCTGACCATCTAATACACAAGCCAGCCAGGCTAGTAAAGGCTAGCTAACCAGAGTCCGGTTACAAAAATTTGGTGCCGTGACCAGGATTTCTTGATTGATTAGGATTTTAACTAGTTTGTTTCAAAGACTAGGACTGGTTGATATATCAGTAGTGTACTGTGCAGAGCGCCGTTGCCAAAGTCTGTTTATGTTAACGTAATAGTACTGGACAGTTCGCGTTAGTAGCGTCGTGAAGCGTTTTCATTGGGATCAGTCGTGTCATACTTTTGAGTCTAGCGATCGTTCATTCGTTTAGAGCGGTTTGCAGTTTATGATTTAGTTCGCCTAGTGTGAGCTTTAGTCATTGCAATATGGGTGCAGTTTTGTGCTTTTTGAGGCTCCTAGCGCCAAGCTGGTTGGTGCACAGTCCGTCTAGTGTTCACCCAAAGGTAGATCACAAGAGGAAGAAGTCTCAGGGAAAAGGCAGGCCTAGTGAGTCATATAGTAGTAGTGAGGAGAGTTCGTGCAGCCGCAGTAGCTGTAGCCATCGTTCTCAAAGGAACAGGGTAGATACAACTAGCTCTTTTCTGAATGCAAGTAGCAGTCGTGCTAGGAAGGAGAGGGTCCCTGATGTGTTCACGGGTACCAAAGGTGATTTGAAGGATTGGTTCTGTCATTTTGAAACGTGCGCTAGATGGAACGGTTGGGACTATGATGAAAAGGGAGTGAACCTTGCCATGTCACTCAGAGGTTCAGCACAACAGGTGCTAGGTGAGTTGTCATTAGGCGAGTTGGAAGATTACGATGCTATCAAAGCTGCCTTAGAAAGACGTTTTGACCCTGTAGAAAAAGAAAATTTGTACAGAGTTCAGATCCAGGTTGAAAAAGAAGAACGAAAGCGTGACAGAGTATGGTTTCGTGTTGAACCGCATTGCGAGTAATGCCTATCCTCGAATGCCCCCCGAAAAGCAAGGGAGACAATCGTGATAGATCAGTTTGTCAGTGATTTGCCATCTAAAGACCTGAGGAGACATGTGCAGTTTCACCATCCTTCCACCATCCATGAGGCCATAGCACTAGCGATTGAGTTTGAGTCTTTTGAAGAGAGGTTTGAGGGTAGGAAGCCAGATAATCCAGAGGGAGGAGTCAGGAATATCAGTCCTACAGGGGTGATAGATGAAAGTCTAGCAAGCTTTCCAGATGCTTAGTGACAAAATCACTTCAGAGCTACAGAAAGTAACGAAAGTTTTGAGTCGTCAGCCGACTGGTGGTAGAGCTAGAAACACATCCGAGGTTGTGTGCTTTAACTGCAGAGAAAAGGGTCACTATTCAAAGCAGTGCCCCGATAACAGCGATAGGAGAGGAAATGGCCATGTCAGTGGTACAGCGCCTAACGAAAACGCGCCAGGCCAGGGAAACTAGGGCGGGCAGAGCTCTTGGCAGCCCGGAACTCGGCCCAATTAATCACAAGTGATGACGGCTGCTTAGAGGACGCGAAGGGGCAACGTTTATGCGTCTTGTCAAACACAGGATGCTGGTTGGCATTAGTGAAGATGGGGAAAGTAAACATTGACTTTTTAGTTGATAGCGGGTCTTCCGCTACGGTCATTGGCACAGAAGTGTTTGAGCAAGTAAGAAGAGATTTCCAGATTCCAGTGAGAGAAAGTAAGTTAAGACTTTGCACTGCTAATGGACAGAGTCTAGAGATTAAGGGTGAAGCGGTCCTAGCTCTAGAAATAGGTGGTAAAATTTTCGAACACAATGTGGTCGTTGGTGATATTGGGAAATCTGCAGGAATTTTGGGGACAGATTTCATGCAGAAACATGCCTGTCTATTAGACTTGGCACAAGGTTCTTTGAGAATAGGCGAGGCAGTGGTTCAGTTGAAAAGGGAAAAGTCGAATATCTGTGCAAAAGTACAGGTGTGCGATACCGTCATCGTACCCCCTAAATCAGAAATGTTCGTCAGGGGATCCGTTGTACAGCAACGTACTTTAGGAAAGACTGATGGATTGTTAGAAGGCATAGACACGTTCAGGAAAGACACAGGGCTAGTGGTCCCTAGGTGCATGGTTCAGGTTACGGACGGAGAGATTTTTGTTCCGCTTACCAATTTTACTGATAGAGATGTTAAGGTGCAAGCTGGCACAGAAGTAGCATTTGTAGAAACTGTGTTTTCCGTGAATTCTTTGCCGTCCGAAGGGTCGGAGGAGAAAGAAGTAGTGTATGCGGACGATAAACTTCCTAGTCACCTCGAGCACTTGGTTACTAGTGTGTCGTCAGAAATAAGTGAAGGGACAAAAACAAAGTTGAAGGAAACGCTTGTTGAGTTTCAAGATGTTTTTCAGTCCCCAGGTGGTAAGCTTGGTAGAACGAGCAAAGTGAAACATACGATTGATACCGGGGATAGTAGGCCAGTGAAACTACCTCCCCGTCGTCTTCCGTTAGCTCAAAGAGAAACGGTGGAGAAAGAAATTGAAAAGATGTTAGAAGAAAATGTCATAGAACCCAGTGATAGTCCTTGGGCAGCAAACGTGGTGTTGGTCAAGAAAAAGGACGGGTCTGTCAGGTTCTGTGTCGACTACAGGAGATTGAATCATGTGACGCGCAAAGATGCGTATCCCCTTCCTCATATCGGAGATTCACTTGATGCTTTGTCGGGTTGTTGTTGGTTTTCAACTCTCGATTTAGCTCAGGGTTTCTTTCAAGTTGAGATGGACGATAAAGATAAACAAAAGACTGCGTTTGCAACGCACAAGGGCCTTTTTCAGTTCAAAATTATGCCGTTCGGGCTTTGCAACAGCCCAGCGACATTTGAAAGATTGATGGAAATGACACTGAGCGGTGTTTTGTTCGAGAGGTGTCTAGTTTACATTGATGACGTAATCTGTTTAGGCCAAGACAGAAAGTCAGGCACTAGAGAATCTCAGGGTGGTTTTCCAGAAGTTCAGGGAAGCAAATCTGAAACTATAACCGTCCAAATGCTGTTTGTTTCAAAGTGAGTGTACCTTTCTCGGTCATGTCGTGTCGCGTGAAGGGACGACGTGTGATCCAGCGAAAGTGGACGCAGTGGTAAACTGGCCTGTTCCTACTAACGTTACAGTGGTAAACTGGCCTGTTCCTACTAACGTTACAGTGGTAAACTGGCCTGTTCCTACTAACGTTACAGTGGTAAACTGGCCTGTTCCTACTAACGTTACAGTGGTAAACTGGCCTGTTCCTACTAACGTTACAGTGGTAAACTGGCCTGTTCCTACTAACGTTACAGTGGTAAACTGGCCTGTTCCTACTAACGTTACGGAGGTCAGAAGTTTCTTAGGGATCACGTCGTACTATAGGAAGTACATTTGTGGCTTTGCTGAGATAGCCAGTCCCCTGACTAACCTGACTAAGAAAAACCAGAAGTTTGACTGGTGCGAGAAGTGTCAGACTGCGTTCGAGAAATTGAAGGCAGCTCTGGTCTCTTCACCCGTCTTAGCTTATCCGACGCCGAGAGAGGGTAAATTTATCCTCGATACTGATGCTTCGGCAACAGCGGTAGGTGCCGTGTTGTCACAGATCCAAGGTGGAGAAGAAAAAGTGATCGCTTACGCGAGTTGTACTTTGTCTAAGTCTAGGCAGAGATACTGTACCACATACAGAGAGTTGTATGCAGTGATAAAGTTCGTCAAGCATTTTTCACACTATCTTTGGGGACGTCCGGTTTTGGTCAGAACTGACCACAGCTCCCTTAGGTGGTTGAAATCATTTGATCAAGCTGAAGGCATGGTAGCCAGGTGGGTGGCTACATTGGAAACATACGATTTCCAGATAGAGCACCGGAAAGGGACTCTACATGGAAATGCGGATGGGTTGTCTAGAATCCCTAGAAGACGTTGTTTGAGGGAAGAGTGCAGTCAGTGTTGTGTGCATGTAAGGGTGGTGACACGCTCGCAAGTGCGTGGCCATGATGTAGCAGACAATGGAGAAGCAAGCGGTACTCAGAGGAACGCTGCTTCACCGAAAGGTGAAGATGTTCCGCATGTGGACCCAGTTGTCGGCGACATTCAGGGCAGTTCTACCAGTAACAGGACAGGTGTAGCGGTCAGAGTAGATGACATGGTTCAGAGTAATTCTGCCTCAGTGTCAGCTGGGGATGCCTTATATTCTGCTCAGTCTAGTGCATCTAATCCTGGCATGTCGAGAGATTTAGAGGGCGCGTCCCTAGTAGAGGAAAGGGATGGGGTGGAGCATGGTGTTGATCGGGCCGGGGTTGATTCCTGTGTGGATGAGAACAGTGGGTCCGATAGTGTTCCTGTAGCGTCGGACTCTATTTCTCGTGAGAGCAATTGGTTTGCTGTCTGGTCTCGTGAGGACTTAGCAAAGTTCCAAGAGAGGGATCCAGTGTGTAGCACTCTGTTAGCCTTAATAGCGAAGGGAGAGAAGCCTTTAAAGCCAGAAGTTTCAAAGCATAGTGCAGCCGTTAGAACACTAATAGCTCAGTGGGACAGTCTGAGAGTAGTGGATGGCTTGCTGTACGTTGTTTCCAGTAGAAGTCTTACTCAGGATGAGCCGGGTACTATTGCTAGTAGCCCCAGCTGAGATTAGACAAGAAGTTGAAAAGGTCGAGCTGAGCTGCAAAGCGTTTAGTAAAAAACATATGTGCGAGGCATGCGGCCACCGGGCCAGGATCCCAAGCGATATGAGGCGCCATGTCCGGCGCAACCACCCAGTGCTATCGGCTGACCAACCAGAGGGGCGCACCGCCCCGAAAAGGACGGCTGCCCACCTGCCGCGCTGGGGGGAACAGCCGCCGACTAAGGTGCCGGGGGCCACCGCCGGAGACAGGTGCGAGAGAGATGTCGACCCGAAAGGGGTGCCATCCCTTTCCGAACATGAAACGGCCGCAGGTGAGGCTCAAGACACGCCAGTGCCATGCTCAAAGTTCACATTGGGAGAACTTTTAGAAGAATTTGGGTACTGGGCGTAGTGTGATAAATGCAGCCACTGTTATATTATTGAAGAATTCCAATATGTTTGTATTGTTTTTATTTTAAGTAATACTGCCAAATGAGATTATGTTTTGTCGCATACTGTGCGTCTTGACGCTATGATTTGAATGTTTCACGCATTTAGATGCGTCCGTATGTATAATGTCTTGATATTTTGAATGTCTATTGATTAATATTTTTGTGCGTATATTTTGTTGCAAGACCAATGTTGTATGGTGCTTAAATTTTGTTCTGTCGAGCCACCGTGGAGGTGCGCATCGGTTTGTTTATGGAAATCTTTTGAATTTGTTTTCAGAGACTCAGTCTTGACCCAATGCCAGGAGTGCATTGTGGTCAATGAGATATGCGTGTGTCTCATGTCCGAAAGAATTTAGTGAGATGGCGGTATCTCATGAGGGAGCTCATGCTGGCTCTAGTCAGCTTCCCTCTTCAGTGACCCCTTTGAGAGTGAGTTGGGCCTCCAGCTCACATTGAGTCCGTTGATTTGAATTTGAGATGGGCGTCTATCTCATACATGTCAGTCTGGGAGTAAGCCAGTGGCTCTAGCTGGAAACCCCCAGACGAGAGTGTTGTCCGACAAAAAATTAATACCTCACGAACAGACTGGGAAACGTATCACGAATTAACGAGATTCTCCCCAAACTGGGACGACAAACTCAACATAGACGATAAAACGGCCCACATCACAGACCACATTATCAGATCAATCAAGGAGTGCACCCCCACCGGATCGGATAATGGGAGACCAGGGAAATCCTGGTGGAATAAGGCCTGTGATCGAGAAGTAAAAAATAGGAAAAGAAAGCTCCAAATCTGGAAAAAACACAAAACGCCCGAAAATAGAATAGAATACAAACGTGCCAAAGCCATAGCAGACCGAAACGGTAAAAGAAGCCAAAAAAGAAGACTGGTATGCCTTCACAGAATCAGTTAACATCAACACTAAGATTAAAGAAAGCTGGGATAAAATCAAAGCCATTAACAATGGCCCAAGAACCAGCATGCCATCTCTAAAAATAGAAAACAGAGTGTATGCCACCGATCAAGACAAAGCTGACTTACTAGCCCACACATTTAGCCAAGCTAGCTCAAATGACAACTTAACCCCGGAATTCCGGGACCTCAAACCCCACTTAAGTACATGCTTTGAACAACCAACACAAATAAATAACTACGAGCTAGACAACGAAATAACACTCCTAGAACTAACACAAGCCATAAGAACCACCGGAAAGGGCAAAGCCCCAGGCATAGACCTATTCACATACGAGATGATTCAAAGAAGCCACCCCTCCATGAAAATAGCTATAACCGCCCTCTTTAACAACATCTACTCCAAAGGGATATTCCCCACACAATGAAAAAACGCAGTAGTCGTCCCCCTCCCCTAACCAGGAAAACCAACACACCAACCAAATAGCTACAGACCCATAGCGCTAACATCACAACTAGGCAAAATGCTAGAAAAAATACTCAAGTACCGACTCATGTCATACTGCGAAAAACACCACATCTTACCCCCCCCCCCCCCCCCCCCAACAAAGCGGATTCAGGAAAAAACCACCTAACTACTCTACAACAAGAGATACTAAACACTCATAAAGAGAGAGGTACTGAACTCATCGGAATTTTTCTGGATATAGAAAAAGCGTACGACATGGTATGGCACGATAAACTACTTAGCAGACTGGGTGATCTAGGAATATCTAACAAAATGTACAACTTTGTGAAATCCTTCCTGGCCGGCAGACGAATAACAGTCAAAGTAGGTAAGGCGCTCACAGGACAGGAGTTGCTGGAGGTCTCTCGTCGACGGCCTATACCCGGGTAGGGGTGACAGGCGTAAGTAAGTAAGTAAGTAGGTAAGGCGCTATCAAGGGAATACACCCTAGAAAACGGAGTCCCACAAGGTTCGGTGCTCAGCCCCCTCCTGTTCACACTCCTACTCACAGGCCTCCACCACGTTGTCAGGCACAATAAAATAATGCAATTCGCAGACGACACCTCGCTAATAGGAAAAATTAAGAGCAGACAAAGAAATTTCAATTGGGAATTAGTAGGCTTCCAAGAATTCCAGCAAGACCTGACAAGAATAGAAAATTGGTTAGTAAGAGCAGGCCTTAAAATTTCCCCCGACAAAACCCAAGCAATCATCTTCAGGACCCACCAAAGCCCAAAATACCAAATAAGAGCCCCCATCCCTAAACTACATATTGGTAAAGTAGACATAGAATATCGTAAAAACATCAAGTTCCTAGGAGTTACATTCACAAGTAACAACAACTGGTCACCATATATAGATCAAATATGCCAGTCGGCCAGGAAAGGAATTAACCTAATGCGCAAAGTAAGCGGAGCAGACTGGGGCACCGACCCCAAATCACTACTAAACCTCTACCACGCATTCGTAATGTCCAGGCTACTATACGCAGCCCCACTACTCACTAACTTAAACAAAACTCAAACCAAAAATCTCCTGTCAGTACAAGCAGATGCTTTTAAGGTTGTCCTGGGGGTCCCCAGACACACCCCCAACCTGCTTGTGCTGGCAGAGTGTGGCCAGAAACCCATAACGCTCACAATAATGGAAAGAGCTGCCAATCTGTACTACAAAACAATAAGCATGTCAGAAGACCACCCGGCCAAACTCACACTCACCTCCAGCCACAAACCCATAAATCAACCCACCCAAACGCCGCAAATAAAAGCAGCAGTCCAAAAGATCGAGGACACCATAAAACTCAAACTACCAAATAAAACCCCTAACCACCAAATAACAGTCCCACCATGGAAACTCCCACAAATAGAGGTAGACCTGGACCTTACTAAATACCAGAAAACAACAGACGGGCCCAAAATGAAGATGGAATTCGATATCAAAAGAACCACTACATACAAAAATTACACAATCATCTACACAGACGGGTCCCATGACCCAACCACCCACGCAACCGGACTAGGTATCCACGTTCCCAACAAATCGGATCGGGCTATCAAACTACCGGACCATACTGCAGTTTTCACAGCAGAGCTCACGGCCATCTTGGGAGCCATCAAAGTAATAAAAGCCGACCTCCAGAGAGCCAAGCACGTGCTCATAGTGACGGACTCCCTTTCGGCAATACAAGCGATTCAGAACCTAGACTCGTTCAGGGAAGATCTAACATACCTGGTCAGACTGACAACGGTGACTACAGGGGCTTCTATGAAGCACTAAAAGCAGTGTATGGCCCTAGGCACCTGGTACAAAGTCCCCTGCGAAGCGCCGATGGACAGGCACTCCTCACAGATAATACCTCCATCTTGAACCGCTGGTCAGAATACTTTCAGGACCTCTTCGGCGCTGAGCGCACTGTTCAACAAACAGTCATCCTCCAAATCCCACAGCTCCCACTAAAGGTTGAATTGGACGAACCGCCCACCGCTGAAGAGACCCTCACAGCCATCCACCAGCTCAAGAGCGGCAAAGCAACAGGCATTGACAGAATCCCGCCAGAGATCTGGAAACATGGAGGCCCAGCACTGCACAACAAGCTCCATGACCTCTTTCTCTGCTGCTGGGAGAAAGGAACACTACCAAAGGATCTCCGTGGTGCAGTCATCATCACCCTATACAAGAACAAAGGAGAGAAATCTGCCTGCTCTAATTATCGTGGAATTACCCTGCTGTCCATTGCCGGGAAAATTCTCGCAAGGTTGCTCCTGAATCGGCTGGTACCTGCCATCGCTGAAGACCACCTCCCAGAGGGCCAGTGTGGCTTCAGAGCCAACAGGAGTACCACCGACATGGTCTTTGTGCTGAGACAGCTTCAAGAGAAGTGCCGCGAGCAGAACAAAGGGCTGTACGTAACGTTTGTCGACCTAACAAAAGCGTTCGACACTGCGAGCAGGCAAGGCATGTGGCAGATCCTGGAGCGACTTGGCTGTTCCCCAAAGTTCCTAAGCATGATCGTCCAGCTCCACGAGGACCAGCAAGGCCAGGTTAGACTCAACAGTAACCTCTCGGAACCATTCCCCATTATCAACGGCGTGAAACAGGGTTGCGTGCTGGCACCAACCCTCTTCACCATCTTCTTTAGCATGATGTTGAAGCAGGCCACAGTAGACCTCGATGATGACGATGCAGTGTACATCAGGTATCGTCTCGATGGCAGCTTGTTCAACCTCAGACGACTGCAGGCCCACACCAAAACCCTAGACCAACTGATTCGTGAGCTGCTCTTTGCTGATGGCACTGCCCTCGTTGCACACACAGAGAGAGCCTTGCAGCGCATCACATCCTGCTTTGCAGATGCTGCCCAGCTCTTTGGACTCGAGGTCAGTCTGAAAAAGACAGAGGTCCTTCATCAGCCGGCACCCAAGGTAGAGCATCGCCCTCCCCACATCACAATCGGCGAGTCTGAACTGCAGTCAGTACACCAGTTTACCTACCTTGGCTGCATCATAACGTCAGACGCCAAGCTGGACAAGGAGCTTGACAGCAGGCTGGCAAAAGCGAACAGCGCTTTTGGGCGACTTTTCAAGCGGGTGTGGCACAATCAACAGCTGAAAAAAGGCACAAAGATCAGTGTGTACAGAGCTGTCGTCCTCACCACCCTGCTGTACGGTTCCGAGTCCTGGGCCCTCTACTGCAACCAACTACGACTCCTCGAACGCTTTCACCAGCGCTGCCTGCGTACCATCCTGGGCATTCACTGGAGTGACTATGTCACCAACGTCGAGGTCCTTGAACAGGCAGACACTATGAGCATCGAGGCTTTGTTGCTGCGGACACAGCTTCGGTGGGCGGGGCACGACTCCAGGATGGAGGATCATCGCCTACCCAAGATCACTCTGTTCGGCGAGTTTGCTACTGGACACCGTGACAGAGGGGCACCAAAGAAGAGATACAAAGACGGTCTCAAGAAGTCACTTAGTGCCTGCCAAATCGACCACCACCAGTGGTCTTCGCTTGCTGCGGACTGTGACGCCTGGCGCTCCACTATCTACAAGGCAGCCGTCTCCTTTGAGGATTCTCGCAGAGCTAACCTTAAGGACAAACGGCTCAGGAGAAAAAAACAGAGTTGCCGTAACTCAGAACCCTGACCAGACCTTCCCCTGCAGCCATTGCGGTCGAACCTGCCTGTCCCGGATTGGCCTCCGCAGCCACGAAAATGCCTGCAGACGACGTGGGCAAGCCCTATACAATCTTCGTTCGCGAAGTCAAGCCAAGAGATTCTGACTTGAGCTTAGTAGGCGGTGGCGCGCACGCGGTAGCGCTGCGGATTTGCATTAGTCAAAGCACTATCGTCAGGCCCCTATGCATCAGTGATACACTATGCAAAAAATGCCGATTTAAAGCGGCTATTTCCATGCCAAGAAAGACGGCCCTCAAGAAAGGGCTCAAAATACTTCACATTGTCGCTTTTGTTAAACGTCATAGGTATGTTTTACGATAATGGTGCACAAACTGAAGTGCCAATTTATGTGACATTTTATTTTTATATGAAAAACTATTGCAACTTGCGTTTCAGTGAGAAATCCGGCAGTGACTGAGACTTTTCGACATCGTTTCTGTTCTCCATCTCATTTCAGTGTTACGTAGGAGAGTTCCTTGATTTGCAACTGACACGCCTTTTACTCAGGCGACTTCAGTGAAAAGACAAGTAAGACAATAGCCTCTGGCTGTCGGTAGCGGTTTTTGTCGCGATTGATTTTATTGGCCGGCGCATTTTAGCACTCAAAGCATTGGCTTACAGGGGCGGATCAGTTACTGACCCAGAAGGTGGGGTGGGGAGGGGGGGGAGGTTCCAACTTTTCACTGATTTTTTTGGTTCAACCTAATGCAAAAGGCCTCCCCCGACGCTAGACCATCCTTCCAGGGGCCCGGCGAAAAATCGAAAAGCTGAGGGGGAGGGGAGGGAGGAGGGGGGGGGGGGAGAGAAGGCGCGTGCGTATCAAAGGCCTCTCACCATTCGCCAAAATATCAAACAGGGAGGGTCGGGGGAAGGGGGGGGGGGGGCAAACACCCCAAAAGCTGACTTTGTTATAGTATTTTAAAGTTTGTTTGTTTGTTTTTTGGGGGGTCTGGAACCCCCCCCCTCCTCCATCCCCCCCAGATACGCCCCTGCCTTACAAGGCAACGTTAAACCTTGACTTTTTGAAACTTCAAACAAAATGATAAGCAAACATACGTTTGTTTGTTTGATTGTTGTCGGGTTTTTTGTTGTTGTTGTTGTTGGTTTTGTTTCTGTCAAATGACACACTTATGTTATAATGGGAAATATCAAATTACAATCAACATTTTATTTCTTCCCGTTCCGCGCAGTTAGGATTTCCTCTTCTATAATCATAAGCGTGATGATTAGCATATACGGTCAAACTTCATTTACGCCAAGAATTGATTTAATAACCTGACTTTTTGTACAAAGTATTCCCAATGCAGAAAAGGCCATCGGGCCGACGTCGGTCCGATGGCCTTTTCCGCATAGGGTTGGTACCATACACCTTAATAATGAAGTGCACGCACAAACTGGATTCAGTCCGGCCCCGGCCGGTCGGCCGGCATACATTTTTGTCACCTCGAGCGAGTCAGCTGCTGATTAGGAGCAGAGGGGAGTGGGGTGGCGGAGGCATAGAGCGTATGTATGTATACGCTCTACATGATGGGCGGAGGGGGCCGTGCATACGGGCCTGACGAGTGGTGCTTTGGGAGTAAATGCAAATCTGCTGCGCCACCGCGGCGTAAATAGCTCATTCAAAATCCAAGGGAAGCGGAAACGAAAGCCACGCAAAGTGGCGAAGCACTGTGATCCCAGAGCAGTTTTCAACCCTCAAAGCAACCCTCCGCCTAAAACCTCGAACTGAACAAACTCGGTAGACATTCAGTTGCCGGCACAATCCGGCCTTGTCCTCCAATCCGTCAAAACTGATAGTTTAGTTTCAAGGCTTTTCAGTTGCACAGTCAAGCATTCTTTTGGCAGACGTCGATTTGTTGGCTTTTAGATGTGGCCGGCGGAAATACGCCTCATGCTCACTTTTTTAAAAATTATTATTGATTTATGTAAATTAGCATATCCAATGAAAAAAAAAAATAGTGCATCTTACTGTCGACATGAACTTGTGACCTGCACGCAGCCCGCTTTAGGTACGTATTTCCCCCGCAGCCCGAAAAAGCTCTACTTTAATGGAGTCTGGTTTAAACACTGCTCCGTAATTGTCAATATCTTTTTGAGTAATCGCTTTGACTTTAGAGTAAACACGGCAGAAAACAATGGATGCACTGCAGTGCATAGTGGCCTCTTTCACGGCACTCTACTCAGTGATACTTTCAGCCATAGCAAGAATTTCGCGGGTGTGCTTTGTTTCCTCCCTTCACGGCCCTGACGGGCAGCTCATGGGGGACAGGGGAATCTATTGCATATGGAGTACGACCTGAACACTGATCAGTCAATTCAGGCGCACTGCAACTGTGCCACTTTGATTTACCAGGATCTTTCAACGGACATGCTATGCAACAAACCCGTCTTTTTCCCCTGGATTGCGAGTCCAGCTGTCGGGGCCGGGACGCGCCGGACTCGAACCCACGACCCGGCGATTCCCTTCGCTCTCTTTCTCCGACGCTTAACCGCCTGAGCTATTTCGGACTCCATCCTCCCTTGTGGTCTGACTTGAGCTATTTAACTCATTCTACCCCGAGACCGAAATCCCCAAATTTAGTGAAGTCTTCCTTCGAAGACTGCGTTGCAGTGCAGGACACAGATCGACCATGATAGTTCAAGGGTGATGCCAGAATAGCTTGGCGCCCAGAGGCGCCAAGCTATTCTGGCATGACCCTTGAACTATGATGGCCGATCTTTATCTTGCTGTGGTGTGTCTGGGGTAGAATGAGTTAAGCGGTGGCCGCGCGCACGCGGTGGCGTAGCGGATTTGCATTTAGTCAATGCACCACTCGTCAGGCCACTATGGGGTTGTGGTGGCGTATAGGTCGTTTGACATCGGGGCGCACAACGTTTTTCGCAAATATCTCCGTAAAGAACCACTTTACTATACCAATCTTAGAACAAATATCGTTCTGAGTGACACTTGACCCAATACGATCTACACTTACGAAACTCAAGCAATATGTCAGTTGTGCTGTACTGTCGTAAAAATTCGGATTTCAAAATTCAATGGCTGATTTTACATCCCTAAATGTGCTCCATTTATATGAAGCCCAGTATAAGAAAGCTCCATTTTCAGTCTGAGCTGGCCTAATTTTCAAACATGAAACAGCGCTGGCATACATGAAGTCTGCACGCTTATATAATAACAATAATAATAAATAGTTTTTTGTATAGCGCTGTTCTCCAGGAAAACACTGGACTCACTGCGCATGCACAACAGCACACCCTCTCCCTCGCACAATTATACACTACCCATCCCTTCCCAGCATCTTGACACCCACTTCCCTCTAGCTTACTTATGCCTGTCACCCCTCCCAGGGTATAGGCCGTCGACGAAAGACCAGTTACTCATGTCTTGTGCTTCTCCTTCGATTTTACTCCAGTCTCTTGATGTCTGCTTGGAGGTCTCGACGCCAGGTTTTTCTCGGCCTACCTCTTTTCCTCTTTCCCTGGGGGTTCCATAACAATGCCTGCCTAGTGATACTAGACACAAGCTTTCTCATACTGACCAATCCATCCCCATCTTTGTCGTCCAATTTCATTTTCTGCTGTTACCTGCTCTGTTCTCTCCCAGAGTCTGACGTTGCTGATCTTCTCTGGCCAGTGGATTTTCAAAATTCGTCTAAGGCAACTGTTTATGAAGATCTGTACTCTGTTGACTATGGTTTTTGTCAACCTCCAAGTCTCTGCTCCATATAGGAGAACTGCTTTTACGTTTGAGTTGAAAATCCGGACTTTGGTGTGTTGTGACAGCTTTCTGGAACTCCACACTTTTTTTGAACTGAAGAAAGGCTGCTCTTGCTTTACCGATTCGTGCTCTGACATCTGCATCAGTGCCGCCTTTTTGTCGATGATGCTCCCGAGATAGGTGAAAGACTCTACCTCCTTCAACGGGGTGCCAGCAAGCAAGACTGGTTCTTCCCTGGTTGCGTTCAGCCTCATTGTTTTTGTTTTCTGTTTGTGGATGGTGAGGCCCACTTGGGACGAGATGTCAGCAAGCCTCGTGGTCTTGTCCTGCATTTGTTGATGAGTGTGGGACAGTAAAGCCAAGTCGTCTGCAAAATCGAGGTCGTCAAGCTGTGTTCAGTGTCCACTGTATTCCGCTTCTTCTCTGCTCAGTCGTCCTCTTCATGACCCAGTCTATGGCCAGTAGGAAGAGGAACGGAGACAGCAGACACCCCTGCCTGACGCCAGTTCTGACCTGAAGCTCCCTGGTGAACTGCCCTTAGTATATCACGCGACATGTCATGCCATCGTAGCTGCTTTTGATCAGGCAGACAAGCTTTGTGGGTACACCGTAGTGTCGTAGGAGTTTCCACAAAGTCTCTCGGTCCCCGATGTCAAATGCTTTCTTGTAATCCACAAAGTTGACGTACAGCGGGGAGCTCCACTCCAGAGACTGTTCCACGATGATGCGGTGTTGGAAAAAACGGTGCTCACATCGCACACATGAATGTTTCAGCCTGATTCTGGCCTGGCCGTATACACAAAGTTTTGTGACACAGGTCTCGATTTTGTTGTAGTCACTCAATCCTTTGTGTATTTCGAACATGTTTCACTTTTAAAAGTCAGGTACTGCTCTCGTCAGCGGACCAAACCTGACCACAGAGGTGTGATTTAGTTATCACATCCGTCCTTCTGTTCAAAGGAATATCTGTGGATTTGTCGTTTGACGGTATTTGTTGTCCGTTTATTTTGAGTTGGTCGGGTTCATTGCGTCTCCCCGTGGAGTAATTCAACTCACTGTGGGAGGGTTGCCACCACTAGATTGTTTTGCGTCACCAATTTTGGTGCGATTACCTCGCCGTCTATGTTGCCTTCATTGCGTTTCCGCAGTGGTGTTTCATTTTATAGAGGCATTAATTTTTGGGTTGTTTAGCGCCAGACTGTTGTACGTCACCAATATGTTTGGTGCGATTTCAGTTGGTTGTTGGGTTCCTCTAACCACGGCATTCTGGTTTATGCCAGTGCACAGTTTGTGGTGAGGCCGTAGCTCTTACTACGACCTTCTCGTTTGCAGTTCAATCGACGTGTGAGTTTTTGGTGTTGGAAAAAACGGTGCTCACATCGCACACATGAATGTTTCAGCCTGATTCTGGCCTGGCCGTATACACAAAGTTTTTGTGACACAGGTCTCGATTTTGTTGTCGTCACTCAATCCTTTGTGTATTTCGAACATGTTTCACTTTAAAAAGTCAGGTACTGCTCTCGTCAGCGGACCAAACCTGACCACAGAGGTGTGATTTAGTTATCACATCCGTCCTTCTGTTCCAAGGAACATCTGTGGATTTGTCGTTTGACGGTATGTGTTGTCCGTTCATTGTGAGTTGGTCGGGTTCATTGCGTCTCCCCATGGAATAATTCAACTCACTGTGGGAGGTTTGCCCCCACTAGATTGTTTTGCGTCACCAAATTTGGTGCGATTTCCTCGCCGCCATCTATGTTACCTTCATTGCATTTTCGCAGCGGTGTTTTCATAGAGGCATTTTGGGTTGTTTAGCGCCAGACTGTTATACGTCACCAATATGTTTGGTGCGATTTCGGTTCGTTGTTGGATTCCTCTAACCACGGCATTCTGGTTTATGCCAGTGCACAGTTTGTGGTGAGGCTGTAGCTCTTACTACGACCTTCTCGTCTGCAGTTCAAGCGACGTGTATTGGCTACTGCCACGATAAGTGATGTTGGGGACGGCTCGCGGTGCGGTCTGGTCACGTGGTCCCGCACTACGCGCGTGCCTGTTGCTAGGCTGGCGGTTCGTCGTTGACTGTTTAGCTTTCGCGCGCAAACTCCTTGGCCATCCGTCCTTCCCGGGCCCTGTACATGTATTTCAGCGGAAAGAGACATAGATGTTAACGTGTCCCTGCAGACAAATGGGAAACATACATGCACCAGGATCCATGCAGAAACCAGCGGCATAGATGCACCGGGGTCCCTGCCGAACGGGCATAGATGTTCAAGTGTCCTTGTAGAAAAACGAAAAAAGAAGAAACACACATGCATGAATTAGTTTCCCTGCAGAGAAAAGAAACACACATGCATAAAAAGTTTTCCCTGCAGAAAAAAAAGAAACACATAATTATGCATCAAGTGAATAGGAGGAGGTTAAATCTCTGATTCGTGTTTCTTTACAAGCACACGTGTTTGAACATAATTCTATGCGTTCATGCTTTTAGTTCTGTGACCTGTATCACCAGTCCCAGAGTATTCACAGATTTGTAGGGTTTGAGTCAGAGTGTGCCGCCGGGCCCGGCTAGTGAGTCACTTCCAAAGACTGTACCCTCCTTGTGATTTGTACTCTGTACTCGGTTGCATAACGTTTGGTCATCGGTCTTCGGGTGGCTTGGCCCCCGCGCCGGCTGTTAGCATGTTCACGTTGCAATTTCAACGTTGGGCTTGGGATAGTACATATGTGTACGTGCGTGCCATCATTTTCGGCACAAGTTATAGTACATGTACTGTTTGTGTTTTTCGGACGACCCACGTAGTTCTGTGTCAGCCTTTCCATATTGGTTAGATATTTATACACACGTGTGTTAATGTGTTAACACCCGTTATCTGGGCATATTTTGTTGTGTACAGTTTTAGGTTGTACATTCCCCTCACGGCTGAGCTAGTCAGTTCCCGTGATTCCGGGTGCAGTTTAGTTGAGATTCACTGCGTTGTTAAAAGCTGTTATACAGCTTAGCGTTGTTCACTGGATACACCAGTTAGAATTGTAGATTGTTTGTGACGAGACCTGTGTCAACTTTGTTTCGACCATGGCCAGGCAGTCTGTCACATTATGCGGATCGACCCAAAGATCAATCTACGCGGGAGAGCACGATCGGGGTACACCCCAACAGTCCATGTTGGAAAAAACGGTTTGTAAAAAAGTGTATCACATCGCACACTATCCGATGAAATGGCCTGTTTTTTATCGGCAGGGAAAACGTTTTATGCATGTGTGTTTCTTTTCTCTGCAGGGAAACTAATTCATGCATGTGTGTTTCTTCTTTTTTCGTTTTTCTACAGGGACACTTGAACATCTATGCCCGTTCGGCAGGGACCCCGGTGCATCTATGCCGCTGGTTTCTGCATGGATCCTGGTGCATGTATGTTTCCCAGTTGTCTGCAGGGACACGTTAACATCTATGTCTCTTTCCGCTGAAATACATGTACAGGGCCCCGGGAAGGACGGATGGCCAAGGAGTTTGCGCGCGAAAGCTAAACAGTCAACGACGAACCGCCAGCCTAGCAACAGGCACGCGCGTAGTGCGGGACCACGTGACCAGACCGCACCGCGAGCCGCCCCCAACATCACTTATCGTGGCAGTAGCCAATACACGTCGCTTGAACTGCAGACGAGAAGGTCGTAGTAAGAGCTACAGCCTCACCACAAACTGGGCACTGGCATAAACCAGAATGCCGTCGTTAGAGGAATCCAATAACGAACCGAAATCGCACCAAACATATTGGTGACGTACAACAGTCTGGCGCCAAACAACCCAAAATGCCTCTATGAAAACACCGCTGCGAAAACGCAATGAAGGTAACATAGACGGCGGCGAGGAAATCGCACCAAATTTGGTGACGCAAAACAATATAGTGGGGGCAAACCTCCCACAGTGAGTTGAATTATTCCACGGGGAGACGCAATGAACCCGACCAACTCACAATGAACGGACAACACATACCGTCAAACGACAAATCCACAGATTTTCCTTTGAACAGAAGGACGGATGTGATAACTAAATCACACCTCTGTGGTCAGGTTTGGTCCGCTGACGAGAGCAGTACCTGACTTTTTAAAGTGAAACATGTTCGAAATACACAAAGGATTGAGTGACGACAACAAAATCGAGACCTGTGTCACAAAAACTTTGTGTATACGGCCAGGCCAGAATCAGGCTGAAACATTCATGTGTGTGCGATGTGAGCACCGTTTTTTCCAACACGGACTGTTGGGGTGTACCCCGCTCGTGCTCTCCCGCGTAGATTGATCTTTGGGTCGATCCGCATAATGTGACAGACTGCCTGGCCATGGTCGAAACAAAGTTGACACAGGTCTCGTCACAAACAATCTACAATTCTGACTGGTGTATCCAGTGAACAACGCTAAGCTGTATAACAGCTTTTAACAAACAACTTAACGCAGTGAATCTCAACTAAACTGCACCCTGAATCACGGGAACTGACTAGCTCAGCCGTGAGGGGAATGTACAACCTAAAACTGTACACAACAAAATATGCCCAGATAACGGGTGTTAACACACGAACACACGTGTGTATAAATATCTAACCAATATGGAAAGGATGACACAGAACTACGTGGGTCGTCCGAAAAACACAAACAGTACATGTACTATAACTTGTGCCGAAAATGATGGCACGCACGTACACATATGTACTATCCCAAGCCCAGCGTTGAAATTGCAACGTGAACATGCTAACAGCCGGCGCGGGGGCCAAGCCACCCGAAGACCGATGACCAAACGTTATGCAACCGAGTACAGAGTAAAAATCACAAGGAGGGTACAGTCTTTGGAAGTGACTCACTAGCCGGGCCCGGCGGCACACTCTGACTCAAACCCTACAAATCTGTGAACACTCTGGGACTGGTGATACAGGTCACAGAACTAAAAGCATGAACGCATAGAATTATGTTCAAACACGTGTGCTTGTAAAGAAACACGAATCAGAGATTTAACCTCCTCCTGTTCACTTGATGCATAATTATGTGTTTCTTTTTTTCTGCAGGGAAAACGTTTTATGCATGTGTGTTTCTTTTCTCTGCAGGGAAACTAATTCATGCATGTGTGTTTCTTCTTGTTTCGTTTTTCTACAGGGACACTTGAACATCTATGCCCGTTCGGCAGGGACCCCGGTGCATCTATGCCGCTGGTTTCTGCATGGATCCTGGTGCATGTATGTTTCCCAGTTGTCTGCAGGGACACGTTAACATCTATGTCTCTTTCCGCTGAAATACATGTACAGGGCCCGGGAAGGACGGATGGCCAAGGAGTTTGCGCGCGAAAGCTAAACAGTCAACGACGAACCGCCAGCCTAGCAACAGGCACGCGCGTAGTGCGGGACCACGTGACCAGACCGCACCGCGAGCCGCCCCCAACATCACTTATCGTGGTAGTAGCCAATACACGTCGCTTGAACTGCAGACGAGAAGGTCGTAGTAAGAGCTACAGCCTCACCACAAACTGGGCACTGGCATAAACCAGAATGCCGTGGTTAGAGGAATCCAATAACGAACCGAAATCGCACCAAACATATTGGTGACGTACAACAGTCTGGCGCTAAACAACCCAAAATGCCTCTATGAAAACACCGCTGCGAAAACGCAATGAAGGTAACATAGACGGCGGCGAGGAAATCGCACCAAATTTGGTGACGCAAAACAATATAGTGGGGGCAAACCTCCCACAGTGAGTTGAATTATTCCACGGGGAGACGCAATGAACCCGACCAACTCACAATGAACGGACAACACATACCGTCAAACGACAAATCCACAGATTTTCCTTTGAACAGAAGGACGGATGTGATAACTAAATCACACCTCTGTGGTCAGGTTTGGTCCGCTGACGAGAGCAGTACCTGACTTTTTAAAGTGAAACATGTTCGAAATACACAAAGGATTGAGTGACGACAACAAAATCGAGACCTGTGTCACAAAAACTTTGTGTATACGGCCAGGCCAGAATCAGGCTGAAACATTCATGTGTGCGATGTGAGCACCGTTTTTTCCAACACGGACTGTTGGGGTGTACCCCGCTCGTGCTCTCCCGCGTAGATTGATCTTTGGGTCGATCCGCATAATGTGACAGACTGCCTGGCCATGGTCGAAACAAAGTTGACACAGGTCTCGTCACAAACAATCTACAATTCTGACTGGTGTATCCAGTGAACAACGCTAAGCTGTATAACAGCTTTTAACAAACAACTTAACGCAGTGAATCTCAACTAAACTGCACCCTGAATCACGGGAACTGACTAGCTCAGCCGTGAGGGGAATGTACAACCTAAAACTGTACACAACAAAATATGCCCAGATAACGTGTGTATAAATATCTAACCAATATGGAAAGGATGACACAGAACTACGTGGGTCGTCCGAAAAACACAAACAGTACATGTACTATAACTTGTGCCGAAAATGATGGCACGCACGTACACATATGTACTATCCCAAGCCCAGCGTTGAAATTGCAACGTGAACATGCTAACAGCCGGCGCGGGGGCCAAGCCACCCGAAGACCGATGACCAAACGTTATGCAACCGAGTACAGAGTAAAAATCACAAGGAGGGTACAGTCTTTGGAAGTGACTCACTAGCCGGGCCCGGCGGCACACTCTGACTCAAACCCTACAAATCTGTGAACACTCTGGGACTGGTGATACAGGTCACAGAACTAAAAGCATGAACGCATAGAATTATGTTCAAACACGTGTGCTTGTAAAGAAACACGAATCAGAGATTTAACCTCCTCCTGTTCACTTGATGCATAATTATGTGTTTCTTTTTTTCTGCAGGGAAAACGTTTTATGCATGTGTGTTTCTTTTCTCTGCAGGGAAACTAATTCATGCATGTGTGTTTCTTCTTGTTTCGTTTTTCTACAGGGACACTTGAACATCTATGCCCGTTCGGCAGGGACCCCGGTGCATCTATGCCGCTGGTTTCTGCATGGATCCTGGTGCATGTATGTTTCCCAGTTGTCTGCAGGGACACGTTAACATCTATGTCTCTTTCCGCTGAAATACATGTACAGGGCCCGGGAAGGACGGATGGCCAAGGAGTTTGCGCGCGAAAGCTAAACAGTCAACGACGAACCGCCAGCCTAGCAACAGGCACGCGCGTAGTGCGGGACCACGTGACCAGACCGCACCGCGAGCCGCCCCCAACATCACTTATCGTGGCAGTAGCCAATACACGTCGCTTGAACTGCAGACGAGAAGGTCGTAGTAAGAGCTACAGCCTCACCACAAACTGGGCACTGGCATAAACCAGAATGCCGTGGTTAGAGGAATCCAATAACGAACCGAAATCGCACCAAACATATTGGTGACGTACAACAGTCTGGCGCTAAACAACCCAAAATGCCTCTATGAAAACACCGCTGCGAAAACGCAATGAAGGTAACAGACGGCGGCGAGGAAATCGCACCAAATTTGGTGACGCAAAACAATATAGTGGGGGCAAACCTCCCACAGTGAGTTGAATTATTCCACGGGGAGACGCAATGAACCCGACCAACTCACAATGAACGGACAACACATACCGTCAAACGACAAATCCACAGATTTTCCTTTGAACAGAAGGACGGATGTGATAACTAAATCACACCTCTGTGGTCAGGTTTGGTCCGCTGACGAGAGCAGTACCTGACTTTTTAAAGTGAAACATGTTCGAAATACACAAAGGATTGAGTGACGACAACAAAATCGAGACCTGTGTCACAAAAACTTTGTGTATACGGCCAGGCCAGAATCAGGCTGAAACATTCATGTGTGCGATGTGAGCACCGTTTTTTCCAACACGGACTGTTGGGGTGTACCCCGCTCGTGCTCTCCCGCGTAGATTGATCTTTGGGTCGATCCGCATAATGTGACAGACTGCCTGGCCATGGTCGAAACAAAGTTGACACAGGTCTCGTCACAAACAATCTACAATTCTGACTGGTGTATCCAGTGAACAACGCTAAGCTGTATAACAGCTTTTAACAAACAACTTAACGCAGTGAATCTCAACTAAACTGCACCCTGAATCACGGGAACTGACTAGCTCAGCCGTGAGGGGAATGTACAACCTAAAACTGTACACAACAAAATATGCCCAGATAACGGGTGTTAACACACGAACACACGTGTGTATAAATATCTAACCAATATGGAAAGGATGACACAGAACTACGTGGGTCGTCCGAAAAACACAAACAGTACATGTACTATAACTTGTGCCGAAAATGATGGCACGCACGTACACATATGTACTATCCCAAGCCCAGCGTTGAAATTGCAACGTGAACATGCTAACAGCCGGCGCGGGGGCCAAGCCACCCGAAGACCGATGACCAAACGTTATGCAACCGAGTACAGAGTAAAAATCACAAGGAGGGTACAGTCTTTGGAAGTGACTCACTAGCCGGGCCCGGCGGCACACTCTGACTCAAACCCTACAAATCTGTGAACACTCTGGGACTGGTGATACAGGTCACAGAACTAAAAGCATGAACGCATAGAATTATGTTCAAACACGTGTGCTTGTAAAGAAACACGAATCAGAGATTTAACCTCCTCCTGTTCACTTGATGCATAATTATGTGTTTCTTTTTTTCTGCAGGGAAAACGTTTTATGCATGTGTGTTTCTTTTCTCTGCAGGGAAACTAATTCATGCATGTGTGTTTCTTCTTGTTTCGTTTTTCTACAGGGACATTTGAACATCTATGCCCGTTCGGCAGGGACCCCGGTGCATCTATGCCGCTGGTTTCTGCATGGATCCTGGTGCATGTATGTTTCCCATTTGTCTGCAGGGACACGTTAACATCTATGTCTCTTTCCGCTGAAATACATGTACAGGGCCCGGGAAGGACGGATGGCCAAGGAGTTTGCGCGCGAAAGCTAAACAGTCAACGACGAACCGCCAGCCTAGCAACAGGCACGCGCGTAGTGCGGGACCACGTGACCAGACCGCACCGCGAGCCGCCCCCAACATCACTTATCGTGGCAGTAGCCAATACACGTCGCTTGAACTGCAGACGAGAAGGTCGTAGTAAGAGCTACAGCCTCACCACAAACTGGGCACTGGCATAAACCAGAATGCCGTGGTTAGAGGAATCCAATAACGAACCGAAATCGCACCAAACATATTGGTGACGTACAACAGTCTGGCGCTAAACAACCCAAAATGCCTCTATGAAAACACCGCTGCGAAAACGCAATGAAGGTAACATAGACGGCGGCGAGGAAATCGCACCAAATTTGGTGACGCAAAACAATATAGTGGGGGCAAACCTCCCACAGTGAGTTGAATTATTCCACGGGGAGACGCAATGAACCCGACCAACTCACAATGAACGGACAACACATACCGTCAAACGACAAATCCACAGATTTTCCTTTGAACAGAAGGACGGATGTGATAACTAAATCACACCTCTGTGGTCAGGTTTGGTCCGCTGACGAGAGCAGTACCTGACTTTTTAAAGTGAAACAGGTTCGAAATACACAAAGGATTGAGTGACGACAACAAAATCGAGACCTGTGTCACAAAAACTTTGTGTATACGGCCAGGCCAGAATCAGGCTGAAACATTCATGTGTGCGATGTGAGCACCGTTTTTTCCAACACAAAACAAAAACAAACAACAGTGACGATCAGGTCTGTATATGAACGTTTTTTTCTGAATCCTGCTTGCTGGTCTCTCAGCTGGGGGTCGATGGAGCTCTTCATTCTCTCCAGGATGATCCTGTTGAAGACCTTTCCTGGGACTGGCAGCAAGGTGATTCCTCTGTAGTTGGAACACTTGCTGAGGTCGACTTTCTTGGGAAGCTTGATTAGATACCCCTCCTTCCAGTCAGCCGGCATCACCTCCTCTTCCCAGATCTTTCCAAGCAGTGGATACAGCAGCTCTACTGGTGTCTCTAGGTCTGCTTTCAGAGCCTCCGCTGGGATGCCATCTGGCCCTGCTGCTTTGCCGTTCTTCGAAAATGCCACTGCTCTTCTGATCTCTTCCCGGCTGGGTCTGTCACAGCTGATGTGTAGGTCAGTCTCTGCTGGCTGGATGTCTGGGGGGGGGGGGGGGGGGGGGGGGTCGGGTGGGCTGGGTCTGTTCAATAGCTCTTCAAAATATTCGGCCCATCTGTCGAGTTGGTCTGCTCTGTCTGCAATAGGCTTGCCTTCTTTGTCTTTTACTGGTCTTTCTGTATGGCCAAACTTGCCTGACAATCTTCTGGTAATGTCATAGAGCTGTTTCATGTTGCCGCTGCCTGCTGCCTTTTCTGCCTCTGCTGCCAGGCTGTCTGTGTAGGCCCTCTTGTCTGCCCTGATATTCCTCTTCACCTCGCGGTTGGCTTCCGAATATTCCTCCTGTGCCCTTACTTTGGCTGCTCTCGTGCGACTGTTGTTGACAACTACTGCTTTCTTCTGCTTCCTCACTTCTATCTTCTTCAAGGTCTATGCCGACAGCCAGTCCTTGTGATGTTTCCTGAACCCTACAGTGCTAGTGTCTTTGCAGGTTGAGTTCAGCGCCTCTCTAACTGCCTTCCACTGCTGCTCTGTAATGACCGCCTCCTCTTCGGCCTATAGCTCCTGTAACACTTGAAACCGGTTGGACAGCACCAGTTTGAACTCTTCTCTCACTCCAGTCTCTCTCAGGAGGCCTATATTATAGCGCTGTCTTCTTGTTGTCTCTGTGCGGCTTTTCGTTAACTTGAGCTTTATTCTTAAGTTAAGCAGATGGTGGTCAGAGGCGACATCTGCTCTCCGATCCTCCTCACTCGAACATCTAGAAGGGATCTTCTAAATTTCTTGCTAATGCAGATATGGTCTATTTGGTTCTCTGTAGTATTGTCAGGTGAGACCCAAGTTGCTTTGTGTATGCTTCTGTGTGGGAAGATGCTGCCTCCAATGACAAGTCTGTTAAGAGCACAAAAGTTAACAAACCTCTCCCCGTTTTCACTCATCTCCCCTAGTCCCTGTCTCCTCATCACCTCTTCATATCCGGTGTTGTCCTCCCCTATTTTGGCATTAATATCGCCCATGACGATGGTGATATCTCGCTTCGTACATTTGTCCACAGCACTCTGGAGTCGGTCGTAGAACTCTTGTTTCTCTTTGTCGTCACTGTCATTAGTGGGCGCATAACACTGGATGACGTTGAGTTTAATCTTTTTCCTGGTTCTAAAGGCTGCTGTGATAATCCTTGGCCCCAGAGATTCCCAGCCCATCAGCGCTCTCTGTGCCACTGGTGACAGCATGAATGCTACACCTTCTGTAGGGGGGGGGGGGGGGCATTCTCCTCTTCATGACCTGAATACAGAATCATCTCCCCACTTGACAGCCTTTTCTGCCCAGACTGCGTCCATCTGGCTTCACTGATACCTAGCAGGGAAAGGTTGTACTTTTGCATTTCCGCTGCTATCTGGGCGGAATTGCCGCTCTGGTACATGGTCTTGATATTCCATGTGCCCATGATTGTGTCACTGGATAGAGAGAGGCGGCTCGGTCCTGTGGCTTCAGAATACTTCCGGCTTTCACCACACGACGTCATAAATCTTCTGGTAGAAGAACCTTCCTCCTCCAGGAAAAATATTGCTGTTTGTCTATTCGTCGGTGTTTTTGTAGTTATTTCCTTATTTGCAGGGTGGGGAAGCTACCCCCACGCCCAACCCCCCTACTAGGAGGACCAGGGGTTTTCTGTCGGGGTCTCCTTCCCTTAGACCATGCTGGTTCACGGCACCTCATTTTATTTCATTCGGCGCACCCCTCTTGCGAGGGACCACCACCCAGGGGACGCGCCTCAACGCCATATGGTCCCAGCGCGAGGACTTCCCTCTAGAATCAGAATAAAAGGCAGTCAGTCAACAGTTACCTAAAGGTGAGCTAAATGCTAAATGCCCGACAGAAAAGAAAAGTCTTTAAGAGAGCTTTGAACTGTGACAATGTGGGCAGATTCCGCATTTCAATTGGTAGCGAGTTCGACACACTTGGGGCTGAAAAGGTGAAAGAACGCTCCCCGACAGTTTTCATGTTAAGCTTCGGGATTAAAAAAAAAAGTTTTTCACTGGAGGAACGGAGGGTGCGTGATGGCTGATAAACAGACAGCTTGGCAGAAAGGTACGGCGGGAGAGATCCGTCAAAATGCCGATAGGCAAAACTTGCAATTTTGTACTGGCAGCGGAATTTTACGGGTAGCCAGTTCAGCTGCTTCAGAAGAGGCGTCTCTTTCGTTTCTTCAATATGAGACGCCCCGCATTGTTTTGAATCATCTGCAAGCGTGAAATCTGGTCTGCCGGTAAACATGCCAGTACTGTGCCAGAATTGCAAAAATCGAGCCTGGACGTAATGAATGCGTTTACAAGTCTTGACGCCGCACTTTCTGTGAGATCATTGCGGTCTGAGGGAAGAAATTCTGCGCAGCTCCGGCAAGGAAACCAGCTCGGCAGACGCTACTGATATGATCATGCATGGCCAAGAGCGTCGAATCAATCAGTCTTCACACCCAGATATTTGACACAGTTCTGGAAGCGAATGCTGCAGCCACCAATGTTTGCGAACTCGCTGTCAATCAGATTAAGGCGAGACTGAGAGCCAGCAGGCATGACTTCGGTTTTGTCAGTGCTAATCTTAAGTTTGTTGCTAGTCATCCAGGACAGGACGTCGTCTCATACAACACTGTACGCTCATCTTAGCGAAGCTGAAATGGCTAGGCGCGCTACTTTTTGACAATTCAGTATCGATTGTGAAAATCACACTCATGGGCGGCAATTACATCAGACAGAGGTTGTGATAATATATATAAAGTGAACAATACAGGCCCTAATACGGAGTCCTGAGGGACTCCACACAAAGACTAGAAGCAGATAGCTGGCCATTAACAGTAACAGCCTGAGAACGGTCCTTAACGTATGAAGTGAACCAGGCCAGGGCGTACCACGGATGCCAAAGGTCACCTCTAACCTCTTGGAGCGTGTCGAATGCTGCGCTGAGATCCAGCAGAGCAATAAGAGACACAAGTCTCTCGTCTGCCTTCACTAGCAGACCATACAGGACGCTCAGCACAGCAGTCTGTGATCCTGTTTGTAAGCCGACTGATGCATTTATAAAGGACCGTTTTCAGACAAATGGCTTTGTAGCTGTTTCAAAACAACCTTCTCCAAAATCTTTGACTGAAATAAACGGAAGGTTAGAGACAGGTCTAAAATGTTTCAAGTCGTTTGGGTCCAGTCCAGGCTTTTTCAAGAGTGGTGTCACAACAGCATGTTTAAACTGAGTAGGCACTGCACCCGCAGAGAGAGAAGCATTAACTATGGTGGTAATCAGTGGGAGGAGATCATTGATACACTGTTTCATGAGGGACGTGGGCATGGGATCAAGTACACAGCTCTTTGTCGGTGACTTCATAATAAGTTTATGGATCTCCTGCTCAGTCACTGGCTCGAAACGAGACAGTGAAGGGTCATTATGCACACCAAAAGTAGGGGGATCACATGAACACGAGTCTATTTCAGAGCGGATGTGCTTAATCTTATCTGAAAAAAAGTCACAGAAACGACATAGATATGTATTGAAATCTGCCGGGGCTCTATTTGGGGTATTGAAAATGTTTTTTTCCTTTTAGTCACCAATTGTTTACGACTCCAGAGCATAATCGACAAATCATAGGAGTTCAGTAAAAAACATTCTATATTAGGTCAATTGGTACTAAATGATATTTGTTCTTAAAAGTGTACAACAAACCAAGGGGAATTACTCAGCGCTGGACAGACGAACACCAGCGCTGAGTAATTCCCCTTGGTTTGTTGTACAATTCTGCCAGCGCTAGCCTCACCTATCCTATCTGGTTTGTGAGTTCTTAAAGTGGTACAGAAAAATTGGCAAAACGTTGTGTAAAACGTTGTGTGCTCCTATGCCAAAAGGCCAATACTGAGTCGCTGACTTTTTTTCTTCTAGTCAACATGTTATGTGGAAGCCTCGTTTGTTCTAGGAGTTGAACCACCGTGCTGATAGTGCGAGGTGGGAAGACTTACCAGAGCAGGTAAAAGGTGAGGGTGTGGGGAGGGGGGCGTCGGGGGAGGGGCCGGGTAGGGAGGAGTAGAGACACAGTGGTTGTCTCCCTCGATTCGCTACCGCTGATCAGCGGTAGCAAATAGACGTGAGACAACCAGTGTGGCGGCCGTGTAGGAATGTAAAGTAGATTTGTATATCGCCGCAAGAATTTGAAAATTATGGCCATCATGATGAGATCGGCTCATTACTCACGTTGCTATACTATCCTCCGTGTTTGTGCATATCGTCGAGCGGAACGTGTTCGGCCCCAGTGTTGTGTACCCGCTGTCTCTTTTAGGCGGTACGTGACACTATTTCAGTCTCACGCCGGGACTGACAGAGTCTAGTCTTAACCCAATTACTTTCTTTGGTAAGAAGAACAAAGATTGCCACAGCATTTAAAAAAATGACTTGATCTTTGCTGGCAAGAAGCATTTGCCTGGGCTCATGAGAATCTATGCCTCTTGGAGACAGAATATTAGGGACTGGTTGAGGGACTGAAAAGAGCTAAATTAGCGGAGTAGGCGTCAGTCCCCAAAAGGGTTTCAGTCACGTTATTCCCTTTTATTGACAGGCTAAGATTATTTTTTCACTCCCAGCGCCACCTAAAGAAATCTAGTCCCTCAGAGCCGAGTAAAAGATGTACTGAGTCAATAGTTCAAGACACTACCCGGCCCATGCACCAGCCATCAAGCAATAACCTTCAGCTATCAGGGTTTGTCTGTCTCCTATTCAACTTGTTCGTATTGTTTAGTAGACGAGCTTTGTGTTGGGCTTTGTTTTGGATCTGGAAATGCAAGGATTTAAGATTCATTTTATCTTCAAGTTCAGTGAGGGGGGCCGGGGGGGGGGGGGGGGGATCTAGAACTTTGCCGGTTGGAAATTTGATATTTTTAATTCAGCGGCGACGAAGAATTAACTAACTGTTGTCTATCATTTAGTTTGCAGTAGAACACCGCCCCCCGCCCCCCCCCCTTCGGCCCCCCCCCCTCCCTCCCCTCCAATTTCTATTTCGTATTGACTGAAGTGACAATGAATCGGAAAACCCCCACCGCAATTTTTGTACACTGAGTCACCGCATTGCTGGAATAGTTCCTTGAGTTGCGTCCCCTGTGTCGTCTGTTTGTCACCGAACTATAGGCCGAGGGAAGCTAACTGTGTCACATTTCTAAGCTGCGTCAGGCGAACAGTTTTTAAGTACGTGCTGTGCATGGATACAATTGTTTGTGATCAAGAAACGAAGTTGGATTTTTGAAGGTAAGACATTGTTGTAGATTTATTAGTCCGTTTTTCAGTCGCATTTTCCTTCTTGGCCGTTTCAATGATTATCAGTTATGCCGGCATTCGGCAAAAGGCCGTGTCGATACTCAAGCAGAGGCAAAGAATATTAACCCTTATCATTCGGAATACACCAGTGTGTGAAATAAGTTTGACTAAAATCATCAGTTCAAGGGTAGTGCCAGAATAACTTGGCGCCTAGAGGCCGGGCGCCAAGCTATTCTGTCACCACTAAAGCCATTGGTCTAACTCTATATCCTTATCTGTAAGTACCATAGCTTGCATATATGGCAGTGTACAAATGTGAAGCTTTTAGCCTCAGTATGATGATATGGGTTTACGCAGGCGCCAAAGTTCAAACTGGGAGAGTTGTCCACTACTTAGACACTGTATCGTATATGAGGTTAGTTAGGGATTGACAGTCACTGACATTTCACTACTGAAGAACCTTGCTAGTCCACTCACTGACGTGAGCAATGAGTAGTCGTTAACCCCTTCGCTGCCAGCTGACGCAGATTGTGTTTCTGCGATGATCTTCGTTGATTCAACGCTCGGCCAATGAGCCCGAGAGGTCCCAGGAGCATGGACTCAAAGTGGCATCAGCAAGAGGCATAGATCCTAATACAGTTGCGGTAACTCATGCCGAGAATCTACGACTCTTGCGGTTGGATCACTTTTTCTCGGCAGTCAGTGGGTTAATTCTGAGTCAACTGGACATGTCCTGTCACTATGACAACTTGACAAACGACTAACTCAGCCTTTGGACTGAAAAGGGCGCCTGAGAAGACTTTACAATGATGTATGGTGCTGAAGTATAGTAGTTGTCATTTTATATTGTATAACAGAAGCAGAACAGTCTCTCCGCATTCTCTCTGAGGTACGTTGATTCTCATGAGCCCCAGCAGCTGCAAGGGTTCATCTACTGAAAAGATACACGTACATGCATGCCGAGGCACAGGCGTCTGATGATTGTTGCGTAATAGGTGCCATCTTACCTACAATAGTAGTAAATAGCAATACTACAACCCGTGTTAAGAGGTGACCTATTACGCAATGATCATCCTATGCCTGTGCATGCATCATGAAACATTACCCCGTATATATGTGGCAAAGGTCCACATGTACGCCTCAGACTGAGGAGGTCATCAGGGTTAAATGTGTCACAACGACACACCGTCCCTCGGATATGAACCGACCACTTGAGATGATAATTGTTTGATAAGCACCCAGGAAGAGCATATTGCTCTATTATTATTCTCGTTCGTTTCCTATCGTCGCCTCGCCCACTGGATGAATAAAAAAGTAGAACAGTTACTTTATTGAAACAGCAACTGATATGCCATGAAGTTATGTTGTTGCAGATATATTTATAGCCTACAGTGGGCACACAGCCGGAAATATGAATCGTTTCGTCACATTATATGTTCCTCGTCTGACTGCATCGAAATCGTGTTGTCAGTATTTATCATATGTTCAAGTGTGTCAGTGTGTATTTGAGTCACATGACTATATACATGCGACAGGTCCGGACTGCAAATAGGGTGGGTTGGGGGGGGGGGGGGGGAGGTTTGCACGAGGCGGGTCTAGGGGACATGGGCCGATCAGTTACCTGCCGGGTGGGGGGGGGGGGGGGGGGAAGGGGTCCACATTTTTGTTCATGGGACATTTAACCATTTAACTTGAGACAGAAGGCCTCCAGAGGTGAGACCATGCCATCGCCATTTGGCAAACAAAGAAACAAACCATGATACACGCGTAAAACATGGGATGATGTATATATGTTAACCCATTTGACATCATAAGGCTGATTTTTAAAAAAGAGCTTATTCTCCTATAAAGGCTACATTACAGATTAGGTGATAGATCAAACATTTTAGTTCAAGGGTAGTGCCAGAATAGCTTGGCGCCTCAGGCGCCAAGCTATTCTGGCACCACCCTTGAATTATTCAGTATAGTCAAATTTATTTCAAGCAATGGGTATATCAGGATGAAAAGGGTTAAAAGATCTTTCAAAGTCTTTGGACCATCGCAGCATTTATGATTCATCTGGTATTTACCGGATGCTTGTCACACCTATCACAGCCATACACGGTCATGGTCTGAGGATCCAGCACGGAAATGTAATTAACCCCGGACGCGCTAGTGACCGGAACCAGTGCAGGGGCTGCACGTAATGAGTTTATTTTAATTACGAATCAATGAGGGAGTGTCTCCGCGCTACGTGACTCTGAAAGCTCCATACTTGTCAGTCTTGGCATGCAACTTGCATTGCGGCAAGCCCACACCTCTAGCACAACGTCTTCGGGCCCAATGCGCCCGTCATTGGCCCGAGAACCTTTGCTTCCTGGTCACCGAGGCCTTTTCTAAAAGTTGCCAGATTTCTGCGGCTCTTATTTTCACTTGTTCGTTCTTACGGCCGGTCAGTAGTCCATCCATCCATCCATCCATCCATCCACTCACCCACCCACCCACCCATCCATCCATCCATCCATCCATCCATCCATCCATCCATCCATCCGTCCGTCCACTGATCCATCCATCTGCCCAAGTGCCACTAACACGAAAATTCTATATTCTTAACAGTTTCATCGTCTGTTTATTTAAAAGTGTTTAAAATAGTTTTCAATTTCCTGCTGCGTCTTTTATATTTTGAAGGGAAAAAGAAGAAAACACTGCAAACATCAGTTTCCATCACCCGAAACAAGTGCACTTTTTTTTAAACATAAAAAACAGCCTCCACTGCACAGCAATTATCGCGATAACATCTTTGCCCTGCGCCATCTCTACGTCAGAAATTTAGTCTAGTGCAGTCACTGACACGTTTCTTGTGAACACGCAAATGTTATTTTTTAGCAGACGAATTTCATGAGAACGTTGACGCTGAATTGCGCCTTAGGGCTCCCATAAAATGCGTGCTGGTCTGTGATTTTGGATCTTACGGCTTTCATCCTAAGGTCCAAAATCACAAACCAGCAAAACTACTCATTATTTTATTTTTATGTTTTGCTTTTCTGTTTTCTTTTTGGTTTGAGGCGTGTTTTATTGCGTTGAATATATTGTTTGTTTTGATAGCTCCTCTTTTATGAGTTTGCCCCTCATCCTTTAGCGGCGTAGACTTGAAGTTCGATAAACTCGATAGCGTCCCTCCCCCGCCCCCTCCCCCTTCCCCTCCCCCCCCACACACATATCCCCACCCTTCACCGTCTCCGCGAGCAAGATGTAGCTCTAGACAAGTGGTTATCACAAACCATTGCAGGCTGCAGGGCTCCATGAGAATCTATGCCCGTTGCAGATTGAGTCGGGCTGAATAAGTGACTGCGCAACAGGATTTGCCGGATTTCCCGAAACCACTCGATTTAAATGATTTAACCCTTATCATTCGGACTACTCCAGTGAGTGAAATAAGTTTGACTAAAATAGTTCAAGGGTAGTGTCAGAATAGCTTGGCGCCTCTATGCGCTAAGCTATTCTGGCACCACCCCTTGAACTAAAACCATTGGTCTATATCCTTATCTGTAAATACTATAATGTAGCTTTCTCACAAACCAGATAGCCGGTGAGGCTAGCGCTGGCAGAATTGTTTGCAAACCAAGGGGAATCACAGCGCTGGACAAACAACAGTTAGATCCCCTGATAGGTGGGGGCAGGGGATCTAACTGTTGTCTGTCCAGCGCTGTGATTCCCCTTGGTTTGCATCATAATGTAGCTTGCATATACGGCAATGTACTAAATTTGAAGCTTTTAGCCTCAGTGTGGTATGGGTCAAGGCGACCTACTCCAGGCAATAAAGGGTTAATAGTTCGCAGTTTTACTCGTATTGCATTCAGCCCTGACGCACTACAGCAGGAGATGGGTCGACCATGAAAATTCAAGGGTAGTGCCAGATTAGCTTGGCGCCTGTCGGCGCCAAGCTAATCTGGCTCTACCCTTGAAGTATCATGGTCGTTCCATCTCCTGCAACAGGTGCATAGTCGTTAGATGACGCCTCCAAAATTTGGGAAATACGTGCGTCGGGCTGAATGAGTTAAATGTCTTACAATAATGCTGGACAAAAGGGCTTACATAACTATTGAACGGAAGTATGTAAAATGACTGATGTTTCTGCTCTTTCTCTCATTGTGTACGTAGGAGAGGTCCACCTGTGTGCACAAGGGACAGTGAAAACCGGTGTTACGTGTGCTTACTCACATGTATTATGAAAAGAAGGGTCGTCTTAGTTGAGGCAGTACAGCATGGAGAACCTGTTTTGCCGGCGAATATTAGCAATCAACACACTCCGCAAATCGCTTTTAACTCTTAACCCATATCATACCGAGGCTAAAAGCTTCGAATTTGTAAACTGCCGTCTGCAAGCTGAATTATTGTACTTACAGATAAGGATATAAGCAATCCAGACCAAAAAGGGGACTGCCAAGCGTGTAATATGCATTGTGTAATAAATTGTGTTGTACCCGTCTTTTCTAAGCGTGTTTCTTTCTCCGTTGGGTACTTCTTTAGATAAGGATATGACCAATGGCTTTGGATCAAGGGTGGTGCCAGAACAGCTTGGCGCCTAGAGGCGCCAATCTATTCTGGCACCACCCTTGAACTATTTTAGTCAAATTTATCGTTTCACACACTGGTGTATTCCGAATGATAAGGGTTAATTAATTTAATGTTACCCACACCCACTTGGTGCTGTATTTCCCTGTCAGTGATTTTCAGGGAAGACGGACATGCTGAAATTCCAGAACTGAATAATCTTATCGGTAAAATGGGGTCTGTATTCATTTGAAGGGCCACGGGGCTACCGCCATAACTGTTCAAAGATACTAGTACACTTCCAGATGGTTACGAAACGCTGCACACAGGTTTAGCCTATGGTTCATTTGACACAGGGCAATCCAGTTAAACACACGTCGTCTTTTTATCAAGTATATTCCTGACAATGACTCTACTCCGTTCTATAAATACAACGCTTTCAGTACGACAACTGCTGCTAACGTCCATTAGGTGCCTGTGTCTACAATGCATATGAAACACAAATGGTACTGAAATTGTGTATTAAAATTTAGGCGTAATGGTACTTTAAGTCGTAATGCATGTACATCAACAACTTGTGGCGTGTCTGTGGGTTTAAAGGAAAGGCTGTTGTACCAGTTTACATTTTGACCCATTTAGCCCCAAAGCAATACAGCAAGACATGGATGGGTCTTGATAATTCAAAGGTAGTGCCAGATTAACTTGGCGCCATCAGGCGCAAAGCTAATGTCACTGCGGGCGATATGTTGACTCATTGGTGATGTGCAGCATACAGATAGGCGGCTATTCCCCGCATATCTGTATGCGGCGTGTTTCCAATGAGTTAACATTGAGTGCGTTCCTGCGTATTAGCGCCGTAAGGTCCTTCAGCGCATCGCTTTTAAGTCATTCAACCCCACGACCGTATTTCCCAAAGTTTGAATGCGTCATCTAACGACTATACATATATATAGTGTATATGCACTAGTTGTAGGAGATGGGTCGACCATGATAAGTCAAGGGTAGTGCCAGATTAGCTTGGCGCCGACAGGCGCCAAGCTAATCTTGCACTACCCTTGAATTATCATGGTCGATCCATCTCCTGCTGTATTGCGTCGGGGCTGAATAGGTTAATTTCATCAGTTTTTCAGGAATCGCACGCGCGTGGAAAGGATGACTGATGCTTATCAGCGAGTCAGTATATACAGAATCTGCGGACTTGTAAACACATAGCCTGGCCGCGTCATCATCACCTCTTTCGGATCGTTCCTGGTTTATTTTAAAATTGTGTTCATATTATACTGTGTGCTGTACTGTTATTATGGACCTTATTGCCGTATCCGTAAGGTCCTAAAGCACAGACTGGCACACTTGTGACCGATACCGTATGTCGAGTGACGACAGATGAAGTGCGTAACAGTAAACGATGTCACTGACCCCCTGCCTCTAACTAATTCTTGACTGTCGGCAGCTGTTTTTGTCGCGATGATTCCTGCAGTCCTAAAAATCATCGCGACAAAAACCGCTACCGACATCCAAAGGGTTAATCCACTATAGTCTTCGTGCACCCCCTCCTCACCCAAGTGTACCCCTCCCGTCACTCCCCCCCCCCCCCTCTACCCAAACCTCTAGCATCCGACGACGCAATACTTCACGCAATAGTCAGCACGCAAGTTGAGTATTTGTATAACTGAGTATAGTTGTGCAATCTGGACTTAAAGAGTCAAAGACATACATTCGGACACTGCGGGGGCTCATGAGGATCTGTGCCTCTTGCTTGACCTTATTATAGTTACATCGGTTGTTTCTAGTTAATCAGTTGTGACTGTTGACATTGCCGCTGTAATAGTAAACACTTGGAGCAGCTAACGTACTCCAGCTAATGCGTCTAGACACGGTGACGTCACACGATCCTTGCATGCGATTGGTCATTCTGCGCTTGACACTAAGAACAACAAGTGGCGCGTGGGGTGGGGGTGGGGGTGGGGGGGTGGGGAGGGGAGGGGTCCAGAGAGGGAGGGCAGACGGGTCACAGTCTTGGACAAGGATCATGTAAAAATTGGATACCGACGACGACGGAAAGAGGCCAGGAAAATGCGTTTCGGATTGGAAAGAGTGCTCTGCTATGGTGAAGTATCGGTTGCAGAAACTCTTAAACAGTGGACTGAACCCGTTCAGTCCCATTTGACTCACATTGTGTTTCTGCATTCTTTCTTCATTCTACACCAGCATGTCCTAGATTTCCCAGCTACCTAGTCGGCAAGAGGCATAGATCCTCATGAGCCCCCGCAACTGCGGGGGCTCATGAGGATCTATACCTCTTGCAGTTGGGTGGTATGTTTTTACGGCACTAAACGGGTTAATTATTTAACCCCCTTGTACACGCGGGCGTCAATACTGTTTATAGTACCGACGTCTGCACTAGACGCACAAGGGAGGTAATCACTGTGACCTATTTACCATCCTCAAATCCTCGACTGAACCAATTTACATCCTCGAAGAGAGAAGAGAGCCTTCCGCCTCCAGGAAAGGAATTACTGTTAGTCTTTTCGTCGGCTTTTTTGTAGCTATTTCCTTTTTTGCAGGGTGGGGAAGCTACCCCCACGCCCAACCCCCTCTAGGAGGACCAGGGGTTTTCTGTCGGGGTCACCTTCCCTTAGACCATGTTGGTTCACGGCACCTTATTTCATTCGGTGCACCCCTCTCACGAGGGACCCCCTATCCACCACCCAGGGGACGCGCCTCAACGCCATATGGTCCCAGCGCGAGGAATTTACATCCTCGACTGAACCAATTTATTTATTTCAATATTTATGTGATGATGTGTATGCGGCTAGCCAGTCGGTCGAGCTACGCTCATCATGGTTTACCGACAGCGACTGACCGGAGTGCAGGTGTGTTTGCTGGTTTGTGATTCTAATCTTACGGATCCAGGCCCGTTTTAGGTCCAAAATCACACTGTACCAGCACACATGAACTCAGGACGCCCTCTTCCCACTTCAAGATTCAAGATTATAGCTGACTTTATTGTTGCTGTGACAGACATAAACCCTATGTGAAAATGTGTCTGGCCTTTTGCAAGTCAGTTCTCTTAGGAACACATAGGTAAATCCGATAACCCGCCATGCAGCCCGGTCCGACGCACTTCAGCAGGAGATGGATCGACCATGATAATTCAAGGGTATTCAATTCAATTCAATGGACCATGATAATTCAAGGGTAGTGTCATGGCACTACCCTTGAATTATCATGGTCGATCTATCTCCTGCAACTAGTGCACAGTGGTTAGATCAGTGACGCCTCCAAAATTTTGGAAATACGGCATTGGGGTTGAATGAGTGAGTTAAGCAAGAGAAATAGGTCTTGATCATGATGAGGTTCTATTAACGCTTATTGTCGATGGACAACGTTCCCAAGCTGCATGCTACGCCCCAGACGCCCCCCCCCCCTGCTCCCCCCCCCTTCCGCCTCTCCCCGTTCCCGCCCTCTCCATATTGGCTATCTGGAGCACTCACTCGAACTCAGACACCCGCGAAAGCTTACTATCCAAACACACCCGGGGGCAAGCCGTTTAATAACTGGATAAATTCTTATTTATGGAGCTGTCTGTAAAGTATACACGCAGCCCCTCTATAAATCTAGTTTTATTAACATATCCGTTTTTAAAAAGTAAAAACAAAAACAACAACCAAACAAACAAAAAACAACAACAAACAAACAAGTAAATAAACAAATAATAAATAAAAATAGT
>BTPG01000007.1:47199141-47316641 GCA_036245525.1 Semisulcospira habei
AGTTGTAGGGCTTTTAGTAAAGATCATTGCCGTATAGTCCTTGCGGCAAAGGCCGCGTACAGAAATCCCCAAAGCTAGTATTGGCCACAGGCTCACACACACACACACACACATGCCAGCATAAATCCCCGAAAACTCATACTGACGACAGGTATAAATTCCCAAAGCCATTATACTGACTGTGGTCAGGTCGCATAGTGCTGACGCGGTTTGCATGTTCACAAAATATCTGATTTCAGATGCGTATTGTCCTTGTAAATGCGTACCGCAAAAATTTTCAAGTGTATTCATTTCGTCGGATTCGCCTCAGCGGAATAAATCGTGTCGGGTAACTTTCTTTGTCCACTAGCATTCCTCATATTCCAGAGATTTCACAGTGGCGTGTTAGCGGCGCCGATAAAATAGCTGCTGAGATTCAGTCAGCCGTTCCTGATCATCTCGTCTGTTCCTTCTGCAAGAGTGTACCCAACGGAGAAAGAAACACGCTTAGAAAAGACGGGTACAACACAATTTATTAATATTTCGGGTAAATACCCTTTGTCAAAATAGACAAACAAACAGAGAGATTAGCCGCTACTTATCTTCATTGGCAGAAGGAATGTGGCAACTGAAGGAGGTGACGTAAAATAAAAGAGAAGGAAGAACAAAAGTTCGGAAAAAGTAAAAATGACTAATCTCTCTGTTTGTTTGTTTGTCTATTTTACAAAGGGTATTTACCCAAAATATTAATAAATTGTGTTGTACCCGTCTTTTCTAAGCGTGTTTCTTTCTCCGTTGGGTACTTCTTTGCATATTACACGCTTGGCAGTCACCTTTTTGGTCTGGATTGCTTCTGCAAGAGGCATAGATTGTCATGAGCCTCTGCAGTTGCAGGGGACCATGTCAATCTGTGTCTCTTGCTGGAGTGGTGAGAAAGTTCGGTCTCATCTAATCAAAGTCAAACGGGTGAATACAAAAAAGTCATATGAACGAGATTTCGTCTTAAAATCTGTCACACAAGTACGTTCCATCTGCAATAGACACAGATTGTCATGAGCCCCAGCAGATGCAGGGGCTCATGTGCCTCTTGCATGACAGGTTCGGCCTCATTGAGTCACATTCAAACAGAATATAAAAAGTAAGGGAATAAGAGCATGTCGAGATTTCTTTCTAGAGTCTCGTATACCAGCCTGTTTCATCTACAAGAGACACATATTGTCATGAGCCCCTGCAGTTGCAGGGGCTCATGACAATCTGTGTTTCTTGCTAGAGGACGTGTTCGCACGCATCAGTGTAGATCACATTCAAACGGGATATTTACAAAAAGTCATGAGAATAAGAGCACGTCCAGATTTCTTTCCGGAGAGCCACACAAGCCCGTTCCATCTGCTAGAGACGTAGATTGCCACGAGCCCCTGAAGTTGCAGGGGCTCATGACAATTTGTGCCTCTTTATGGTAGTTACTGGTTCTGTTTACTCCTATGCCTTCGCCTAAAAGGGAGAAATGTAAAAGTCACGTCAATAAAAAGTCCCAGTCTGTGATCCGCAAGATAGAATGTTTTGTGGGAGAGGGGAGGGGAGGGGGCGAGTGGGGGGTGGTGGGGGGGGGTGGGGGGGGGAGGGGCGGGAACCAGTGAAGCGTGACGCGGATAATAGCCATGAGCAAACGAAACGCTTAGTAAATAAAAATATTCACACTGAGGCAGGCAAATGGGGTAGGTGGCCATTAGAGTAGTCCTACCCGCTAGTGAACCTGAATAATATTGTGGCCACCCGATACAGTCAGCCGTTGTGTCAACTTGTGGTGTTAGACTGTAAGGCGATGGTGTGTGTTTTCTGACTGGCGAGGATAACATTGTGTTTAGAGGTTTCTGCGATTCGTAGATCTGTGAGTACGCTTTTTCTTTATTTGTAGGTTAATCGGTTACAGGCTTATGATTCTGTAGTACTTTCCAGAATGCTTGTCGGTATGATATCTTCTCAGGTCTGTCTGGGGAGAGAAGACAGACGAGATAATATAAGTATGTTCTTTATGTCTTTTTATGTGTAAGTTGGTCTGCTGCGGCTGCAAAATGCTCGCGACCTCACATATGTAAAAGGGTTCCAGTTAGTTACTTATTCATTGGGGTTTAACTCATTCAACTCTGACACGCCACGGCAAGACATGGATCGAGCGTGATAGTTCAAGGGTTGTGCCAGAATAGCTTGGCGCCCATAGGCGCCAGGATATTCTGGCACAACCCTTAAATATCACGCTCGATCTGTTTCCAGAAGTGCAATACAGTCTTCAGGGGGCAACTTCAAGATTTGCGGATTTCGGTCCTGGAGCAGAATGTGTTAATGCTGAGCAGGCGACTGAGCAGCTGAGGCCATCTCACGGCGGGTAAAACGGTTCCAGGTAAGTGAGGTCCAAAGCCTGTATCATCCATGGTAAAGATGCCGATAGAAACGTTTATGTCTAACTTTGAAAATGAACAAACGCGATCAAAGTTGAGACACAGGAAAAAAGCTAAATTACCTCAGTAAACTCGTTCAATGACAGCGGACGCAGATTGTATTTCTGCAATATTCGTCGATTCAGCACCAAAAACCCTATCTGTCCCAGAAACATGGATTCAAAGTTATGTCAGTAAGAGGCATAGATCCTCATGAGCCCCCGCAACTGCGGGGGCTCATGAGGATCTATACCTCTTACATTTGAGTGGTGTTCAAATTTTCAAGGCACTGAACGGGACAGATGTCATCACGGCCTTTATGAAATAACTTTCTGAAAGTCAGAATCCAAACGTCAACTTTTCATTGACTTCTTGTCTCACGGAAAAACAGAAATAAGCCTATACTTGTGTGGTCCGTTTCTGTTTGTATGTCCGCCTTGAAAACTGAATTAATACATTGCCGAAAAATTTAATAATTTGTATTGTATTTGTCTGTTATAAGCGCGTTTCTTTCCCCGTTGGGTGTTTCTTTTCATAAAGTCAGAAATGCTGGTTATACACGTGTTTGCCTGTTATACAGCTAGACATGTAGTGTCGCCATACACAGAGCCGTCAGCCGTCCTCGTCCATTTTAAACTTGGGTACATTGTTTTCTTTTCAGACCTCTTCACGCCTTTGCCCTGTAGGGTGCGTGGGCGAAGAACCATTGAAAACATAATAATATGCCATGTCGCACTGTAGGGCGCACACTGAGTCGAAGGCATATATCTCACCTGTCCAGGGAGAACCCTGCTTTTTCACTTCCTGAAAAAGGTGCACGCTCTGTACACTTTCCTTGCCAGCAGGGGAACAAGACTGGCTGTGCATAGAAGTGTATCTGTCGTTAGCTAATTTAGGTCGACAGTACAATGAAAACGATATGTATCGAAGATGATAGCTCAAGGGTGGTGCCAGAATGGCTTGGCGCCTAGAGGCGCCAAGCCATTCTGGATCCACCCTTTGAACTAGCATGGTGGATCTCCTCTTGAATTTTAATGCAGACATCAGAGGAAAAATTAATAAATTGTGTTGTAGGCATACTTGTCCTTTGCGTCCTAAGTGTGTTTCTAATATTTCGGTTCTTTCTTGGGACTTTTCCCCCATTTTACAAGCTTGGCAGTCACCTTCTCGTCTTTTTTGTATTCTGTCCGCTTTCATTTGAGGACAACTCCAAATTTGGGCATTTCTAACTGTGAGGTCTCGATGTCTAAAGCAACACTAAACCCTTTTACTGTCGAAATAGTTTCTGAAGGATGTTTACAAAGTTTCATACTTGAAAGGTCTGGGCCAAAGCGATGAGGTCCGTCATCTCAGACAGTTAACTAAATCATGTGCTAACATTGCAGACTGGTGTGACATCTATTTCAGAGATCACATGTCGACAGCGTTGCATCGGCCGTTTATGCGCAAACCGCTTGTCATAACTGAATGACACGGACTGACTGACTGATTGATTCATAGCAAGTAACTTGAGATATGCACGTCTTGCTTTTATCAGCTTTTATTTATTGATCTGCGATGCCGCTATTCACGACACAGACTTGGCCATACTGGTTGTCTAGTCCCTCTATTCGCTACAGCTGATCAGCGGTAGCGAATCGATTGAGACAACCAGTGTGAGAGACGGCAATACTGAACACAGGCTGCTCTGAAGAGCTTTGTTTTTCACGATGTGTATACGATTTAATACAAGATATCGATTTACTGTGTTGCTGTTAGCCTCGTCTGTTCTGCTAGCCCATGATAGGGTCCGCCGGTCCTTTTCACACTCTACACCTCTCCCCTGTCCAACATCATCCAGTCTCACCACATACACCACCACCTCTACGCTGACGACTCACAACTACTAGACAAAGACAAACTCGACAACACTCAGTCACTACTGACTCGCACGGCTGACTGCTACGAAGACGTGAAAAACTGGATGACCGCAAACAAGCTTAAACTGAATGACGACAAAACGGAAGCCATGCTGGTAGGCACTCGCCAGAAACTTTCCCAGCTCCCTCCCTCTCTCCACCTTCAACTCGACAGCACCCGCATCTCACTCTCTGACTCGGCCAAAAACCTCGGCGTTATCCTCGATTCCTCTCTTTCCATGACCAGCTTCGTCTCCGCCTCGGCCCAGGCATGTTACTTCCACCTCCGCCGCATCAGTCAGATCAGAGAATACCTCACTACCGAAGCTGCCACCAAACTTGCTGTCTCTCTCATCCTATCTCGCATCGACTACTGCAACTCTCTCCTTTCCGGCCTCCCTCATTCCACCACTTTCACTCTCCAGCGCGTCCAGAACAATGCTGCCCGCCTCGTCCTCAGAAAGAAAAAAATCCGACCACATCACTCCCCTGCTCAAACTCCTTCACTGGCTTCCCATCCCCCAACGCATCCAATACAAGATTCTGTCTCTCTGCTACAAATCCCTGAACAACTGCGCTCCTGCCTATCTCTCAAACTTACTTCACCCCTACACTCCTCCCCGCTCCCTCCGCTCCGCCTCCGACCCTCTCCGCCTCCACATCCCAGTCCCCCGCACCAAACTCGGCACTTTCGGCCCCCGCTCCTTCTCAGTATACAATCCATCCGCCTGGAACACTCTCCCACTCTCTCTCAGTCAGAAACAATCTCTCTCCTCCTTCCAGTCCGCCCTCAAAACTCACCTCTTTCAACAGTTCTAGCACTATACCACCACACTCCCCACCCCAAGCTGACTGTCGTAATGTATTTCACTATTTGTTGTACGTGAGTCGTTGTCTAAAGCGTGCGCATGCGTGCGTGAGTTGTGAGTGCGCGCTTAGAGTTATAATTATTATAAGATAAGCGCATTATAAATACCGTAATTATTATTATTATTATTATTATTATTATTATTATGATAGAAGAACAGAAGAGGTTGATACTGTAAATCTGTTTACATCATTAAAAAAGTATTTACCATTTCTCAACCGCAGCCTGCGATAATGCGTAATGAATCGTGGCCGCGAAATAAAAGAAACATTATACAGGAAGGGAGTGGGTCGTGAAAACGAAACTCCTCAAACAAGCAATGTATGACACAGCATGCCGTTTATCTCTTGTGTGCCGGTCTGTGATTTTGGACCTTACGGCCTTTGGCCGTAAGGTCCAAAATCACAGACCAGCACACATATATTGATGTATATATTGGTCGATTTTTTTCCCGCTTCTGTTGTTTGAAATCCGCGCTTTAGACACAATGTACGTCATTGTGCCCGAGGTACGAAATACCCACATTTTTGGAGTTATCCTCTGAGCCGACTGCATTACAGTTCAGGAGACAGATCGACCATGATAGTTCAAGGTCGAGCCTTATCTTGCTGTGGTGTGTCGCGGGCAGAATGAGGTAATACTGTTGTAGTTAGGGGTGCTGCCACAGCGTGTCTTCTGAGACATTTGTAACAATAACATCATGACATTTTCATTTTAACAAAAATCACTGAGTTATACGGGCATACTTAAAACACGTCCTCAGTTACTTTTGACCCTTTTCCTGTCATCGTCCCGCAGATTATGTTTAGGCTATCTTTGATAATTCAACGCTGAGGGTCCACACCTTGCAAGGATCATGAATGGCACGTTAAAAGCTCTGCACCGCCGTAACTGTTCAAAGAAACACTGCCAGTCCGCAAAAAAAATGGTTACACGTATACGCTAAATACAGGTCTAGCTATGGATCATTTAGACGCAGGAGAATCCAGTTCAACACATGGCATCTTCTTAGCATCAAGTAATCTGACAGTGACTCCTGTCAGCGTTACCCGTACCCCGGCGTAACACTGAGCGAAAATAGCCTGATTGACGCTCTAACGGGCTGCGCAGAATAAACAAGTACGATAACGCGTGTGCGTTTGCTGCGGGCCAAGACAGCTGTAGAAGTTTATTAGTATGTCGCCCGGGCATAACAACTACAAATGGTTCTGAAATTTGTCTTCAGATGTACGCCTACTGGTACTTTAACCCTTTTCATCCTGATACACTACTGCGTTAAATTAATTTGACTATGATAGTTCAAGGGTGGTGCCAGAATAGCTTGGCGCCGAAGGCGCCAAGCTATTCTTTCACCACCTTTGAACTAAAATGGTTGGTCAATCTCCTAATCTGTAATGTAAATAGGACAATAAGCATTTAAAATTTAAAAAAATCAGCCTCAGGATGTAATGGGTTAAACTTGACCAGACGAGACCGTCAATTGTCACACATGACGGCAAGTCAGACAGTCGAGCGCCCACCTTCCTATTTACTATAAACATTGTTTTCTTTTCAGACACCTTCACCCCTCACCCTAGGGTGCGTGGGAGGGGAAAACTTTAACTCTTTCGTTTCCGGCGTCGAAGGGGTCCCTTTCCCATTCCATTTTAAGTGCTAACTGCAGGAGATAGAAGTCGACAATGATAACTCAGTGACAGTGCCAGATTAGCTTGGCGCCTTTACAGGCGCCGAGCTAATCTGGTACTACCATTAAGTTTTTATTGTCGATTTTTGCGGAGAACATAGTAGATGATTCTAACATAAGATTTACATGGCTAGCAGACGGAGGGATTATCAATATAATGTTTTTCGCCATGGTGTCGGTTAAACTCCAGGACATATCGCAGCTGAAAACCATGCCAGTTCTGTTCGTTTCCTAGCCATAAGTTACTAAAAATTATTATTATTATTATTATTATTATTATTATTATTTATTATTATTATTATTATTATTATTATCAGCCTCATCCTCAATATTTTTTTAAAATCATTTTAATTTAGTTTGTTGTTTTAGTTCGTTGTGTGTGTGTGTGTGTTAGTCTGTCATTTTGGACTTTACGACTGCGGGCTGTAAGGTCCAAAATCACAGACCATCACAGTCATACCCTAATTTTATGTGTTGTTTTTTTTTTTTCTTTCTACTGTGGACTACAACATCGTACAACACTACACACGTGTACAAATGTTCTTGTTGTTGTATCGGAAGTTTGTTATAAGCGAAATGATTTGTACAGAAATTGTGCTTTCGGGACCTCTGAACAAGCTTTGTTATATCCGACGTTTCGTGTTATACCCGACCTCGTTATGAACTCAGTCGACTGTAATTTGTTCTTGATAGTACTGCGTACACTGTCGTGTGTTTTGTTCAACAGTCTAGCCAGGGTTTTACTTTCCACGATTTACGTCCCTGTATGCCCGACCGTATACTACCTAGGGATTGAAAATCCTTTGAGTTTGTTTGACCTGTCCTAAGTAGATTTGCGGGACTCGGCAGTGCTGTGTTACATTTCCCGGGTAAAGGAAGACTGATTTTCTCACCCTTGTTTTGACTGAACTCCTAATCACATTCTTCACCAGAGAAAAACGCAAGTGCAATGTTGCAATGCGGTGGCTCATGAGGATCTATGTTTCTTGCAGATGGAAGAGATTTGGCCGAGCGAGTGTGTATTGTCAAGCGCTGCATTAAGGCCGGGGCAGGTGAACACAGGTGTGAAGGTACAGATGATGGCTAGTTAAAATCTGGGGACATGCCGCGCCTTGCATGCCTGTAGTGACTAAGTGACAAAGACCGTCTTTACCTTGTGCTTTCTTGCTCGGCAGTTTGCCTGTTAGTGTTAGTGACAGTGGTTGCCTGTTGGTGTTAGTGACAGTGGTTGTGCACCATTGTGTTCAACGGGAGTTATAAATATATACAGTGTCACGACACGCCTGACGGAGTCAGGGCGCCGTGGACAATATGAGTGCAGACACTCGAGAAAAACCCACCCACTCTAAATAAATAACACAACGCCAGCGATAAACAACAAACAAATCCTTTATTTCCTACTCTAACCCCCACCCCAACCCACTAACGCCCCACACACTCACACATACCCACACATGCACTCATAACGTATTAACACTTAAAAAAGATTAACATATAAAAAATGACTAACAAGTGAAAATGACTAACAGGTGAATATGACTAACAGGTGAATATGACTCATCATCATCATCATCATCATCAGTCCCTTGCCCGAACTGGGCGTTGGGGGGACTGAAAGGCAGCAGCAACAGACAGTGCTCTCCACTGAGTTCTATTTTGGGCGGTGGCAAGCAAGTCTGACATCTCGAGTTCGGTCCATTCTTTTATGTTTGCGACCCAACTCTTTCTCTGACGACCTCGCCGACGACTTCCTTCGAGAGTGCCTTGGAGGATAGTCTTGGACAAGGTGTTGTGTCGGGTCACGTGGCCAAACCAAGCAAGCTTGCGCCGTTTCACGGTTGCCAGAAGGGTTGCCAGAAAGGACTGAATATGACTAACAGACGAAAATGACTAACAGACGAAAATGACTAACAGGTGAATATGACTAACAGACGAAAATGACTAACAGACGAAAATGACTAACAGGTGAATATGACTAACAGGTGAACATGACTAATATGGCCAACGGCTATACAAGGCGGGTAACTTTGTCTCTGTACAGTGTCCTCTGTCCCACACTAGACAGGGTGGCTCATAACGTACGAGTACTACCCCTGCACCACAGAGCACCGTAGCCGCGCTTGCCCACGCACGCCTGTGACCGACGCTCAGAACGTAGAATCAGCCTGCTGTAGCCCAACGTACTTGTCCAACAGGACCGGCTAGCGAAGGCGTTCCGACTCCTGATGATGCGTCACCGTTGGTCGTGGATGAGATCGAAGAACGACGAAATCTTCGAAGCCAATCTTCGAAGCCAATCTTCGAAGCCAATCTTCGAAGCCAGTGCACTGGAAAAGGGCGCATTGTCAGTCAAAGTGCCAACACAGTTAATTCTGGCCTATTTGACACGCACCTACTCACAAACCACGTGAGTCGTGTCTCGTCTCACCCTAATATCCGCCTTGGCCATATTAAATATACAATCATGGATAAAAAGGATTCCTATGTACATTCAACATTCGCCAGGTCTGCACTACTCCATTACACTAACATTAAGCTAGCACAACCACTTTTGTATAATAACATTGCCACTGCTAAAACCAACGTTATCAAAATATCCACATGTACATACAAAGATATCAAATAATCACCAGCAACCACCCAACGTGACAATCTTATTACATTGCATCTAGGACTTAATACAAATATATTTGAAAGGATACCCACTTTAATTCATTTTACAACATGGCCCTTTAAATATACTCACTCGGCGACGGCCGAACATAAACTAAATCCGACACCCACCACATTACAACCCAACCTAAAAAACATGGTTAAAGACTCGATTAAAACATCACTAAAAAACTAGACGAACATACCCTTCCGACCCTATATACACATTCACACACCCGAGAGCACAGCAGCTAACTGAGAAAAATGGCATGAATTTACCTGTCACTGGTGAGTCCTCCGGCAGGACGAGACAAACAAAGACGAAGACGAACCGGAGGGGTCTTCTGCTGAGCAGCAGCCGTGGTCACAAGTCTCTCGGGACACCCACACCCAGGAACACTGGCCGTGGTCTTGCAGGGAGGGTAAAACAACCCTCACACAGCTTGTCAAGGGCTCCAAACGAGGCCGCACCCTGACCCAGACTCTCACTTCGCTGGCTAACTCCGCTGACTGACTGTAATATCCTTCTGCTACCTTGCAGTTTAACTTTACTTCTGAACACTGTTCGGTTAAAGCTACTTGGCTAAAGCGTGCAACCGCTGTACTCGCTCACTGTTAAGCTTGCTGCACGGGCTTTACGATTACGCTCACACTACATTTATTAACTTCCCTAAACTAAGGCTATGTACAGAATTCGGCGATCTACATTTATTAACAAAAAAACGACTTGGCGAAAAAAATAAAACAACATGTCACATCCGTTACGTGACATACAGTAGTATTAAATATATAGTTGACACGCTGATGACAACTGTAGAACCACGTGGTCACGGTCGTGTCTGTCGAGGCGAGAGATGGATCACATTTTTTGGGCGTTTCTTTGCCGTCAGTGCATCGTGGGGCGCCGTAATGAGCTGATTGGATGACATTAAATTTTGCTCTCCGCAGCAGGCCTACTTCTACGACTACTTTAGTTTACGGACTTTTTTTTTATTATTATTTTTTAAATTTTGCGATCCCGTGCTTCCTTCTTCTAAGAGTTTTTGGGTTCTACGGTGGTTTACTGTAAAATTGAACAAGGTCAGTACTGATCAGCGATCAGTTCTGATATAGTTTGGATTCTGAGTACTGGATCAGCAGACACGACACACGATAAGTTATAACAATTAAAACCTTTATTGCTGATGTCTTTTATTCATTACTGGCCTTATTTCAGTAATACTGGCGAGCAAAAGAAATGCGATATTATTCGAATCATCGGAAATACTGACGTGTTTCCGATGATTTGAATAATGTCGCATTTCTGTTGGTTTTCAGTTTTCAGCAACGAGTGAACGCATACAATGTTCAGAACGGTCTGTGCACATGTATAATAGTTAGGCCTACTCCGTTTGTATTAACGCACTGCTTTCTGTTGTAGTTTTTGAGCCGCTATATTTGCATTACATTACACCTAGACCAAAAAGGCGACTGTCATAAAGCGTGTAAAATATAAAGAAAAATGAATACTTTTATAAAGGGCAAGTACAAATATTGCATGTTGTCCTTCCTTCGTTGGCAATTTCTTTTTGCGACTGCTGCTTCAATAGTGCCTGCACAGCTTGTTGAATTCGGTGAGAGAAGAGTTCTCTATTGACAGGTTTTTAATGGGGCGGCTTGACTGAAAAGCAAACAAATTAGTAAATCCGCGTGTCCGCGAACGCGCAAACGCTGCATAGATCCTCATGAGCTTACATCACAGTATTATCATAATCGGAGTGAAAGACCAGCCACATTCCGTCCCACAGCGCAGCTTTTGTTCGGTGGCTCAAGCCGCGCTGTGCGTGCACTCCATTTGCCCGTGACATGGACATTTTGAAAAGAAAAGAAATCTTGTTTTTTTGTTACCGTTTGGAATTTCCTGTTAAAATCTTTGCCTGTATTAAAACACACAGAAACACCAACGCTTCGTGCATGACAAAATCGCGTGATGGGGCTCGTAAACGTCTTGCAGAACAATCCCATTTAAGTCAAACCTATTGTAGATTTTAACGCGAAATATTTACGTCCTCTGCTTGAGGATCATAGATGGACATGTGGTAAAGCAAAAGGCATAGATCTTCAAAAGCCCCCGCATCTGCGGGGGCTTTTGATGATCTATGTCTCTTGCAGATGTGTGTTTTTCGCTGATGAACTTTAATGTGAGGAGGGCGCAACTCACTTAAAAGATCCTTAGTTGCACAGGGCTTGTGAAAAAAAACTTGCTCAAGACATACTATCACGCACATGCCCATATCACCGCGGGCGGAACTGCCAGGGGTCCCAGGACCCCCAACACTTTGCATTGTTAAATTTTGTTCCCAAGCCCACATTCTATGAGAGCCAGTTTTGCGACCACCCCTCCCTATCACATTAAACACGACGACACCCGTTCCCCTTCCGAATCCTGCTGGAGCTCATCCTGAATCAACATCAGACCCAAGAAAACTAAAGTTTTAGATGATAATTAGGAGTTGTCCCTTGCATGCCAGGACAAAGCAAATATGGAACATCCTGATGCACTACTGCTTGACTGAAATTAGTTTGGTGCAAGCTATTCTGGCACCACCCTTGAACTAAAACGGTTGACCTATCTCCTAATCTCTAATGTAGCCTTCATTGGACAATAAGCAATTACAAAAAATCAGCCTCAGGATGTAATAGATTAACGGCACGTGTGCTGTCTTCCCTTTAAGTTGCACCACGTCCGCTAAAAATGTCAACCTTTTCTGGCCTAATATTGAGACAGGGATTATGTGTCTGTAGTAGCCTAAGTCTGATTTTCTATTAGAGGGTCTCCCTAAATTACAATCAGCCATGAACAAGATACGAAGTTTACACTTTCACAACTTCCATCTGCCGGCATTTCCAGTCAGTATTACTCTTGCAAAACTAATATAGATGGTCTCCCTAAATCAAAATTAAGTCAGAAAAATGCACGAAGTTAACACTTCTTACCCTCCTTTCATGACTTCCTGGATCCATCGGCGTATGAAGTCTGAAGTTAAAATGTGACCTTTGCAAGACAAGAGTGTATTTTAAAATCAAAAATAGGTTAAAAAAAGGCACGAAGTTGATACTTTTACCATGCTTTCATAACTTCCTGGATCCTCCGGCATTTCAAGTCAGCGAGATTTGACCTAGAGGTTATCCGTATATCAAAGTTAGGTCAGTAAAATCGCACAAAATTAACACTTTCACCCTCCTTTCACAGCTTCCTGGGTCCGTCAGCGTTTCAATTCAGTGAGATTTAACCCATTTAGCCCCGAGTCCCTACAGCAGGAGATGGATTGACCCTGATAATTCAAGGGTAGGCGCCAAGCTAATCTGGCACTACCCTTGAATTTTCAGGGTCAATTCATCTCCTGCAACTGGCACATAGTCATTAGGCAGCACCTCTAAAATTTGAGAAATGGGACCTTGGGAATAAAAGGGTTAACCTAATACACTTTCACAGCTTCCAGGATCCGCCGGCATTTTACGTCAGTGAGATGTTGTCCCTTTCAAGACTAATAAATGTTATCCCTGTATCAAACTTAGGTCAGAAAAAGGCACGAATTTAATCACTGCAGTTGACCCCTCCGTTCACAACTTTCTGGATCCGCCGGCGCTTCCAAGGCGCCGGGGTGGGGTTTGACCCGTCAAGACACGAGGACACACTAATGCAGCAAGGTGGGTGAATTTACGTGACACCGGCTTTTCCTGTACACAACAGGCAGGTGATTCAAGTTACAGGTCACACAACCACACGCACAGTCACAGTCAGCACTGAGTCAGCGAAGACAGGTGAGGCGGGATAAACCATTCAGTCCTGACACACTGGACTGAGCTAGCTATGATAGTTCAAGGGTAGTGCCAGAACAGCTTGGCGCCTCCCGGCGCCAAGCTATCCTGGCACCACCCTTGAACTACCATGGAACTTATCTCCTGAGCCGTAATGTGATCTTTGAAGGACAGCACGGACTCCGTGTGTCAGTTAAGGGCAAATTTCGGCGGCGATGAATGCACTTTCATATGTGAGTGTCTTGTCCGAATTGTGGGTCTGTACGTAAGGATTGTGTTTCAATGCTGTGTGGTACAATTATGAACTACCGACTTCAGCCGACGGAAAAACCAGTGCGGGGAAATCTGTGTTTCGTATTATAGAAAACTTCGGATAAACCAAACGGCCAGGGCCGGGCCTAAATTTTCTTCTTGTCATATCCGAAATTTGTCAGAAGCGAAAGTAATTTACACAGAAAACGTGTAGTTGTGACCTTTGAAAAGGATTTTGTTTAGTATATCCTGATTTTAATTTTTTTTTGTCCAAATTTGTTATATACAAAATCATACTGATAAGAAATGTCAGTTTACCCAGCGCTAACTATATACTACGTGAAAAAGATTCACCATGATATTTTAAGGGAGTTTCAAATCATCCTATCGCCTTGGAAGACGCCAAGCTAATCTGGCACTACTCTGGAACTATCGTTGATCCTTCTCCTACAGCGCGTTACGTCAGCCTTTCGACTGTGAGAACTTGCTCTGAGAGTGTCAAAATGAACGATGAAACCACGAGAGCAGGAAATGGAGTCCGCCGCTTTTCGCATTGATCTCTCTGGCCCAGGAAAAGACACAACTCGGACGCCTTCCCCAGTCTGAGGATGTAAATGGGTCATATGCGTATGTTAGCTTCGCAGGGGCTCATGAGAATCTATGCCTCTTCAAGTGCAGACCCTATCTGCCTGCACACGAGCCGTGCCGGAGTTTGCGGGCCCGGGTTCTCACCGCGAGTCGCGGGACGTGCCGTCTGAGATGCAGCCGTGATTTTTTTTGCAGGTCGTGCGATCTTCCCCTTCGTAATCCCCGGCCTTCCCTGATCCCCCATTAACGAGATGAATTTACCAGTCTGATGGGTTATTGCCACACTGGTTAGCTTCCTCGACTGATCAACTTCGTTAGAGAGGGCATAGGGGTTCCGGTGGCGAGGTGTCCAGTGTGGGGTTATTATACCTCCTTCATGTTGCCTGTCTTGCATTTATGCTTATCACAGAAAGTCAATGAACGCTTGGGAAAATGTGCAGTGCTTAGACAGAGACCAAGCTCATGCAGTCTGCCGTTATTTAGGGAAAAAGCCTTTGAGTCCATTTTTGAGAAAAGCGAGATTTTCATTGTTACACAATGTGATGAAGCTCTATGCTTGTGCATAGTGCTCGCACAATAGGATTAGTACGGTACGGTTTTTGTTAACGGTTTGTTTGTGCCGAAAGTCCGTGGGGCCTGCTGCCCACGTGGAATATGCAAGACATGGGTAGCACGGGATTTTTTTAGTGAGTTCTGTTTAGTGAGTTCTAGGCGGAAGCTGTGACTGTCAGAGGTCTAGATCGGGAGTGCGGGCTGTTTTGTCGTATGGAACGGTTGTGTTTGAGTACCTAGCCCGCATTCCGAGACTCTGAAGCCTAGATTTCAGGTATGTTTCTATAAACGTAGTATTGATAGTTGTTTAGTTAAAGACAGTATGCGTGGTAAGATTAATGTGGTTGTATAGCGGTGTTCCGGTTTGGTTTAGTTATAGTATGTTTAGAATTCGGTGAAGTAACCGGTGTTTCTGTATACAGTTGTTTACCGAGTTAGATGACTAAAGGAATATGAAGTGTGTATGTCTAAGCCGCTAGGAAGATAGTACGTGGTTGGTTAAACATAGTCTTTTCCAGGGTATAGAGTAAGGTATAGCAAGAGTGTCAGTTAGGCTATAGTCTGTTTCAAGATAGTGACAGAGATATGGGGGTGATACGAAAATAGTTTATGAAGCACGTGTGTGTGTGTGAATGAACGTGTGAGTTATTTGTATCAGCCAGGTTACGTGACGTTTCTCATTGATCCAATATGTTGTTTGTTTAGCAAGTGTTACGTTGGGACTTTTGTCTATTCAGAGTTCTTGTAACGAGAGTGGAAAGACGGACGCCGAGACGTCGAGTCGCAGGTGGGACCTACGTGAGGTCATCCCTCCAGCTCTTCTGAGAGCGAGTCTGACTGGGGACCAAGACACCCAAGTCCAAGTGAGAACTGAGTACCGTACGAGAACGAGGACGTCCGTGCCCAAAGAAAGACAGGACGGCGACAAGCGTACGACGAAGGACTTTCACGCCTAGACGTGGGAAGGACCAACGTAACCAGGCAACAACATCAAACAGGTTGGAGGCAATGTGAGACTAAGACCTAACCTGGCAAAGATATTGTGATACGTGTGTGGTGTGATAATAGAACAGTGTATATAGTTGATAATCATTTAAGTCGTTCTTTTCATTTATAGTGTATAAAAGTTACTTTAGAAAGGGAGCCCGTGTGTTGTGTTTTACCGCATGAATGCGCCCGTCTGAGTCAGTGGCGGTGTATGTGTCTGTTGCGTGAGAGTCTGTGCGTACGACTGTGGGCAAGTCTGCGTGCGTTACAGTGGTGACCCTGACTTAGCGGTAGGTTAGAAGTGTTTGCGAGCGATAGTGAGTAGCGATTTTAGAGTAGGATTTGTTGCTATGTGCATGTTGTTGTGTTAGATTCCCCTCTCCGATTCTAGGGGGGTAAGATCCGTTATTTCTGTAGTTTTCGGGATCTTACGAGGAGTTAGTTCTTGTTTCTTCCTTTTGTATAGGTAGTGTTCTTTTTCCTTGCTCTTCTTTCTATCGTTCTTATTTTTCGTTCCATCTGGACGTCAAAGTAGGTCACTGTTTTCTCCATAGTTTGTTGATTTTGTTGTAAGTTCTCATTTTAAGTTTTGCCGTTGATTTGGTTGTGGTATTTGTATTTTTTACGTGCTTAAGTTTGGGAAGTTGTAGTAAATATGGAGGTAGACCCGGTAGAGGCTTACATTAAACAGGGTGAAAGGTTAGGACTTAAGGATGAGAAGCTTTTTGATTACGTAGAGAAATGTAGGGATAGAGAGGATAGAGCGAGGGAAAGAGAAGCTCAGAGAGAAGAAAGAGAAGCTCAGAGAGAAAGAGAAGAGAGAGAGAAAGAGTCCTAAAGGAGAAAGAGAAGTTCAGAGGGTGAGGGACGAGAAAGAGTTGGAGATGCGTAGACTTAGAGAGGAGAAAGAGTTGGAAATGCAGATACAGAGGGAGGAGAAAGAGCTAGAAATTCAGAGAGAGAGAGAGAGAAGAGAAAGACAGAATACTTAAGAAAGAGGAAATGGAGCTAAAGGAGAAAGAATTAGAAGTTCAGAGAGAGCGAGAAGAGAAAGAAAGAGTCTTAAAGGAGAAAGAATTAGAAGTTCAGAGAGAGCGAGAAGAGAAAGAAAGAGTCTTAAAGGAGAAAGAATTAGAAGTTTAGAGAGAGCGAGAAGAGAAAGAAAGAGTCTTTAAGGAGAAGGAATTAGAAGTACAGAGAGAGAGAGAAAGAGAAGAGAGAGCGTTTCAGAGAGAGAAAGATGAGAAGTCTCTAGCGTTTCAGAGAGAGAAGGACGAGAGGGAACATGCCTTAAGAGAGAGAGAATTGGAATACCAGAGAGAGAAAGAGGAAAAAGATAGGGATGTACAAATACAGTTAGCTCGAGATGCGGGATCTAGACCAGATAGTGATTCAGTAGGCCGAGGAATACGCAATTTTCCTAAACTGCCGATGTTTAAAGAGTCCGTGGACTCTATTGACGCTTTTTTGTGCCGTTTCGAGTCTCATGCGCAGGCGTTGAGTTGGCCTCCTGCAAACTGGCCCGTTTTGCTTTCATCTGTGCTTGAGGGTCAGGCCTTGAGTCTTTACCATAGTTTGACCGTTTCGGGGAACATAGAGTACGAGACTTTGAAGGAGTGTCTCTTGCAGAAGTTCCAGTGTAATGCGGAAGGTTTTAGGGAACGCTTGAGAGCTTGTCGGCCAGAGACAGGGGAATCGTTTATGTCGTTTGGCAAACGATTGTCCCATTTGCTCGTACGTTGGGTCGAACTGTCAAAGATCGACCACACGTACGAAGCATTGTTCGATCTCATGTTGGCTGAACAGTTCTTTGGGAGCGTTTCCAAGGATCTAGCGGTATTCTTGAGAGAGCGTAACCTCAAGACTACGGACGAGTTAGTACAGCACGCGGAGGCTTTTCGGATGGCGCATCCTACGAAAAACCTCGCGCGTAGGACCGAGACACCGCCAGTCGGGTTGGTCGCTGCTAACACGTCTGGGGGTTACCGGGGGGTCAATACTTTACGTGGAGGCCAGCGGATTAACGGTAGAGGTACTTTGCGTTTTCGACGCGGTGATCGAGGTAACAGCAATGGCGGTAGCGATCCGTACGCACGTGGAGGGACTTCTTTGCGTGGGTATGGTCGTGGTCGTGTTGCGAGTTCGGACACGCAGTGTTTTTCTTGTCGTGGGTACGGGCACTTTAGTCGGAGCTGTCCGTACTACAGTGCAGGCGCGCAGGGTGCTGGTTATCAGGAGCACGGCCATCTGGCTCATCAGTATCCTGGCGTCACTGGTCGGGTCGATGGGGCTGTGCAGCTCACTCACACGGCCAGTGTTGCAGTTCCTGTCGTGGAGGAGCCTCAGCTCGGCGTTGTGTGCTCGGCTGATGGCGGAGGGTACTTGCCGGTAGTGACGGGGGTGGTGAACGGTTTCCTAGTGTCTGTTCTGCGCGACTCGGGTGCCACGACCGCGGGGGTCAGGCGTAGCCTTGTTAGACCAGATCAGTTCACAGGGGAGACGCAGAGGGTAATTTCGTTCGGAGGAAAGGTGGAAGTTTTCCCTTTAGCTAAAATAGAGGTTGACACCGAGTTTTTCACAGGTGATCTGGTATCGTGTGTCATCGAGCCAGTAGTGGATTTGATTCTCGGCAACATGAAGGATGTGGAACCAGTAGTTGGTATGTTTGGAGCGTTTCAGCAGGCTCGGGTGGCTCACCAGGCAGTCGCGTTCGTCGCGACGAGAGCGCAAGTCAGGCGCGAGGGCGAGCAAAAGGCGGCACTGCCGTGTGTGGCTAGTTCGCCTCTTGACGCTATCTCGCCTGCCGAGCTTGGTGAGTTACAGAGGGCAGATAAGTCATTACAGGACTGGTTCGGAAAAGCGGCAGCGGGTACGATCAAGGAGAGTGGGGTGAACGCTTATCGGTTTGTGGTTACGAACGGCTTGTTACACCGTCATTTCTGGAGGGAAGGCGCGCCGAGCACGGTTCCGACAGCCGTGCAGGTCGCGGTGCCTTCTACGCTGCGTGACACAGTGTTGTTGGCGGCCCATGACAGGGTGTTGGCGGGACACTTCGGTGTTAAGCGAACGCTGGGGCGGGTTCGTCTCCGATTTTCGTGGCCAGGGGTGTCGACTGACGTCGCACGATATTGTCGCTCCTGCGACATTTGTCAGAGGACGACCCCGAAGGGCCGGGTTCCCAATGTGCCACTTCAATTGATGCCACGAATTGAGGTGCCTTTCGATCGCGTGGCGGTGGACATTGTGGGGCCGTTGTCGCCTCCGTCGGAGGGTAACCATCGCTACATTTTTACCCTAATTAAAGTGGCGACGCGGTACCCGGAGGCTATCCCACTGCAGAAGATTGATACAGTGTCGGTGGCGGAAGCCATGTTTTCAATCTTCGCTCGAATGGGCTTCCCGAAGTCGGTTCTGAGTGACAGGGGCACCCAGTTCACGTCCGACATGATGGGCGAATTCCACCGTATGCTGGGGGTCAAACGAGTTTTGACCTCGCCATACCACGCCCAATCTAATGGGATGGGTCGAGGCCTGCACTAGCGTGTTTCGCGGCTGGGGCAACCGAGCCGTTTTATTCACTTGTTGGGGACGAGTTCGAGTTTTGCCCGCAGGCCGCGATAGAGGGAACCGGACGTGTGGACGAGGCTGCCGGTCCGCGTTTTCCATGGTGGCCCTGGTGGCGTGTTATAGACTGTTAGCCCTTTCTTCTGTTCTATATAGTCAAGGTTAGTCCTTTCCTGTTTCGGATAATATTACGTCGAGTAGTCTTAAAAAGAAACTCGGTCGTTTCTTTTTTTCCCGAGGAAGGGGGAATTGTGATGAAGCTCTATGCTTGTGCATAGTGCTCGCACAATAGGATTAGTACGGTACGGTTTTTGTTAACGGTTTGTTTGTGCCGAAAGTCCGTGGGGCCTGCTGCCCACGTGGAATATGCAAGACATGGTTAGCACGGGATTTTTTAGTGAGTTCTGTTTAGTGAGTTCTAGGCGGAAGCTGTGACTGTCAGAGGTCTAGATCGGGAGTGCGGGCTGTTTTGTCGTATGGAACGGTTGTGTTTGAGTACCTAGCCCGCATTCCGAGACACTGAAGCCTAGATTTCAGGTATGTTTCTATAAACGTAGTATTGATAGTTGTTTAGTTAAAGACAGTATGCGTGGTAAGATTAATGTGGTTGTATAGCGGTGTTCCGGTTTGGTTTAGTTATAGTATGTTTAGAATTCGGTGAAGTAACCGGTGTTTCTGTATACAGTTTACCGAGTTAGATGACTAAAGGAATATGAAGTGTGTATGTCTAAGCCGCTAGGAAGATAGTACGTGGTTGGTTAAACATAGTCTTTTCCAGGGTATAAGAGTAAGGTATAGCAAGAGTGTCAGTTAGGCTATAGTCTGTTTCAAGATAGTGACAGAGATATGGGGGTGATACGAAAATAGTTTATGAAGCACGTGTGTGTGTGTGAATGAACGTGTGGGTTATTTGTATCAGCCAGGTTACGTGACGTTTCTCATTGATCCAATATGTTGTTTGTTTAGCAAGTGTTACGTTGGGACTTTTGTCTATTCAGAGTTCTTGTAACGAGAGTGGAAAGACGGACGCCGAGACGTCGAGTCGCAGGTGGGACCTACGTGAGGTCATCCCTCCAGCTCTTCTGAGAGTGAGTCTGACTGGGGACCAAGACACCCAAGTCCAAGTGAGAACTGAGTACCGTACGAGAACGAGGACGTCCGTGCCCAAAGAGAGACAGGACGGCGACAAGCGTACGACGAAGGACTTTCACGCCTAGACGTGGGAAGGACCAACGTAACCAGGCAACAACATCAAACAGGTTGGAGGCAATGTGAGACTAAGACCTAACCTGGCAAAGATATTGTGATACGTGTGTGGTGTGATAATAGAACAGTGTATATAGTTGATAATCATTTAAGTCGTTCTTTTCATTTATAGTGTATAAAAGTTACTTTAGAAAGGGAGCCCGTGTGTTGTGTTTTACCGCATGAATGCGCCCGTCTGAGTCAGTGGCGGTGTATGTGTCTGTTGCGTGAGAGTCTGTGCGTACGACTGTGGGCAAGTCTGCGTGCGTTACACACAATGAAAATCTCGCTTTTTTTCAAAAATGGACATACTGACTTTTGCCATGTAACGGGAGCAATGTTGTTCTGTGACGGCATGATTGCTTATAACCGATTAAAATGGGCGACCCCTCGTGGCTAAGCACTCTGTCTTAGACACTGACACATCCTGACATTTTGTAAAAATATTTTTTAAAAAGGTGTTTTGGTGATTGTGCTTGATTTAGTTGTGAAATGCGGTGCTTTTTAATGTGTTATGTTTTAGTCAAGCAGGACAAGACCAAACGCTACAAAATCTTAAATTTCTCACAGCTTAACTACCATTGGCAGACAACTGCAGCTAAGGGTTAAAAGGGAAATTAAACAGTACCGATTGCTGCAATCTTTACGGGGTTTAATTTCCTTTTAGCAAATACCCTTTTGTAGGATTAACTCCTGCCGCACGCGGTCACCGGTAATGTTAATTTCCCTTTAACAAATAATCCATTAAAGGATTACTAAAACAGTATCGTGACGCTGCTTCGACCATCTGTCTCCGAGTGCCATGTCCAGCAAAGAAGAGATCACGTGACATTAACCCATTTAGCCCCGAGTCCCTACAGCAGGAGAGGGACTGACCATGATAATTCAAGGGTAGTGCCAGATTAGCTTAGCGCCTGAAGGCGCCAAGCTAATCTGGCACTACCCTTGAATTATCATGGTCAATCCATCTCCCGCTGTTCATGTTCATTTTGTATTTTAAGCAGCATTTACTGGGCAGCTTAAAATTGAAAATTAATCCTTTGACTGCTTCTGATGAAGATAAGAAACTAGTTACATGTCCATTTCACCCAGCAGCATCATCAGTGACGGTCAAGGGGATAAACAGACAAGAAGGGGTGAACGTTTTTCCCCAAGACATTAATGTTTCAGTTCATGATTGTGATTAATGTTGACATTTCATTTCACCTCTACATGACAAATTGACCTATTTTGCCCCGAGTCCCTACAGCAGAAGATGGATTGACCATGATAATTAAAGGGTAGTGCCAGATTAGCTTGGCGCTTTTAGGCGCCAAGCTAATCTGGCACTACCCTTGAATTATCGTGGTCAAGCCAGCTCCTGCAACTGGTACATAGTCGGCAGGCAACACCTCCAAAATTAGAGAAATGGGACCATGAGGCTAAAAGTGATAAGCCATCTGTGTTTCAGAATCAGTAATTTACTTCTGGTACTATGATAATATTGTTGATAACCGCCCTGAAATTTTGTTTTATTGTTTTAACTAATTTTATTTTAGTCACGAATTTTGCAACGACTGGTTTGCCTACTGCCGTGGCAGACGGATGTGCTATACGAGTTTAATCCGTTGGCTGTCGGAAGCGCTTTTTGTCGAGGTGATTCCCGGCAGGAACCACCTCGACAAAAAGCGCTACCGTCAGTCTAAGGATTAATGGTCGTTCTGTCAGATAGGACTTCTCAAGCGTACACTGATGTGTTGACCCATATCATACTGAGGCTAAAAGCTGCAAATTTGTACACTGCCACACGCAATCTACATAGTTGTACTTATGGTTAAGGATATAGACCAATAATAATAATAATAATGAGTACTTGTATAGCGCCTAACCTCAGATTAGAGCTCTAGGCGCTTATCAAAAACTAATTGTACAAAAAATAACTAATTACAAAAATGCAGTTTACAAAAAGCACAAAAACAAAATACAACGCACTCTGTAAACAAGCTATAAAGTCACCATTCGAAAGTGCTACGCTTATGGACTCATACTGGCATTCACACACACACACTACTTTTAACATAGATAGAGATGACTTTAACATGACAGGTGTTTAACTCGGGGCAAAATGACATGGCTTTAGTTCAAAGGTAGTGCCAGAATAGCTTGACGCCTAAAGGCGCCAAGCTATTCTGGCACTACCCATGAACTATTTTAGTCAAGTTATTTCACACACTGGTGTATTCCGAATGATCGAATGATACGGGTTAACATAATTCGATTTTACTGATACACTGTAATTTAGACAGACGGACCCACGAATTAATGCTTGCACGCCAGTGACCCCTTTTCATCGCCATGATTGCCTTCCTGCCGAGTACATGTACTTATGTCCACTGACCGAGGCTGTTGACCAGTCTCTCACGATGACCATTTCGTGTGAGGACTTTACATAACACCCCCGTAGTTTTGCCGCACACCCTCTCATCTGCAAGAGGCATAAATTCTCATGAGCCCCAGCAGCCACAGGAGCTCATTAGATCTTGATCGGCCACGTCAGTCTCTTGATGGCACGGATCAGTTATCTACACCCTCATTTTGACGTAGTCGATACAGTTTGATCCCTTCACTGTCGGGAATATGCGAACACCACCCAACCGCAAGAGGCAAAGAACATCATGAGCCCCCGCATTCGCGGGGGCTCGTGATGTTCTTGGCCTTTTGCTGGCCCCAATTGTGCTGTGTTCATTGAAGAGGTTTGTTTCGTTAGATTTGCCGTAGTAAAGATGTAATGTTTAGTGTCCGCCGGCAGTGAAGGGGTTAAACCTATGAATGAATTTAGATGGATACTGAAATGGAATGACCATTTGACCTGTCCCTCCACTTTTGTTAACCCATTACAACCTGAGGGTTAATTTTTCAGAGTTTGTGAGATGCCCTATGAAAGCTACATTACAGTTCAGGACTGAGACAGATTGGCAATGACAGTTCAAGGGTGGTGCCAGAACAGCTTGGCGCCTACAGGCACCACTCTTGAACTCTCATAGTCAAATGTATCTCATGTTAGGGTGTATCAGGATTTAAAGGGTTAAACACCTGTCTATTTTTCTGCACTTTCAGAGTACAGATGAGACACACAGTGGCCAGGGGAAGAAACAACTCGACATAAACTGGAATGACCACTCCGTTCACATCAGTGATAGACTGTACCTACTGGACTGTGGGACTGAACTGACACTGTCCTGGTCATCAGGTGCTTGTTATCCTGTTGCACAACAGTTAATCGAGACAACGTAAGATCCGTATCTTGAGGTAAGCACGTGCATATCGTACAAGAAAAGCATAATGTGGACATATTATGTATATGATTTGCAAGTCTACATCGGATGCTTGTGTTGTATCCTTTTCAGTATAAGTGCTATACACAGTAGTTAAATTTTATACAACTTTAAATGCTTTTACCGACAATATGTGTTACAAAGCTCAGTGTCTCAATTCACGTGTGGTGATATAGGTTGTGCGTTCTCCGCCGCACTTTTGACTGTTTCGTTGTAAGGCCGCATAACCATCAGGCAAATATGGTATCCCACCCCATGGAAGAAAATAGAATTTAGCACTTTTTGTCGGCGATTATTCGCTGCAGGAATCATCGCGACAAAAAAAAAAAAAAAAAAAAAAAAAAAGGGCCACCGACAGCCATGTGTCAAGCTCCTCAGATACTACCTTAGAGCTATCATGATCTGTTCATCGCACACAGACGGCAGTAGAAGCGTACAGTGACGTGAGACAGTCTGAACCTCTTCCCTGCCAATGGACCCATAATTATGTTCTTTTAACGACCGAAAGCTACAAACGTCAGGTGGGCATAGATCCAAATTTGTTTCAGATCCTCATGAGCCCCCGCAATTGCAGGGGCTCATGAGGATCTATTCCTCTTGCAGTTGGTTAGTGTTCAGTTGTTCTTATCAGTTGAATGGGGTTAATTTCTCATTCTTCTTCCATTATCATGTCCCGCTTACGCACTCCTTGTATGAACTCACGTCCCTAGAGCTCAACGCAGTGAAGGGTGTTTTGTTACTGTTGTAAGCGTTGTTCTTTATAATGCAGGCTTAGTCTCGAGTTACTTGCCTAACATTTTTCTCTCAGTTTGCGCGCTTGGACACATGTATCTATGGTAGACTTGTGTGGAGACTTTGTGCGGGCTACGCGTGTCTTAGCATATCTGGCCCGAACGCACTACAGCAGGAGATGGACCGACCATAATAATTCAAGGGTAGTGCCAGATTAGCTTGGCGCCATTAGGCGCCAAGCTAATCTGGCACTACCCTTGAATTATAATGGTCGATCCATCTCCTCCTGGTACTTGGGTGACACCTCCAAAATTTGGGAAATGTATGGGTCAGACAGTTCTCAAGCACCTCTCTGTGTTGATGTCCTGGAGAGAAACATCATCTTGAGTTTTTCAAACAAGAAGTCTGTCGCTTCCTGTGTGTACTGAGTCAACATCTGGCACATTCACAAAGAAAACAAACTTTTCTTTGGCAATGACGTACATCTTGGATGGTGTCTTCTTTTTTTCTTTTTCCTTTTTTCTTTTTTGGAGAGAGAGAGAGAGAGAGAGAGAGAGAGAGAGAGAGAGAGAGAGAGAGAGAGAGAGAGAGAGAGAGAGAGAGAGAGAGAGGAACAATGAACCTTTATTTTCCAACGGTAGAAGTTATTGGTAACAGGACCAGTTTTCAAACTTGCCGTTGCTACATCTACTACATAAATGACATAGACATGTAAACATACACATACCACACACTGACGCATGTATGCACTCGCTCACGCACGCACGCCCGCAGATACGCACGCACACGCACGCTCACACACACACAAACACAAACTTGCACACGCACGCACTTAGACACACACGCACACATATACACACACGCTCTCGGACACGCACTCCAGACATACGTACGCGCATAACGCGTACGCACAAAAATATAAAATGAGTAAAAATGCAAAGTAAAGCAATACACAGAGAGAGAGAGAGAGAGAGAGAGAGAGAGAGAGAGAGAGAGAGAGAGGAGGGGGGGGGGCCTCTTGGTATTGGAACGACACACAAATTGCCTTTCCTTCATCAGTGCTGCTGGGTTTTTTTCAAACCCGGCCCGTGTAAGGCGACTATACAATGGACTGTCAAAAGGTTGTCGCCTGAGAGAGGTTGTTTCCTCACACAGGGTCACCTAGCTCACAGCAGAAAAAAAGACCATGGGGTCAGAACGGATGGTCTGCTTAAACTGTTGATCGCCTTGACAGGTTTAACTGTACGTGAATATGTTACACAAATCTACATAGCATTAGCCGCATGCAAATTCGTAGCATATGTCAATTGTGTGTTCAGTGCTGTGATTTTGATTGTACTGAAGAAATACAGGACGGCACTATGTCTCAGTGTTTAGCCGGTTGTCACCGCCCAAGTCCAATCCCCAAAAGAGTTGTCTTCTGAAGATTGCATCACAATTCAGTCAGGAGACAGATCGACCATGATAGTTCAAGGGCGACAAGCTATTCTGGCACCACCCTTGAACTAGCATGGTCGAGCCATATCTTGCTTTGGTGTGTCGGGGCTACATGAGCTAAGGCGTGGTAGAGACTCAAAATCCTTTGAAACATCCTACCCTACATTGTGACGGTCTATTTTGGTCATCGGTACAAATAAATTATGTTTTATCATTATAAGGAAACACCCACAAGGCGGTGTCATACGAAGTCAAATGGCATCATGAACGCACGTTCTTCCGTACATTCCCCCCACCCGGGTCTGCCCTGGGGGACTTGGGTGGGGTTAGGTACTTTTTAGTTCCCAGGGTCACCCTGGTCAGCCCCACAGGGTGAGTTTCCTCTCTATTCTGGGGCATGTGTTTCTGTCTACCCTTGGTCCATTCACCTGTATTTGCCTTTTTAAAACTCTCCCTACTGTCTGCGCTGCCTGTAGCTCTTGATATTGGATGTGTGTTGCTAAATGGTCTTAGCTTTATTTAGGCCCCATGTGTTAGGTTTATTTAACGTATTTGACCGGCTGGCGACATACATTCAATGTTCTGTTTAGTTTTTTTTTCACAAGCAGTGCAGGCACGTCCTGAGAAAGCCTTGTTGCTGTCGGGACGTTAAGCAATGTACAATCAATCTTCCGTACATTCTTCGTTAGATAACGCTATACCCTATGGCTGTCGTTAGCGGGTGTTTTTTTTTTGTTTTGTTTTTTGTCGCGATGATTCCTACTGGAATCATCGCGAGGAAAGCCGCAGCCGACAGCCACAGGGTTAATTAGGAGTGTGATGCTTGAAATGCTTTAGTTCTTTGACTGTTGGTAGCGCTTTTTGTCGAGGTGATTCCTGCCGGAATCACCTCGACAAAAAACGCTACGGACAACCAAGGGGTTAAAAGGGATAATTGTATAATGGAAGGAGAGACAGACAGAAATACCGGATTACAACCAAACTAGTCGGTGGACACTCCGAAGGATGTTTTTTTTTTCTTGTCTTTTTTATAATTGAATTCACAATCTTGATCAACGTCTCATCCTAGCAATTTTTCTTTCCACAGCTGTGTGTTTTTCCCCCAAGCAATCCAACGCCTTCATTAGACAACCAAGGAGAGTGACAGAAGATCGAATTCAGACTCATCACATCGGCACCGAAGAGTATTAAGAACGTCGAACCAGGACAAGCATAATTCCAAACCCTGATTAAACTGTGCACTCCTAGGGTTTTCTCGGCGAAGCTACAGCTTTTTGGAGAATTTATTTCTGAGAGACTTAAAAATTCTTTTCGTAGGGACGGAAAGTTTCGTTCATTTTTCCTGAGAGACAAAAAGTGGTCTGCACAATTACCAGCTGGTGCCTAGAAATGCGATGCATTTACGTGAAGTAACGTAGAAGATGGGATAGTGGGGAAAGAAATCATCGATTGTGCCAACAAAAAACAAACAAACAAACAAAAAACTCTTGGAAACCCTACTTAGAGATGCAACGCACATACTTGCTGTTACAAGGAAAATGTGCAAAAACTCCACGGGCGGAGGAAATCGTTTGACATGTCATCGTGCCCCCGAATTGCCACTCAGCAAAATGGAGGAGGCTGCGGATTCATTCAAGGCCACTGGAACCTGATTGGAACCACGATTTTAGGATTCATTGTAAGAAATTTGTCATTTGATTGTGATATTTGCATGTTCGTGTTCATTATCGCCGTATTACTTTTTGGCGCGTGTCTGTTTATATTTATGCACACTGGTTGTCTCACTCGGTTCCCTAAAGGAGTGGCGAATCGAGCGGGACAGCCAGTGTAATATCTATGTAGACTTGTGTGGAGACTTTGTGCGGGCTACGCGTATCTTAGCCTATCTGCCCCCCGACGCACTACTCGGCAGGAGTTGGACCGACCATGATAATTCAAGGGTAGTGCCAGCTTAGCTTGGCGCCATCAGGCGCCAAGCTAATCTGGCACTACCCTTGAATTATCATGGTCGATCTATCTCCTCCTGGTCGTTAGGTGACATCTCCAAAATTTGGGAAATGCAGCCTTGGGTAACACGAGTCATACTAAGGTTGTAGATTGTTGCAGGAGATTGAACTACAATGATTTTGCGCCTATAGCCCACCTCTGAGCTGTCATTATTGTTTGGCATCAAGGTATTCCTTCACCACCCTAGAACTATCATAGTCGTTCTGTCGCCTGATCTGAGTATATAGTCTTCATCCTGAAGACAACTGCCAAATTTGGTAATATTATTTTGGTCAGTTGTGGGTAGCTTTTTCGTCGCGATGACTACTGCAGGAATCATCGCGACAAAAACAAAAGGGCTGCGGACAACCAAAGCGTTAACAGCGTGTTCAAACTTTACAGTCAGAGAATTAGAAGGACGGCGGCCAGGTAATCAGGCTCGCCGAGATATCCTCTAACGCTGATACACATCGTTTAATCCAAAGAGCAAATATTATACCTGATAGTGTATCAGGTAAACGACCCTCAAAGGCCGTGTCCGCATGGCTACTTGAGTGATACGCTACCAGGTAATCTGTTAAACCTCATCATTCGGAATAAGGTGTAAAGCAGGGCTGCGTGCTGGCACCGACCCTCTTCATCTTTTTTAGCATGATGTTGAAGCAGGCCACAGTGGACCTTGATGATGACGATGCAGTGTACATCAGGTATCGTCTCGATGGCAGCCTGTTCAACCTCAGACGACTGCAGGCCCACACGAAAACCCTAGACCAACTGATTCGTGAGCTGCTTTTTGCTGATGATGCTGCCCTCGTTGCACACACAGAGAGAGCCCTGCAGCGCATCACGTCTTGCTTCGCAGATGCTGCCCAGCTCTTTGGACTCGAGGTCAGTCTGAAAAAGACAGAGGTCCTCCACCAGCCGGCACCCAAGACAGTGTATCGCCCTCCTCACATCACCATTGGCGAGTCTGAACTAAAGTCAGTGCACCAGTTTACCTACCTTGGCTGCATTATCACGTCGGACGCCAAGCTGGACAAGGAGCTTGACAGCAGGCTGGCAAAAGCGAACAGCGCTTTCGGGCGACTTTTCAAGCGGGTGTGGCACAATCAACAGCTGAAAACAGGCACCAAGATCAGCGTGTACAGAGCTGTGGTCCTCACCACCCTGCTGTATGGTTCTGAGTCCTGGGCCCTCTACCGCAGCCAACTACGACTCCTCGAACGCTTCCACCAGCGCTGCCTGCGTACCATCCTGGGCATTCACTGGAGTGACTATGTCACCAACGTCGAGGTCCTTGAACAGGCTGAAACTGTGAGCATCGAGGCTTTGCTGCTGCGGGGACAGGTCCGCTGAGCGGGGCATGTCTCCAGGATGGAGGATCATCGCCTACCAAAGATCACCCTGTTCGGCGAGCTTGCTACTGGACACCGTGACAGAGGGGCACCAAAGAAGAGATACAAAGACTGTCTCAAGAAGTCACTTAGTGCCTGCCAAATCGACCACCACCAGTGGTCTTCGCTTGCTGCGGACCGTGACACCTGGCGCTCCACCATTTACAAGGCAGCTGTCTCCTTTGAGGACTCTCACAGAGCTAGCCTTAAGGACAAGCGGCTCAGGAGAAAAAACAGAGATGCCGCAGCTCAGAACCCTGGCCATACCTTCCCCTGCAGCCACTGCGGTCGAACCTGCCTGTCTCGGATTGGCCTCCGCAGCCACGAACAAGCCTGCAGACGTCGTGGGCAACTCCTATAAAATCTTCGTTCGCGAAGTCAAGCCAAGGTCATTCGGAATACACCAGTGTGTGAAATAAGTTTGACTAAAATAGTTCAAAGGTGGTGCCAGAATAGCTTGGCGCCTCTAGGCGCCAAGCCGCTATTCTGGCACCACCCTTGAACTAAAACCGTTGGTGTCTATATCCTTAAGTACTATAATGTAGCTTGCATATGGCAGTGTACAAATTTGAAGCTTTTAGCCTCAGTATGATATGGGAATAACATGCTTGCGCAGATGACAAAACAGCCAGCGTCTACACCGTCAAAGCGAGACCACTAAAAATTCATCCCCAAACCCCCTACCTCGTTTTTGTTAACTGTCGGTAGTGGGTTTTTTGTCAGTCGAGGTGATTCCTGTAGTAATCACCTCGAAAAACCGCTACCGACAGCCAAAGGGTTAAATATTGTTACTATAGAGTGGTGATGGTCGAGTATTTTCCCGGGGTCACAGTATATCGTCATTAATTTCAAGTGATCTACTCTTTGTCTTTAAAAACGTGAATATATGTACACGTGCTTTTATGTTATGTTGCCGTCAGCCTCTTGGTGTGAAAAAGTTCAGTAATTACCAGTATTATGGAATTGAAAGAAAAATTGAAAATTTGTCATGGCCGGTCACTTTTAGTGTATATTGAGAACAACTGAAAAGAAAATGAAATGAAACTTTATTGTTCAACTAACGATGCGTTAACCTATTTAACACCAAAGCCGCATTTCCCAAATTTTAGAGGTGTCACTTAGTGACTATGTGCCAGTTCATGATAATTCAAGGGTAGTGCCAGATTAGCTTGGCACCGGATGGGGCCAAGCTAACCTGGCACTACCCTTGAATTATCATCGTCCATCCATCATCTGCTGCAGGGCGTCCGGGCTAAATGGGTTAAAATTATGTTGCCATATGCCTGATGGTGTGAAAAGGATTTGTTGCCCTCGTGATATAATTGAAAGGGAATACGGAATTTTAATAATAATAATAATAATAATAATAATAATAATAATAATAATAATAATAATAATAATAATAATAATAATAATAATATAGTAATAATAATAATAATGAGTAATAGCCAGTTTTAGTGTCAGTTCCGGCCTCGAACAATGGAAGATTTATCTCTGGGCATCAACTACTAACACCAGTGTGGAGTCCGTATTTAAAGAAAAAATCCAGTCAAATCTTCTCAAGCAGCCACTTTGTGTAGTGGCCACCGGCAAGAAGTGTACTGCAGTTATATTGCAAAAGCCAGTAAATCCAGTTTTTAGAATAGCGAGGTTATTATTGTGCAACAAGTCTCGCTTTTCTCAATAATGGACGTTCTGGTTTTTGCCATGCACCGGCAGTATACTGCTACCCCTTTCACTTTAGCTAAATACAGAAACCACCTTGTTGAAGATGTCGCCTGTCTCACGGACGTGGCCACATCTGTCCGGCCTGACCCTTATATGCAGGTTTGATTGAATCACTTAAAATGGCCACTTTTATGAGAGGGTTCGGTAAAGACTGCATCCGTGAGAACAACGTAACCCCTTCCCTGCCACTCAACCCCAATTTTTTTTCTTCTGATATCTTTGTTTAATAATGGCACAAAGTCACCACCGTCTAAGGAGCGTGGATCCAAATTGGTCTCAGCAAGAGACATAGATCCTCATGAGCCCCCGCATTCGCGGGGGCTCATGAGGATCTATATCTCTTGCAGTTGGATCGTGTTCACGTTTTCCCGGCAGTAAATGAGTTAAGAAAACTGAATTTTACTTCGGCAGTGTGCCAAGCGGCATTGCCACGACCTCAGTGCTAATGTGATACGTGGGTTTGGTCTCGTCAATGGCGATATCCTGCCTTTTTGGGCAGCACGTGACCGGAAGTCCATGGGTAATCCTCAGACGCCGGATGCAGGCCGCCACGACTGATGGGAATTTCTTAGACAATTGATTACGTCACACCATTAACCCGTTCACTGCCGAGACTAAAAAAATTAACTGAACACTACCGAACTGCAAGAGGTGGGGGGGGGGGGGGGGCTCATGAGGATCTATGCCTCTTGCTAAAAACTACTTCAGTGTCTCCGCCCAGATCATGTTCCTTTGTAGTCTTCAGTGTTGCTGTCGGGACGTTAAGCAATGTACAATCAATCAATCATGTTCCTTTGTGAGCTTCATGAAGTTGAATTTACAATGATTTCTATTGACTGAAAAGACAATGTGCACCCGTGGGCAGAGAAGGGTTAATCCCCTTGTCAGTGCATGCAATCTCCGGTCTACTGTTTACAGTACCGATGGCCGCTTGCGCCGGCAAGAGGGTTAAATTGAAAGTGGCCACTGAGCAGAGAGAATGGCGGCCGGATGGGAGGTTTTACTTCCTTGCTCTGTTTCTGTTGAAGTATAGGTTGTACTCCCACTTGACGGGCCGGATGCAATCAATGCTGGCTGCAGTGCCCTTGTTGAATCATTTCACTACAGGGGCCACACTGACTGCTCAGTCACTGTGACGGCGTGTGTGCTGGTCTGCGATTTTTAGAACTTACGGCTTCCTGACGTAAGGTCCAGAATCACAAACAAGCGCACACATTTACGATCGGAACATATAAACCCTTCACGGCCATTGGATGCAGATCGGTCAGTTGCGTTTTCGGTGAAATCTCATTATTCGGCAGTGTAACTTCACAGTGAAAAGACAAATCCCCAGCCGTCAAAGGAACATATATGCAAAGTGGTCAAAGCAAGAGGGATAGATCCTCATGAGCCCCCGCAGTTGCGGGGGCTTGTGAGGATCTATTCCTCTTGCATCTGGGTGGAGTTGAATTTTTCTCTTCAGCGAAGGATTAAGCACTCTACTACGTTAGTAGGCCTGTAGTTCAGTGTAATATGTCTCGGAAGATATTTCGACTGTGAGTGGTCACGGGTGACATTCAAGCACTGCCATTGAAACTATCCTGATAGACCTCCATTGTAGTCGCTGAATGTGCCGAAAGCCGTTCAGAAGGGCGGATCGCTATTCTTGAGCTGTCGGTGGTCTATGCGACTCCTGTAGTTCGCGCCGGAAGTGATACTGTTAAGACTGGCGTCTGCCGATTGCGTCATGTGTTAAGAGAATATCTATAAAAGACCGGCTGCATAGAGTCTTTGCCAAAGAACCTCACTGGCTTGATTGGATTACACCCACGCCTTTATTTGGTCAGTACAAGCCTTTAACTGAGTTAGATCTACCTATTATGTATTGTAGTTGTTCCAGTTGAAACAGTGATGCGTAAAAAGTAGCGGGCAGCAGACAAAGAAGTGTTTGTTGTTGTTGTTTTTGTTGTTGTTTTGGTCATTTAAATCAAGTGTTTTATGTCTATCTGTTGACGTTTTTAACTCTTTCCCCAGTAAGCTTTTTATATCTAACGCATTCTCAGTTCCGTAGGACCGAATGAAATCCCCAAATTTTGAAGTTGCCCTCCGCTGAAGTACTGTATTACAATTCTTGAAACAGATCGAGCATGATAATTCAAGGGTGGTGCCAGAATAGCTTGACGCCAATGGGCGCCAAGCTATTCTGGCACCACCCTTGAACTGTCATGCTCGATCCATGCCTTGCTGTGTGTCGGGGCTGAAGGAGTAAAAAAAAAATATCGATTGTCTGTTTGTATTCAGAAGATAGGCTGCTATTTGTCAGTATTATGTAAGTTTTAGTCCTTGAGTTTAATCAATAATTATAGATGTTATACAATTTCTACATGTGTGTTCTGGACCCTTCATTTATTTTGGACCTTATTGTGCTGAGGTCAACAAATAATTTTGTCTGACAGAGCACAATATCTGCCTTTGTAAAATTACCACATGACATTTTCTTTTCTTTTCTATTCTCCAGTGTCGGAGTGACCTACAAAGCAAACAATTTCAGGCAGAGCGACAGCGAGTGTGTAAGTAAAATGAATTCGATCTAAGGGATGGAATTCTAAAGAAAATATAGATTCCAAATTAGCGAAGCTTTTTACATTTTGTGAAATAACTATATTAGTGAAGATTTCGACTTAGCGGAGATTTTTCAGTTAAAACCTGTTTGCCGGTAAGATATAAACTACAGCTCTTCAAGTGTCAGACAAAAAGGAAAGGATTGCTTGCGGAGTGTATACGTCCTTGAACTAGCGGCAGGTGTCTGGATTTTGTTAAAAGTGAAAGCAAAGAGGTTAGCCCTAAGAGCACAGCGAGCTTATGTCCTTTGGCCAACGTCGGCTGCTGTTGCCCCGCGCACGGCAGTGCGCGGGACAACAGCAGCCAGTCGTCGGCCCGAGGACATTTTGCTTAGTGGGCGCAGACATATACACAGAGCTGGAGAGAAGGAGAAACATTATGCGACTGAAGTGCCCGGAAGGCGAACAGAAGAAACCCAGGCTTTTTTTTTTTTTGGCACGCGCCGGTTTGGACTGCCGGAGAAGTTTAGCAGACTAGTCAAAGAGTGAATTGCAGCAGACGTTGGGCTCAACTCTGCTGTTGCTGTTATGGAGCAAAAGCCAGTAAATCAGTTCATTTTTTGATAAAAGCGAAATTGTTATTGTATACAATGAAAATATCACTTAAAAAAAAAACCGGACATGTGGCTTTTGCTATATATGGCAATAGCCAGTGAAACCACTTTCTTTTTTTAGAAAAGCGAGATTTTCATTGTATAACACTGAAAATCTCGCTTTTCTTAAAAAATGGACATACCGGCTTGTGCTATATAACGGCAGGTCTGTTTTGCTAACATGAAGGAAGCTACACTTGAACATAACTTAGTACATCTGTTCATGTGATTTTAGCTTTGCGGCTCTCGCCAGTTCGGAGTGGCCAGAGTAGTCAGAGCCGAGTGAATTTGACCGACATAAGTTAAAACCGATACTAAATTGGGCCTTCAGTCGTATTGAAATTTGAAGGTAGTTTTTCTAATATGACCGTCTTCTGAACAATAAAGTATTGTACATTTAAGTCTTAGTTTAAGTCGTCAAAGCCCGGAAAGCACGGCACACAGTAATTTGTTTTCATCGCTACGTCATCCGACCAGTCTGTTTAGCGCAAACCGTACGTGACCATGATACAAAAACCCTTGTAGCGACAAATCGGCGGACTTCTTGTAGCTCTCTTTGTGACGCATATTCTTGGATGCGAGTTTTGTTCTATAAAAGATCCCAAAACGTTGTTCAGTAAAATGTTAATTAATGTTGTTCGAAACAACAAGCACACTGGAGACGGCAACGTCATGAAATATTTTAAATTACGTCAAAAGTCTATTATGTATAAATGCATATTCCTTTGACGTCAGTCAGGTCTGGCGTGATCCAGGTTGGAAGATGTCGTCAGACTTGATTTCTTTTTACGAAAATAGTGGAGGAATGAAAACAAATACGTTATTGGTAGCAGGGGCTTGCTGCCCGGGCCCAGTGTAGGCCTTCTTGGAGGTCGAGTCAAAGGAACCATTGTATCCCTCAGGCCGTTCGGGGTACAACAGTTCCTTTGACCTCCCTCAGGCCTACACGGCTCCGTGTAGCAAACCCTTTATTACCAATAACTTATATTGTACACCTAATCGACACACAGATCCATCAGCCCCCTAAATATTGAATTGAGAGGTACATGTCAGTGCTATTTCACCGGCTTAGAAATGAATCAGATCAGTCAAATCGGCAGTACCCCTGAAATCAAGGATCAGAAGTAGTGTTGTGCTTGCAGTGAAAAGGCCGACAGCATGAAAACGTATACTCTCTGTGCCGCATCTCGATGCATGTACCTTAGATTAAGGAAGTTAATAGCATTTCACCACGAGATTGGACAACAGTGGTTTTATCAAGTCTCTGCCGGATGAACTTGAAGCAAGCCGAGCCTTGTCGTGGCTATAATTTGGCAAGTGTTCCTCGGTGTACCAGCGGCAAGGTGAGAGGCCGGGACGATCGAGCCCGGGAAAGGAGGGGTGTAGCGTAGTCAGGTCAGCGTAGAGTAAGCTGTGTCGTAGTAGAGCGGATTTGCGTACAGTATGCAGTCTTTCAAATAGCTTCCGCCGTCTCCAAGAGGCATAGATTATCATGAGCCCCTGCGGAGCAGGGGCTCATGATAATCTGTTCCTCCTGCTATAGAAAATTAGTGTCAACTGATTAGCCTCATTACTGGAAAATTCCATGGACATTAATTTTCTTAAAACACAGTGGCCCTGTCCTAGACATAGGCGACTCAGTTTTTTTTTTCAAGAGGCGTTGATTCTCATAAGCCTCTGCGGCCGCAGGGACTCACGAAAATCTATGAATCTTGTTGGCTGCGGTTAAGATCATTTCTCCTATTTCTGCGTATCATATGGAGGAAGTTAAAAGGGCTGGGCGAGGGAGTGTAAAGATTTGGCCAACTCTCGTCCCGCGGCGCCAGACACAACACAACGAGTCGGGACAACCCCTTCCCAGCTCCCCGCCCCACTCTAACACAAGCCACCACCACCTCTACCATTGATCCGGCTCTTTCTCTTTTGCAGGTGTTTGTGCCACGGTGAAACGTTCTGAGACTTCTGTGGAAAAGGCTACGCGACTGCACTTCCACCACTGCCCTTTTTCTGGCTGGTATCTTGCTACAGTAAAAGTTTCTGAGAGTACTGCCGTGGAAAGTGCTTTTCTACCACTTCTGGCCTGTTCCTCAGCAGTGTCTTGCTGCAGTTTATAGTTTTGGCATTGAAAGAGACCAGACCACCACAACCACCATAACCGCCACCACGGGCGTAATCCTCAGCTTCAAGAACGTGTGGCGCGCGCGTGAGAGCGTGCATGCGTGCGCGTAGTGGCCGTGTGTGCGTGTGCCGGTGTGCTAACCTCAGTAACGACAACATGGAGATAGCGATCGTCTGTAGTATATCAACGCCGACGTCGGAAGTTGCGGCATTCCGCTCCCAGTGCTAATGATACCAGCAGCGTTCTGCCAGCAGACCTCAATCGCTACGTAGCTCTTCTCTGTACTGACAGCCTTCGCTCTCAATCATACCACACAATCTTGTCACAGTGTTGAACCTATCGTATCAATTTCGTATCGGTCAATAAGGCTTTGTTAATTGTGCTAACACTAGTGACGGACAGAATAAGTTTTGAATTGTTTCCAGTACGGACAGTTTCTCCGTCTCAATCGTTCTCATCAACTTGAACTTATTGTGCTCGGCTGGTGTTGAAGACTGAGATTCGGTGTAAACAGTGTTTATCGCATCAGACCAGCAGCATCGTCGACCTGAGAACTACAGCAACAACGACAGCAACTATGACGATGGCGAGAAGTTGCTTTTTGAGGACAAAGATGAAAACACTGCCAGTTTCTGTACTACAAGTGGCATGCCTTCTGGTGATGCTGTCCATTATTGGGTAAGACTACCGCCTCTTTTTTAATTGCATGTTTTCTTGATGATTGGTGTTGTGATCGACCTCAGCCGTAGAACTCAAGAGCCCCCAACCCCGGCCACCCCAACCCCCTGTTACAAGAGTTAGTCGTTTCATCTCCCGCGTTTGGCCGCGAAAAAGTTGTTTCATGTTATTTGAAGTCGTTCATATCAGTAACCAGTTTTTCAGTAACCCCTTTGTTGTCGGTGATCACGATATGGGTGTATGAAACGACTGCTGACTTGTCCGACTTTTGCGCAAAGAACACAGATGTGAATGGGACTAAACATAGGCACAAAGAACTGAGTGACAAGAGACATAAATCCTCATGAGCCCCCGCGACTGCGGGGGCTCATGAGGATTTATGTTCCTTGCAGCTGTAGCGTTCTCAACGCCCCGGCAATGAAAGGGTTAAAAATGTCATCTTTAACACCACCACCACCACCACCCCCCCCCCCCCCTCCGCCCTCCCCCTCCCCCCCTCCCTCCGAAGTATTCAGCGTCAACTGCCTGTCTGGAATAATGTTGGGCCTGTCCCAAAGGCAATGATAACGTAACACCCTTCCCACCAGGAATGTTCCGCTTTCACTGAAATCAGTTCTCTCTACCACACTGTCTCCCTGAGCCTCACCAAATTCAGTAAAAAATTTTTTTTTATAGATTAACATGAGCCCCTGCGGTTACTGAGGCTCATGAGAATCCAAGGCAGTGGTCAGGTCCACTTGCATCTGTTCCGGCACCTCAGACGGTCGAAATTCAGTTGTTCTCTATGTCCGGGGATCCTTCTTCCTTGATTTACTCTTCCATTGTCTCGGCGCACATTGTCTCTGAGTCTGTCGGTGACAAACACACACGCTTGCATGCACACACCCATCTCACGGCTAACGCGAATGTCCAGTCTCCTGCAAGAGGCATATATTCTCATGAGCACACGCATCCGCGTGTGCTCATGAGAATCTACGTCTCTTGCTGGCCCAATTCACACCAGTGTTTTCAATCCGGGGACAATTATATAGGATTGCCATTCATTACCGCATTTTCATAACAGCTATCCTCGTGTCGTAGTAGGCTAGTGGATTTTTTCCCCCCTTTATGTCTCTTGCAGATGGGTAGCGTTAGCCTTGCCCCGGCAATTGATGATTTCATAGTTGGCATTTCACAATGACGCCGAATAAGGTCATTCTATTTTTTATGTTAGCACTGAGCTTCAGAGCGTGGCCTTACAAGAGGACCCTTTCAAAGAAGCAAAGATTCAAATAATTATGTTCTTTCCTTTATCCCCTATTGGCGTATTAGGAGGAACGATGGCACAGTTTGATGCATAATCGCTGATTCAATAGGACACAAAATGCTCGTTACAACTCTTAAATATTCTTCTGCTTTTATTACCAACCATTGTTGCTGGTGATCTCCATTTTTTTGTCAGTTATTTGAGCGACTTGTTGCACTTTTTGTTGTTTGCATGTATGCGAGTTATTGGTTTTGTCAACTTAGTTTAGGAGAGTAGCGACGGCAAGCGTGAAAAATGACACATGTGCTAACTTCTTCCATTGAGAAATAGTTTCATTTCATTTCAGTAAAAACACTCTGCAGATAAGGATGAACATATAAAACAGCCAAAAATAAACGTGCAAACACCATGTACATAACATACAGATTCGCTTGAACAACTCTACAGCTTTTAACCCTTTTAGCCCCGGATCCCAACAGCAGGAGGTGGCTTGACTGATAATTCAAGGGTAGTGCCAGATTAGCTTGGCGCCTTCAGACGCCAAACTAATCTGGCACTACCCTTGAATTATCATGGTCAATCCATCTTCAAGTTTAACTGGTACATAGTCGTTAGGCAACACGTCCAACAATCTGAGAAATGGGACCTTGGGGTTAAAAGGGTTAACAAACTTTGCAAGAGTCACGACAGTTTTCTGCGCTGTTCTTGACCCCTCCCCCATTCCAACAAATTTGCTTCCGGCCGGATTTGGCAAATGCAGGTGGTGTGTTTAAAGTTTTCGCACAATTTACCTTGAAGCCATAGATAGGTGCTCGAGCCAGCGTCGGTGTTAGGCGTATGTCCGAAGACCTTTTGCCTACTTGGTATGATGAATTGTTTTTTCAATCAGGTGGTTTTAACACATTAAGCTCTGAGGACAATATTGTCAAATTTCGCAGACGTGCTCTTGGGTCTGCGTCAAGTTTTCTGGAGACAAGTCGACCATGATAGTTCAAAATTGGTGTCGGAATAGCTTGGCGCCTAGAAGCGCCAAGCTATTCCGACGCCCCCTTGAACTGTCATGGCCGATCCACTTCCTGTCATAGCAGGCCAGCGCTTTGTGGGTTCATTTCGTCGGCATATTTCTCTCTTCTATCTCGTACCAGTCAAAAACTGTGTGGTGTATGCGCATCAGCGTAAACACGTGTGGGTTAAACAATCTTTGGGTGCCGGTAGCAATTTTAGTCGAGGTGATTCCGACCAAAGGGTTAATCTTTGCCTTAACTCATTCTACCCCAACACCGAAATCCTTAAATTTTGCCCCTGTCCTCAGAAGACAGCATTGCAGTGCAGGACACAGATCGACCATGATAGTTCAAAGTCAAGGGTGATGCCAGAATAGCTTGGCGCCCATAGGCGCCAAGCTATTCTGGCATCACCCTTGAACTATCATGGTCGATCCTTATCTGGGTGTAGTTTGTCTGGGGTAGAATGAGTTAATAAACAGTGCTTCAGCCGAATCATTATATTTAGTCACTGTTCCGCAGGTTTTCCCCGGTAATGACTGACACGGCTTCGTTTGTTTTGTTTTTTCTCTGTAGTTTCCACTTTAGACAAGCTCAGCGTTGAAAGAGTGCCAGAATCATATTTTGGATTTTAGCGTTGGACAAATGCCACGTAGATGCGGATTCATATTCGCTTTGCGTCCTAGTATTTATTTTGCTGCACCTCATCGACCGAATCAGTAGTGGCAACAGTTTCTGCAATACATTTCTTGATATTGGTAATCGTGGCTTTCTCGTCTGGCTTTTGCGCCATTGGAGACCGTTCAGATTTGCTTTCGTCACGACTGACAGCCGTTTTAATCAGGAACTATTTTCTTTTTTTAATGTACCATTACGCGTAAATTTGGAAACACATTTCAGCACCATTTGTGCTTGTTCACTTGTCGACACACCTAAAAAACTTTAACAGCACGGTTGGGACACGCAGCAAAAGCACACGCGTAATCGGCGCTCTTATTTATTCTGCGCTGCCGTTAGCTTGTCAATCTATTTTTAGCTGTTAATCGTACTGAAAGCGTTGCATTTCTAGAACGGAGTGGAGTCATTGTCAGGTTACTTGACATAAAGACGACGTGTGCTGTACTGGATTGTCCTGTGTCTAAATGAATCATAGTTAGACCTGTGTGTAGAGTTTCGTAAGCATGTAGTACACTGAAGTGTATTTTGAACAGTTACGGCGGTAGTGGGCCTTTAAGGACTATTTAATACAACAGACTAACAGTCAAATTTTTTATCAGTAATTTTCATGGAGATGAAGGCAGTGAGGCACTAGAAGTTGAAGACCGCCTCATTGCTTAACTCATTCGCGGCCAGCCGCATCCCGATGCGCGGCATAAAGCCGCGCATCGGGATGCGGCTGGCCGCGAATGCCGAGTTCAACCCTTTGGCTGTCGGTCGCGCCTTTTCTCGCGATGATTCCTGCAGAAATCATCGCGACATAAAGCGTTAGCGACAGCCAAAAAAAAAAAAAAAAAAATACCAGCGTGACAAGGTATTTGTTATGTCAGTGTATGGTTGTCTATGATTTTTAATCTTAGGGCCGGGAGTTGTAAGATCCAAAGTCATGATTCATAAATTGTTAAAAGTTGTTTGACGACGCCAAAGGGACTCGCGAGGCGGGAAAAGATGATTGTAATATTTTCCTCCCGTTTAACCCTTTTAGCCCCGGGACCCTGCAGCAGGAGACTTCATGGATTGATCATGATAATTCAAGGGTAGTGCCAGATGAGCTTGGCGCCTTCGGGCGCGGCCAAGCTCATCTGGCACTACCCTTGAATTATCATGATCTATCTAACTAATACAACTGATACATAGTCGTTAGGCAACGCCTCCAAAGAAATGGGACCTTGGGCCTGAAAGGGTTAATGATCGTGATCGTGACGGTAGAGCTTTCTTACTTGATCTTCTCCAATACTCTACTACAAGCAGTGCGTGTAGCGCTAATCTCTCAGGCCAGTCGCAGCATTACTGAACCCTATAGCTTACGTCGTCTGCGGAACATAGTTGTACGACGTGCTTCCTGTCCCGTGCCGGTGGCATCTTCTTCTTCTCGAACGCCGTCACACTTGGAGCTTGGCTCTCAAAATGAAATCTGTGGTCTTCTGTAGCGCCTCCACAGGCCCGTACAGTTTCTCTCGTAGAGTGGCGGGTTTCGGCCATATCTCCTCCCTCAGCAGCTGGTGGTTCCCACAGTCCTGAAGGATGTGCTCTGTGGTCTGCTCTGCTTCTCCACAAGGGCACAGGGGAGATGGCACGAGGTGGAAGAGTCTGTGCAGGTGGAAATTGAGTGTCGGCACTGAAGCGCGGGATGTAAATGGGACGATTTACCTATTTAGATCTGCCATAAGGCTGATTTTCGTCAGCGTAACAGAGACCAGGCTGAGGGTACCAGCAAGAGGCATAGATTCTCATGAGCCCCTGCATCCTGCAGGGGCCCATGAGAATCTATGCCTCTTACAGATGGAAGGGTTTTGAGGCTGAAGCGTGTAGCACTAATCCTACTTATGCCGATCGTCATGATTTGTTGTGGCAAGTCATAGAGCCCTTGAATTAAAAAGCGTAAACATGATCAGGGTGCAATAGGGAAGGTATCTTGGCACCTAGTTAACCCATTCAGCCCTGACGCACTACAGCAGGACATGGATCGACCATGATAATTCAAGGGTAGAACCGGATTAGCTTGGCGCCTGTCGATCTTTCTTTCGTCCGATCAAAGCGAAAAGACGCCCACCGGAATTTTCTGACCGGAGACACGTAACAAAATTGCTTCTGATAGGCGATGGTAGCTGACGTCATAACTATTCTATACGACCTTAGGTGAGTCATCTGCATAATTATAACCAATCAGAGACAAGAATAAAATGGCGGATGAACCAGCGAAGAAAAAAAGAAAGTATCATCAACTCGCGACGACAATGACAGACTCGGAATTGAAGAGAAAAAAGAGGAAGAGAGACAAATACCCCTAATTAGAATTGACAGCAGACAAGGGAATACGGACATGTGGCAACGCGTAATCCAGAGCTTGGCTTGACCGCCCACCCGAAATGTGTCGCTTTCCTGCTGAATCAGCGCTAGTGATTTTCAGAATTCATGATCTTCAGTAGAATTTATATCTTACTTATTTTGCTAGATTTTAAACCTGATTTATCATATAGTTACGAGCTAGTTATCACATTTTATGCTGCAAAGATTCAGTGAAAACTACGGTGTATGTCAAAGTTGCACATCGCTGGTCGTAACATGTTTTTTGTCTGTGTGGGCTCTCATTGCTTTCAGGTACGTAGACTCGCTTCGATGTGTGAGATGTACCAATGTTCTGTTTAAATTATGGAAGACTGTGCGTGTTTCCGAGGGGTAAAGGATCAAAGGTCAAACTAGGCACCGTGGACGATGCACGCTCGCAGTTTGTGAGCCGCAAATCACGCAAGCCCTCGGTGCACTGCTCAGCACGATCGTTACTAGTACTATACTATTAGCAGGTCGAGCGGAACCCGCATTGTGATTTTACTTTCTCGTGAAAAATTACGTCAAAAAGATGCCGGAGAACATCAGTATACGTGTTCACTGACACATGTGTACACAACACCGATGACCTCGTGACCTGCAGTATTGCGATACACAGACAGTCGGCCGGGTCACAGTTCTAACTTGTGACGTAGGCTCATAAATATGCATATTAATTCAAAACAAGGCCGATGCAGACGATAAATCCGCGACTCGGGTACATAAACAATGACACCCTCCAAACGATGAATTTCGACATTTGGCATTGTACTTACATCATAAAGCTCTAAGATAGTACACAAACGACCTATACACATACTGTCAGCAGTATCTGTTGCAGACACTAGTTTTCTGACTGTTGAGATGCTTGATCCTGGGGAATATAACTTTAAATAGTGCATGAAATATGATTACCCTTACCCTTGCGGACGCAGGGGCTCATGAGAATCGATGCCTTTTTCCACATTAATACCGTCAGATTTTTACCCTCATAGTCGCTGTTGCTTACCGATTAATGCTAAATAGAAACACAAGTGTGTTAATCCGATTTCCTTGGCGTGTGCTAAAGACCACCCTATGTTACCATTAGGAGTAGTCAGTTAATCGTTCAATTAATTAATCAGAGGTCAGTATTATAAGGTCACTCGGAGCATAGGGGCCTGACGAGTGGTGCTTTGACTAAATGCGAATCCGCTGCGCCAAGTTGTATTCTGACTTGAGCGGCTAGTGACTCGGTGGCGCGCACGCACGCGGCGGCGCAGCGGATTTGCATTTAGTCAAAGCACCACTCGTCGGGCCCCAATGGCTCGGAGCTACAATCAAGCGGTCATGCACTAATGTGATCGAATCAAAGAGATACGCTAGGATTACACTGTAAACTGTTATCCTGCTGGTATCATACTTGTAATAGATGTAGGTAGATTTTTACTATGAGCTGACCGGGTCGCGAAAAAGTATCAAGGTGTCGAAATTTAACCCTCTTAACCCCACGGCCGCATTTCCAAACTTTCGGAGGCATTGTCTAACAACTATGTACCAGTTGTAGGAGATGGATTGATCATGATAATTCAAGGGTAGTGCCAGATGAGCTTGGCGCCTGAAGGCGCCAAGCTCAGTCTGGCACTACCCTTGAATTATCATGATCAATCCATCTCCCGCTGCAGGGTCCCGGGGCTAAATGGGTTAAAGAAGCCATCCCTCCCCGTCCTGTCGCATCTAAAAACATACAGACAAGAGCTACCGCGGGAACTAAACAATTCAGATATATTCGCAATGCTGAGTTTTGTCCCATTGGAAAAAGTGAGATTTGGAGTCAATGTAGAGGTCAGTCTTCATAATATGATAGGCGCGCTTTTTAGTTGGTTGAAGATTTCGAGAGCGCCACCAATGTGGAACCTTCAGTTCCGTATGCTTCGGTTCATATAATTCTCATGCATCGGACGATAGTCGGCCGACGTCGGCCCGAGGACCTTTGGTTACTAAGAAAAATATCAAGGCCTCGACTCTCCTTCTGACGATATTTGCTTCATTTTTGGACGACAAAGAATCGCCTTTGAGAGAGTTTTTGGATGGAAAAGACAAGAAAATTGTACAGGATTTAAACGCGAATATAGTGACGTGCGCTCATATACAGCCCCTGGAATGAACTCAGTGCTGGCCGTAGAAGCTCTTGAGTGCAATTGAACCCGGTTCTAAACAGGTGACGGAGAAGAGTCCTATTGCCAAGCAGAAAAAAACCCCGTTAACTCATTCGAGACAAAAGGCATCCGGATACGCGGCTTCAGAGCTTGATGTCTTTTGCTCACCACCAATGTGATTTCGAAGACGGATCACCGCCGAATAGGGTTTGAAAAAGTTTGCCCTAGCTGGATTCAAACATGGAACCATGCGGTCGAGAGTCCAGTGCTCTGCCACCTGACCCACCCAGCTACCCCTGCCGAGTGGGTTTTGTTGGTTAGTTCGGGATTTGACGCCCACGGCATCGGAGTGATAATGAGCGGCTCTAACGGGCGGGTTATGGGGCACAGGGACAGCTGTTGCCTACGGAGCACGACCTGAACACTGATCAATACAGTCGCACTGCAACGGTGCTACTTTGATTTACCAAGACTTTTAAACGGACAAGCTATTGAACAAGCCCGCCCCCACTCCCCCCCCCCCCCCCCCCCCCCCCTTGGATTGCGAGTCCAGCTACTGTGGCCGGGACGGGGATTCAACCCCACGACCCAGCTAACCCCTTCGCTCTCTTTCGCTCCCCCGCTTAACCCGTTCAGTGCCGAGAAAATTAAACACCACCCAACTGCAAGAGGCATAGATCCTCATGAGCCCCCGCAACTGCGGGGGCTCATGAGGATCTATGCCTCTCGCTGATACCACTTTGTATCCACAGCTAGGTCTTTCTTCGGCTGTTGAATTAACGAAGATTGCAGAGGTGCAGTCAGTGTCATCTGGCATTGAATGGGTTAACCCCCTGAGCTATTTCGGACTGCCGAGAGGCGACAACAAGTCGGTCACGTCTGGCGTTTCGTTCTTCGCAGAAGTGAAAATTAATGAGTGTCCAAATACGCGAACGCTTGAACACCTCACTAGTGAGCGTATGGCAAATGCATTACTAGTATGGTGCACCCAAGTCTGTGCCGGCATAAAACTGCCGGTGGTTTTTATCGCCTAGGTATGCCAGTTCCATCCCCATCTTTCCTGACTGCTACCTACACTGACCCTGTGCCCAAATACATGTATACCTACGAGCAAAAACTGCAGTGTTTATGATGGCTCGAATGATGTCGCATATCATTTGCACGTCGGTATATTTCGAAACAAAAAAAAAAAATCTCTTCGTTGAATTCTCCTTGGGACAGAGTACCTGAAACGTATCCTGTGAAATTCATTTCGACGCAGCTGAAAGCACTAAAATCCACGTGTGGCACGAAGCATTGCTAGGCATTTTAATTGTAAATCAGCCGTTATTTGGTAATAGCCAGTGTGTCCATTCTGGAGAAAAGCAAGATTTTCATTGTTACACAATGAATATCTCGCTTTTCTATTATTTTTTTTAAGGCAAAGAAAGAAAGAAAGAAAGAAAGAAAGCCATTCTTGAGAAAAGCGAGATTGGCATTGTTACACAATAAAAGTCTTGCTTTTCTATAATACAAGGACATGCGATCTTTTTGCCAAAATAACGACCCAAAAAAACAAAATGGTTTTGCTGGCTTATGATTTTGAAACTTACTGCTCACATACACTACGCAGAATTAACTGTAGAACGTAAGGTCCAAAGCCTCCACACACCCCCCCTCCCCCTCCCCATCCCCACCCCCACCTCCCCCGTCCAAATGACTGGCTAACACTGTTATCTCCTGTTGCCATGTGAAGGCAAAAATAGAATGGTAAGCCTACTTTTCTGAAGAGCGAGATTTTCATTGTATTACACAAATGAACACTTCCTGTTCCGCTTAGCCTTCACTGTGCAGTATGGTTTTCCGTCTATTTGCCCCAGTACGCAATAAACTATAGGGCCGAAGTCGGCCGCAGTGGGCCCGCGCACAGTCGTGCGCGGACCCACTGCGACCGACTTCGCTCCGAAGTCTTTTTTCTCCTGATGCTATGACTGATTTCCAGACAAGAGTAAATTCTGTTGTAAATGTCTTTCTAAATGTTTCTTTCTTCGTCGGGGGTTTTCTATGACTGATATGATTTGCATCACCCATTCAGCCACCATCCGTCTATCCATCCCCAAACTTTAACCACGCAAGCTTCCAACCTTACTGAGACTAAAGCTTCACTGTCATATGCAAGCTACATTTTAGTACTGACAGATAAGGATGTAGACCAATGGCTTTAGTTCAAGGGTGGTGCCAGAATAGCTTGGCGCCTAGAGGCGCCAAGCTATTCTGGCACTACCCTTGAACTATTTTAGTCAAACTTATTTCACACACTGGTGTATTCCGAATGATAAGGGTTAATAACCCCTCACCACCACCACCAGTGTGGACCACACGATGCATCTTCTTCAACTTCCGGCCGATAATAATACACAGGTGGCTGCTGATGGGGTTTGCACACGTGCGTGCACTGAGTTAGCGTTTAACCCATTTAGCCCCGAGTCCCTACAGCAGGAGATGAATTGACCATGATAATTCAAGGGTAGTGCCAGATTCAGTCCATCTCCTGCAACGGGTACATAGTCATTACCTCCAGAATTTGAGGAAATGGGACCTTGGGCTAAAAGGGTTAAATTCGCTACAGCCAGACACGACTTCCTATGAGAAACAGAGATGCCGAGTATAGATTTACATACCAAGTCATTTTGACCCCTTGACTGCCGAGAAAAAAAATGAACACGATTCAGCTTGTAAGAGACCGCAAATTATCATGAGGATCTACGCCTTTTGCTGACACCGGCCACCGCCGGTGTGTCCATGTTCCTTGGGTGGCTGGGGTTCTTTGACATGACATGGAGTAAACAGCGATGCGAGCCGCGCCGGCACAGGCACAGGCGGCCAGCGGCATTGAAGGGTTTATATCGGACGTGATTCCTCTCTTTAGCAAGAACGGAATAAGATAAACGGAATTAGAGTGTTAACTCATTCAGCCACGACACACCACAGCAAGACATGAATCGAGCATGATAGTTCAAGGGTGGTGCCAGAATAGCTTGGCGCCCTTAGGCGCCAAGCTATTCTGTCACCACCCTTGAACTATCATGCTCGATCTGTCTCTGGAATTCTAATACATTCCTTCAGAGGGTAACTTCAAAATTTGGGGATTTCGGTCTTTGGTGTTGAATGTGTTAACCCTTTGGCTGCAGGAATCACCACCACAAAAACCGCTACCTACAAGAGGGTTAGATTACAAACTATCACTTTCGTTGTGTTGCAAAAACTGTGTACACCCTAAGCATTGGCGGTGGGGGATGGGGGGGGGGGGGGGGGGATCTGTCTGCCAACACATTGCCGAATTAGGGAGTAACATCCTCTTTTATTTTTTTGCACAAGTTTCCAGAAATCCAGAATTCGAAGCTTCTTACTTGCGTCATAAATAAATGATCATAAATTATCCTAATGAGCGAAATGAGTGATGGCCGAAATTCCAGTGTCTGTTTTTCTCCCAGGAATTCTGCACACACACACAAAAAAAGCGAGCCCGCTTCTTACATCTGCAAGAGGCATAGATTTTCATGAACCCCTACAGCTGCAGGGGCTTAAGAGAATCTACGCCTCTGATTGGCAGAGATCGGTGTGATTTAGGCCTATGTCGGCAGGTAGTCCTCGGGGTTAAAATCTCTAAGAAAAAGACTTAATGATGCTTAACACGCTTCTTGACGCGGTTGGATGCACCTATTGCCCCGCACTCTCCGTAAGCACCGTCATCCTAGGAAGATTTTCGACGAAAATGGGGACGGGGAGGGGGGGGTGGGGGGGGGGGAGAAGGGGGATGAGGTGGGCAAGGGGTGGGGGTGAGGAGGATACATATGGCCTAATCTCTTCAACAATCAGACTGCAGTGCTGAGGTGGGGGGTGAAGGGAGAGAATCTGTGCTTCAACAATTGCTGTACGGCAGTTTGACTGTGTTAACCGGTATGAGTCCTCGGCATTTTACCGGTTTTGAGGGCAAAATACCAGAAAGGAAAATAGCAACCGGTAGACGACACCAGTTAGAAAATAGAGATACCTGTTGGGAGATAGGGATTGTCACAGAGTGGCTATTAGGTATAGTTAAAAGATGGTTAGTGTTAAAATGTTGGGTTCAAGGCGAGCTTGGTACACGAAGCACGTTATATTGAATTAGACGGAACTAGGGTAAAATGGTTATTTCATATTTGTTGACATTACTGATAGTAAAGGTGCAGGAAAGACAGCTCGAATGAATCAAATGAGATAACTGATGTGTTTGATTGATTGTTGTCTACTAGGTTCGCTTGGTATGCCAGGGTCGTGCAGTCAGCATTGACCAGGGCACGACCATGTGAGATAAGGGGCACAAAACTGATGAGCAGGAGGAATGTTGTGAGTGAACTCGATTAAGTAAGCTACCATTACATGTCCGGGTAAAAGGAGGTGTAATAATAGAATGAATTGGTCACTCGTGATCAAAAGAGTCCTTAGTTAAGCAGAACTATAAAAGGGGCGGTCAGAGTGCTGTTCGCTCTCTGTTCCTGTCTTGTCTTATCTTGGCACACTACTCCAGACAATGGTTCTGAGAGGTCATTGTTGAGTCTGACCTGGCCTTGCTTCTGACCTCTCAGAACCATTCCCTATTCTCAACGGTGTAAAGCAGGGCTGCGTGCTGGCACCGACCCTCTTCACCATCTTTTTTAGCATGATGTTGAAGCAGGCCACAGTGGACCTCGATGATGACGATGCAGTGTACATCAGGTATCGTCTCGATGGCAGCCTGTTTAACCTCAGACGACTGCAGGCCCACACGAAAACCCTAGACCAACTGATTCGCGAGCTGCTTTTTGCTGATGATGCTGCCCTTGTTGCACACACAGAGAGAGCCCTGCAGCGCATCACGTCTTGCTTCGCAGATGCTGCCCAGCTCTTTGGACTCGAGGTCAGTCTTAAAAAGACAGAGGTCCTTCATCAGCCGGCACCCAAGACAGTGTACCGCCCTCCTCACATCACCATCGGCGAGTCTGAACTAAAGTCAGTGCACCAGTTTACTTACCTTGGCTGCATTATCACGTCGGACGCCAAGCTGGACAAGGAGCTTGACAGCAGGCTGGCAAAAGCGAACAGCGCTTTCGGGCGACTTTTCAAGCGGGTGTGGCACAATCAGCAGCTGAAAACAGGCACCAAGATCAGCGTGTACAGAGCTGTGGTCCTCACCACCCTGCTGTATGGTTCCGAGTCCTGGGCCCTCTACCGCAGCCAACTACGACTCCTCGAACGCTTCCACCAGCGCTGCCTGCGTACCATCCTGGGCATTCACTGGAGTGACTATGTCACCAACGTCGAGGTCCTTGAACGGGCTGAAACTGTGAGCATCGAGGCTTTGCTGCTGTGGACACAGCTCCGCTGGGCGGGGCATGTCTCCAGGATGGAGGATCATCGCCTACCAAAGATCACCCTGTTCGGCGAGCTTGCTACTGGACACCGTGACAGAGGGGCACCAAAGAAGAGATACAAAGACTGTCTCAAGAAGTCACTTAGTGCCTGCCAAATCGACCACCACCAGTGGTCTTCGCTTGCTGCGGACCGTGACACCTGGCGCTCCACCATTTACAAGGCAGCTGTCTCCTTTGAGGACTCTCACAGAGCTAGCCTTAAGGACAAGCGGCTCAGGAGAAAAAACAGAGATGCCGCAGCTCAGAACCCTGGCCATACCTTCCCCTGCAGCCACTGCGGTCGAACCTGCCTGTCTCGGATTGGCCTCCGCAGCCACGAACAAGCCTGCAGACGTCGTGGGCAACTCCTATAAAATCTTCGTTCGCGAAGTCAAGCCAAGAGACTCCAGACAGCACACCGACCACCATCATGACTTTGAACCGCCGCTTCGCTATTGTTGGTGAGCAAACCTTAACTCATTCAGCCCCGACGCACTACAGCAGAAGATGGATCGGACATGATAATTTAAGGGTAGTGCCAGATTAGCTTGGCGCCAACAGGCGCCAAGCTAATCTGGCACAATCCTTGAATTATCATGGTCGATCCATCTCCTGCAACTGATGCCTAGTCGCTAGATGACGCCTCCTAAATTTGGGAAATACGACCTTGGGGTTGAATGAGTTAATTGTTATTATGTTGTCTCTGAATAAATGTCTCTATGTAACTTCTTTATTCTCCTCCTTATGGCTATGAATGCTTGAACCGAGATTGTTCCTGTCCAAAACGTGATGTGCTTTGATTGTTTGTGTCAAATGTTGTCTTGGTTAATTGTTGTGTTGTCAGTAGTTGTGTGGTGATGTCAAAGTTTATGGAGATGCCTGAGATTAGTGGTGTACAAGCATGATTAGTGTCCTCGGCCACCGTACCTCTCATACAAACGAGTCTGTATCTACTTCATAACTGTGCCATTAGTTGTATGTGCAGCTCAGTTTAACAAGTGGCGCTTCCCTTTGAGTAACTGTACAGCAGTGGTTTGATAAGGAGGCACGCACTCTAGATTCCACCAAAGATTAACAAGTCATTTAAGAGTGACATGACAATTAATAGATCCTTAAACGGCTGAGTGATAGGATACTGAAATTTGTGGAAGAATACCGGAATTTACAATGTACTCGCTTGAGTTTACCGATTCAGTCCAGTCTGACGGCAGGTGCTATTGCGGCCCAGTGCTACTGAAGGCGTGACCGCCGTGAGATGGCCTTAGTCACCTGCTCGGCGTTAACCCCTCTGCCAACGGACGTACATTTTGCCTATGAATACGTGTGTTCATCAAACGACCAAAATCCACACATGTCTAAAGAACATGGTCACAAAGTGGCCTCGGCAAGAGGCATAGATCCTCATGAGCCCTCGCAGTCGCGGGGGTTTATGAGGATCCATGCCTCTTGCAGTTAGATGGCGTTCACTTTTTTCTCTGCAGTGAAGGGGTTAACAAACAAAAAAACCTGAAATAAACCAACTATGAAGGAGATATCGGTTTTCAATAACCCTAGTGCAAACGCTGGTTTGAGTTAGACCGGAGGTGCTTTCAATTAAGGCTCGGGCCAAGAAGAGGTATGACTCTATGGAAAAATAGGAGGTTTCTGGGTAAAAGATCCATGCCACGCCTGGCCACCAGGGATCCTGCGCGACTGCTCTGCTTTGTTCATATTTTCGGTAGGCCTACCTTTTCGTACCTTTTCTTACCTGCGCACTGACTGTTGTACCTTGACTGCTTGAAGCGAAACAGGAGCAAAACAGAATTAACGGACTGAGGCAACCCCGCGGTGTGAGCATACCAGTTAATTTACTTTTGGGTGGAGTTGGGTATGGCTAGGAAATAAACATTACCCCTCACTGCCGTGAAAAAAAAGTTAACGCAATCCAACTGCAAGAGGCATAGATCCTCATGAGCCCCCGCTACTGCGGGGGCTCATGAGGATCTATACCTCTTGCTGAGACCAATTTTTAATCTATATTTCTTGGACGGTTGTGGCAGGGAAGGGGTTAAACATCATTGACCACGATCTTTATGGACTAGTCGTTGCCCCCCCCCCCCCAAAAAAAAAAAAAAAGGCATAGATTCTCATGAGCCACTGCACATGCGGTGGCACATGAGAATCTGTGCCACTTGCACAAGGCAGAGGCTTCGTGAGGGACTAAAATAACTGGTGGATTTGTTTTTGCTTTTTGAATTTTTTTGAATTTTTGCTGAAACAGATAGAGCGGCGCGGCGCTAGCAATCTGTTATGTGTGATGTTGACCTTGTTGTTGCTGTTGATCTCGTCATTGTTGATGTTGTTGTTGCTGGTGGTGCAAAGGAGCGCTAGAAATCTGTTTTGTGTGATGTTGACCGTGTTGCTGCTGTTTGACGTTGTTGTTATTGTTGATGTTGGTTTGTGTTTGTTGATGTTGGTTAGTGTTGTCGTTGTTGTTTGTGGTGGTGGTGGCAAAGGTATTGGCATATGTTATACCTAACTGTATTAAATAGCTTTCAAGAAGAGTATTTTTCATTGTATTTTCCTTAGCTGTTTTTAGCTGTTTCCATTATATTTGTATCATGTCTTAGTCGTGGGATTTGTTTCCCCGGCGAGAGTATGATACGACGTGGACAGAAATTGCTTCTCTCTCTCTCTCGCTCTCTCTCTCTCTCTCTCTCTCTCTCTCTCTCTTTGCTTCGGTACCCCCCCCCCCCTCTCCCCACAAAAAATAAATAAATAAATAAATAAATTTCCCCACATCCACCACACAAACCAGACTTCCGCATCTGATTTGCAAAGAGAATCAGGCATATTTACTTTATCCCCCTATTCTCTGATCAGTAGACGATAATCATGGTGCCCCCCCCCCCTTTTTTTGTTTTGAGTTGGACCTTATCTGTCACAAAGTTAAATCGGCATTATTCCTTATCAGGATGTAAATGATGCGGATTTCTTTAGCAAGAGGCATAGATTCTCATGTCCAACTACAGAGGAATCACCTTGCTGTCAGTACCAGGAAAGGTCTTCAACAGGATCATCCTAGAGAGAATGAAGAGCTCCGTTGACCCCCAGCTGAGAGACCAGCAAGCAGGATTCAGGAAGAACCGATCATGTACAGACCAGATCGCCACTCTCCGCATCATCGTGGAACAGTCTCTGGAGTGGAGCTCCCCGCTGTACGTCAACTTTGTGGATTATGAGAAAGCATTTGACAGCGTGGACCGAGAGACTCTGTGGAAACTCCTACGACATTACGGTGTACCCACAAAGCTCGTCCGCCTGATCAAGAGTAGCTATGATGGCATGACATGTCGCGTGATCCACGAAGGGCAGTTCACCAGAGAGCTCCAGGTCAGAACTGGTGTCAGGCAGGGGTGTCTGCTGTCTCCGTTCCTCTTCCTACTGGCCATAGACTGGGTCATGAAGAGGACCACAGAGCACAGACGAAGTGGAATACAGTGGACACTGTGGACACAGCTTGACGACCTCGATTTTGCAGACGACTTGGCATTACTGTCCCACACTCATCAACAAATGCAGGACAAGACCACGAGGCTTGCTGACATCTCGTCCCAAGTGGGCCTCACCATTCACAAACAGAAAACAAAGACAATGAGGCTGAACGCAACCAGGGAAGAACCAGTCTTGCTTGCTGGCACCCCGTTGGAGGAGGTGGAGTCCTTCACCTATCTCGGGAGCATCATAGACAAAAAAGGCGGCACTGATGCAGATGTCAGAGCACGAATCGGTAAAGCCAGAGCAGCCTTTCTCCAGTTGAAAAAAGTGTGGAGTTCCAGAGAGCTGTCACAACACACCAAAGTCCGGATATTCAACTCCAATGTAAAAGCAGTTCTCCTATATGGAGCAGAGACATGGAGATTGACAAAAACCACAGTCAACAGAGTACAGACCTTCATGAACAGTTGCCTTAGAAGAATTTTGAAAATCCACTGGCCAGAGAAGATCAGCAACGTCAGACTCTGGGAGAGAACAGAGCAGATAACAGCAGAGAATGAAATTGGGCGAAGAAGATGGGGATGGATCGGTCACAGTCTGAGAAAGCCAGCTTCCAGTATCACTAGGCAGGCATTGTCATGGAACCCCCAGGGAAAGAGGAAAAGAGGTAGGCCGAGAAACTCCTGGCGTCGAGACCTCCAAGCAGACATCAAGAGACTGGGAACCACCTGGAGTAGAATCGAAGGAGAAGCACAGGACAGGAGTTGCTGGAGGTCTCTCGTCGACGGCCTATACCCGGGTAGGGGTGACAGGCGTAAGTAAGTAATAGATTCTCATGAGCCCCTGCGGCCGCAGGGGCTCATGAGGATCTATGCCTCTTGCAGATGGAATATGCAGGGTGATTGGTTGTTATCTTATGGCTTCTGTTTCTCACTACAGGTAATTTACCTGTCAGCGTACCTGTCTTCGTCAGTGCATACGTCTGTATTATCTGGCTGTAACGGCGAAAATTCGGTTTGGAGTCGTTCCTTTCCTGTGTTCTTGTGTCCTTGTATTAGAGCCAACCAGCCAACCACAAATAAATAACAAAAAAAAAAAAAAACCCAAACAACAACAAACAAACAAGCAGACAAACAAACAAGCAAACAAATAAACAAACAACGACGAAGCAATCAAACAAGCAAACAAAGAAACAAACTGCAATATGTGTAAGCAAACAAACATACGAACAAACAAACGAATAAACAAGCAAGCAACCAACCAACCAAACAAACAGGTCTGCTCAGTGGTTAAAGTGTTCGGCCGACAAATTTTACTTACATGCCTTTTTCGCTTGTGGGGGCTCATGAGAATCCCGTTGCAGATGATCAAGTACAGGACGTTTCGTTTACTTTCTGCTGATTTTCGCTTCCAGCTGGAATATTAAGCCGCTGGTGGTCGAGCTTTGTTGAGCACAGAAAGAAAGGTTGCTGACTGCATGAAATTTTTTTCTTTTTTTTTAATCTTCCTTTTGCAAGAGGCATCGATTCTCATGAGCCCCTGCGGATGCAGGGGCTCATGAGAATCTATGCCTCTTGCAGATGGAAGATTTTTTTTCCAGGCTGAGTAGATCATTGTGGTTTGAGTGAGCGACTGCGGGTAGACTGTATGACATTCTTCCCCTCCCACTGCCTTTATGCAGGTCGGGCATATTTTCCTTCCTCTTTGAACCCTTACCTGGAGTGTGCGAGGATTTATGGGGAAAATGTCTATTCAGGACGTTTGCAGCACTGTGCTTTTAGGTTTCGAACTGGCTGAGCGGTAACGCTTCCTGAATGCTGAGCAGGTCTTTTCCGTGACATGTTGATGTCTGAGTTTGTTGGGTTATCTCTTCCTCCCCTCCCCCCTCCCCCCCCCTCCCCCGCCTCCCCCCATCTCCCCCCCCCCCCCCACGAAGAGATATTTAATACGATGGTTAGAATTATAATATACGAAAGATTTCGTTTACAACCACAGTTCTTTTTCCCCCCCCCCCCCCCTTTCGGGTCCCCTCTTCCTCCTCTTCCCTCCTCCCCTTCCCAGGTGCGCATCGAGGGGGGGGGGGGGTTCGTTCCAGGGGTCCCCCTCCCACACACACATGGCCAAGAATTTTTTTAAAATACTGTATTAAAGTTCCTCTTGTGCAGTTTCGTAACCACCACCACCACCACCCCTCCCCCCAGCTTCTTTCCGATACTTCGGCCGCTGGTGGTGATAAGCTCGAAGATCAGTTTACTCGCATACGTTTTCCGCCCCCCCCCTCCCCCCGCCCCCCAACCTCCTCCTTTGCTTTTGAGATTTTGGCCCCTGGGAAGCAATGTCTGGCGTCGGGAGGCCTCCTGTGTCAGGTTCAAGGTCCCAACAAAAAGGTTGGCCCCCTCCCCCCTCCCCAAAAGTAACTAATCCGCCTCTGCCTGCCCCTCCCCCCTCCCCAAGTTATCTTGGGAACGCACCATATCTAGCCATTCAGACACACACTATTTTTGTATAATGTTTGTACGTCTGTGCGCCATTCCGTGATTTCGGATCTTAACAAACGCTTTTATCGTTCTGCTGACTTTTCATTTTCCAAATATTTTTAAAGTTAAACATTACTTCCTAGGTCCTGGTCAGACGTGTGTCTTATCATTCGGAGTTTTCACGTTTAAGTTGCACATTTCCCAGTTTCTGGATCACCGACTTCAGCCCCGACTAGTTTGATCCCATTCAGTGACCTCCAGCACGACTACTAGCCGGCGGGGCGAGTAACCGATCTGTCGCGTTTTTTTTTTTTATATATATATTTTTTTTTTTTTTATCATCTTCAGATTACCTGGAGCCAGTACATACACTATCGCAGGTAAAGAACACAGACTTACCTTGTAGCAGTTTGAAAAACACAAAGTCACCTTCTGTGCATGAAATGAGCTAACACCATCTGAACATCCTTGCAAGATCCTGCGGGGGCTGATGAGGATCTGTGCCTCTTGCCTATGGATATGGATTTAAATTTGTTTGTATACAGAGGAAATGTGTTGTTACCGCCTCTTCCAAGGTAGTCCATTAGTGCCATGCAGGGTTACGTGGTACCGCCGAGTAGGAGGCGAGGAGTCGTTACAGGCATGGTATTGCTGAAGGTGTTACTGAGGTCACGGATTATCAGAACTAGACGCGAATTACACTCCATCTCCCGGTCGGCTTATCGGCAACCCGCAGAGCAACGTGTTTCTGTGAACGTATACACCCGGCGTGGGATATTTATTTATGTGAGCTAAAAAAAAAAAAAAATTAAAAAAAAATAATGACGAAGAAATGCGGAAAAATCTCCACGCAAGTCCTGGTCGATTGAGTGTAATATTTTAAGCGGAAAAGAATATTTTATTTACGCAGCCATTATTGTGACTGTAATATGAATTTGATATTATGAGCATTATAGACACCCCCCCCCCTCACACGCACACACACACACACACACACACACACACACACACACACACACACACACACACACACACACACACACACACCACCCCATGCAGAACTGTATATTGAGAAGAACCCAACGAAGAAAAAAACGCGCTTAGAAAAGACAGTTACAAGACAGTTTTATTAATATTTTTGTTTAAAACACTTTTTCAAAATAGATATGCAAACAAGTACACAATTTGCAGCGTATCTTTTCTGATGCGGAAGATGGTCTGGATTTTATATAAAATATTAATTCATGAAACATTTTATTATTTTATTCAGATTTTTTTTTAAAAAGCTGGTTCTTCTCATTGAGACGAGCGCAGACTGTATGTAGCCAGGTGGCACGCTTTGTCCTTGCGTTGATCACTTTGTCGTGCATCTGAGCGCACGCACCAATTAAACATTCGATTTCTTCACTCCACCCTTCAGTCATTGACCGATTTCTGTGCATTAGGACAACCTGTTTTGTTTCATCTTACGAGTATCCAATTATAGAGGCCCAACACGCAAAAGGCCATCGGGCCGAAGTCGGCCGCAGTGGGCCCGCGCACGAATGTGCGCGGGCCCACTGCGGCCGACCGGCCCGATGGCCTTTGCTTACTGGGATCCGACCTTCTTTGTCCCTTCAGTTCGGGAGGTTGGCAGCCCCTGCACGCACGTTACTTGCTGATAGTGTCCAAGACGATTGGACGATCCTGTGGTCTGTAGTAGACTGAACATGTATGCAGTCTGCCCGGTGAGTGCAAATGAGAAAGTAAGTCCATTTTAGTGAAAAGCGAGATTTTCATAGTTTTACTTTGAAATCTCGCTTTTGACAAAAATGGAATTACTGCCTTTTTGCGTTCACAGAGAAGCAAAGACCTCAAACATGAAGCACATGTTCCCGAGGTACGAAATACCCACATTTTGGAGTTATCCTCTGGGGACTGCATTACAATTCAGGAGAAAGATCGACCTTGATAATTAAAGAGTGGTGACAGAATAGCTTGGCGCCTATAGGCGCCAAGCTATTCTGCCACCTCCCTTGAACTATCATGGTCGAGCCATATCTTGCTGTGGTGTGTCGTGGGCAGAATGAGATAATAATGGGACAAGCAAGAGAGGCTAGTTCGAAAGAAATGAAATGAAACTTTATTTCTCAAGGATAAATGATTAGGTACACAGACCTTTTTTCAATCATGTCCTTGCACACGCACTCACACAACACTCACACGCGCGTGACTAAAACTAATAAAAATTATATTTGAAAGATGCTTCGTGAGACCCCTAGATTGTTTCCGCTCATGAGAAGCAATAGCCTTTTGCAGCTCCATGGTGTTATTATGGGATGATGTTTGGCCGCTAAAGTTGCCCTAGGAAATCCAAAGACAGTTTGACCATTTTTTAAAATTATTTTTTATTTATTTATTTATTTATTTATTATTTTTTTATTTTTATTTTTTAAATTGTTTTTAATTTTTTTTTTTTTTTTTTGGGGGGGGGGGGGGGGGGGTTGAAAAGCAAAATTTCAGTTATGTTACAATGAAAATCTCGCTTCTCTCAAACATAGACTTAGATTCTTTTGTCTTGTCGCTGCGTGGTTCGGTCCCTCAAACCTCTTTCCACATATGTGCAAGAGGCGTAGATTCTCATGAGCCCCTGCAGCCACACGGGTTCATGAGCTTCTATACCGCTTGTTCGCACGCTTTAAATCAGTTCCTAATGTCTGGCGTCTCGAGCGGAGTGTAGGCTTGTGTCTGGGTTTGGACTGGTAACGTATGTGTGTTGAACTTGTCTTTCCCTGGATTATCGCTTCTTATCTCCGCTCCGATTGGCTGACGAAAGATTACAGACGCCTTATCTCCGCTCTGACTGGCCGACGGGCGATAAATACAGTCCGTTATCTCCATTCTGATTGGTTGATTAAACATGACACACTCTTATCTCAGTCTCGATTGGCTGGCTGAAGCCGAGGTGAGAGACTTATCTGGTTTGTTGAAAATCTCTCTCAGCGACTCGAACGCAAATACATTTTCGCTTAATCACTGGACAGTGAAGAATGTTCTATTGTTGAGCTTTTATCGGCGCTGTCATCATTGTAAATTCTCATCGTTGTCCGCGTCAGCGTTGCTGCAATACAGCTGTTATGCGAATAATTTTTAACCCTTTGGGTATCGGTAGCGATTTTGGTCGAGGTGATTCCTGCAGTGCATCACCTCGACCAAAATCGCTACCGACACCCAAAGAGTTGATGCAATAAAATAATCGTCTTCGGTCAATTTATGACATTCAGTGTACCTGTATTCAGCTTCGGTAGTCACATTCTGAAAGTTATTGCCGGTTATCTACAGGCGTCATCAGTTGTTGATTATTACACCCCCCCCACCCCTCCCACCCCCCCCCCATCACCACCACCCCCACCGCCCCAATTCCCCCAAATTAAAAAGAAATTACAGGAATGTTCCCCCATTTTTTGTGTACAGTGCGGCGGGAAGATCAAAATAATTACTGCTTTTCACGATCTCCTCCCACACATTTGTATAAAAATGCGACCAGTGGCCTGTTTAATGCGTCTGTAATTACAGCAACAATGTCTTCCATCTGCAAGAGGCATAGATTCTCATGGGGCCGTCTGTACCTCTTGAAATCCAGCATGATCGAGCAGCCCCATTTACATCGCCAATGTGAACCAGTCCGGGTGAATCCTTCAAATGAGAGGCATTGCTGACCGTGTCCTGGTTGGGTTACGAGGTCACTGTCCGATTAACTGGGGTCCGGTTTGCATGGATCAGTGAACACTGCGTCTTTACATAGAGACGGATTCATTCAGAGAAGCGCGGATGGACCAGTAGGCACGGCTTGAGAGGCTTTTCAGCCACTTAAATGACAAACACCGTGGTACAGTGCACCCATACATCTTCGACGAGAATTCAGTTCAGACTCAATATATTAAGTGCCCGACGGTAAACTTGTTCTAGGAACCTGAGCGCGTCTACTGTGTGGATTTCGTTGACTGAAAGAAAAACACCGGCCGTCGCAATTAACCCCTTCACTGTCGAGAAAAAGTGAACGCGATCCAACTGCAAGAGGCGTAGATCCTCATGAGCCCCGCGAACGCGGGGGCTCATGAGGATCTATGCCTCTTGCTGACACCAAGTTGTATCCATGCTTCTTGGCCGGTGTTGGCTTGTGGTCGTTAAATGAACACAGATTCCGGAAACAGTACGTACAGTGGTAGGAAATAGAAAATTCAAAAAATTCAAAATTCAAAATTCAAAACAAAAAAAAAAAAAAAAAAAAAAAAAAAAGAAAAGAAAGGGGTTGAACGAAAAACTTCGTTGTATAGTGCGGTCATTCATCATCGACGAAAATTCAGTTCAGACTCAAATTGATATTAAGTGCCCGAAGGCAAACTTGTCTTCTGTGTGTGGTTTTCGGTGACTGAAAGAAAAACACCGACCATCGCAATTAACCCCTTCACTGTCGAGAAAAAGTCAACGCGATCTAAGTTCTGCAAGAGGCATAGATCCTCATAAGACCCCGCAAACTCGGGGGCTCATGAGGATCTGTGCCTCTTGCTGACCCCAATTTGTATCCATGCTTCTCGGAGGGTGTCGAGACCTCCAAGCAGACATCAAGAGACTGGGAACCACCTGGAGTAAAATCGAAGGAGAAGCCCCGCACAGGACAGGAGTCGCTGGAGGTCTCTCGTCGACGGCCTATACCCTGGGGGGGGGGGGGGGGGGGGGGGGTGGGTGACAGGCGTCAGGCGTAAGTAAGTAAGTTCTCGGAGGGTGTTGGCTTGTGGTCGTTAAATGAACACAGATTTCCGAAACAGCACGTGCAGTGGCAGGAAAGGGGTTTAATGAAAAACGCCGTTGCACCGTGCGGTCATTCATCTTCGACGCAAATTCAGTTCAGACTCAAATTAATATATTAAGTGCCCGACGGTAAACTTGTTCTAGGAACCTAAGCGCGTCTACTGTGTGGATTTCGGTGACTGAAAGAAAAACACCGGCCGTCGCAATTAACCCCTTCACTGTCGAGAAAAAGGGAACGCGATCCAACTGCAAGAGGCGTAGATCCTCATGCTGACACCAATTTGTATCCATGCTCCTTGGCCGGTGTTGGCTTGTGGTCGTTAAATGAACACAGATTTCGGAAACAGTACGTAAATGGCAGGAAATTCAAAATTCAAAAATTCAAAATTTAAAATTCAAAAAAAAAAAAAAAAAAAAAAAGAAGAAAGGGGTTCAACGAAAAACTTCGTTGTACAGTGCGGTCATTCATCTTCGACGCAAATTCAGTTCAGACTCAAAATTGATATTAAGTGCCCGAAGGCAAACTTGTCGTCTGTGTGGATCAGTTTCGGTCGCTGAAAGAAAAACACCGACCATCGCAATTAACCCCTTCACAGCCGAGAAAAAGTCAACGCGATCCAACTGCAAGAGGCATAGATCCTCATGAGCCCCGCGACAGCGGGGGCTCATGAGGATCTATGCCTCTTGCTGACAGATTTGTATCAACGCTTCTTGGTCGGTTTTGGATTGTGGTCGTTGGATGGACGCAGATTTCAGAAACAATAATGTACGTGAAGTGGCAGGGAAGGGGTTACAGAAGTAACTTGATGTGGCGGTTGCAGGTCATCTTTTGTATACTCAGGTGTCTGTGTCTGCACTCCGCCCCGACGCTGGGGGCTGGAGGAATGCTGTCTACTGCCGCGGCTTTGTTGTTTCACAAGTTATGTACGAATTGAGCGCGCCGGAAACTGAAAACTAAACCAAATCAACGTTCAACGTTCACGTTTCGGGGCTTTAACGTCTTTTGCCACCACGAAGATGATTTCAAAGACGGGGAACCAAATAGGGTCTGTGTAAATTTTGATTCCACCAGGATTCGAAGCCATCGAGAGTCCGGTGCTCTACAGCCTATGCCACTCCGCCCATATGTATAGTGGCAGGGATGGAGCTAATTCAGTTACCGCCTACAGCTAGTCTAGCCCGGCATCCAAAGTTCTTGTGTGTGTGTGTGTGTGTGTGTGTGTGTGTGTGTGTGTGTGTGTGTGTGTGTGTGTGTGTGTTTGCATGGGCGTGTGCTTGCGTGCTTCTGTGCTTCTAGTTTCCTTTCTTTTTTCTTCGATCTCTTACTCCAGACATCGTCAGCGACTGATTTCGTGCGTGCTGTGCTGGTGCTTTCTACGCTTCTTTTATTCTTTCTTTCCTTTTCCTGCGACCTTTCGCTCCAGACATCGCGACTGATTGCGACCCAGTGAACTGTTTTTTTTCCGGAGAGACATTCATCTCGCCAGCTACACCCAGACGTGTAAATCCCCCCCACAAAAAAAACGCCCGCAAATCCAGGTTATCGGAAGTTCTTTATTGGACTGGAAAATCACGGCTCTCAGGCGCGCAAAGAAACGCTCGCAACACGGCGTCTGGAAAGCACAGGTCTAAAAAACAGCATCAGAGCGAGCCAAAGGTCCTCGGGCCGACGTCGGCTTGAGCTGGCCCGCGCACGGACGTGCGCGGGCCATCTCAAGCCTACGTCGGCCTGATGACGTTTTTCTTTCTGTGACGTTTTATATTATTACGTTAACATGTACGTCATTTCTTTTACCGGGCGGTCCGGAGACGTAGAAAGATGTTTATATGGTCATTTTAGACTTGCACTCTCTAGGTCTCTACTTTTACAATCGTGCACGGGCCGGCCATCTCAAATAAGGCAGACGTCGGCCCGATGACCTTTTGCTTCCTATGACGTCTACACTGCATTTTTTCTTATAGGAGGTATAAGCTGCAAGCATCTTAGATAAACAGGTGCTATGCTTGATGTCTGTTTCGTGCTGTGCAAAGATTGGCACTCGGAGTTTAGTCTGCAGCATATAGGCAGCTAATGAAATCGTGGGAAAACAGAACTTGTAAGGATATTTAATTGTGGAGAAGCCAGCGATATTTTGCTGTGTTATTGACGAACTGCTTGCAAAAATTCGCACCAAGTGTTTAGTCTGTAACACACGATCTCGGTCTGCTGGTGTAAATATGTGTGCGTAGGTGATTGTGTGTGTGTGTGTGTGTGTGTGTGTGTGTGTGTGCGTGCGTGCGCGCGTGCGTGCTTGCGTGCGTGCGCGCGATATAAGAATATAATAATAAACGTAGAAGTCATCAACTTGTAGGTCTGCAAATGTGTCTGGGAGGTCCCCGACGTGTAGGTTAAGTGTGTGTTGAGGGGGGGGGAGGGGGGAGGCGGGGGGAGGGGAGGGGGTTCCTACAAAAGTGAGAAACGTCGGCTGCTTTCTCGGAATTCCGATGTGTCGCATGGGACTGATAGGAAAAACCCACGATAAATGTTTTTGATGCGGATCAAAACAAAACAGGATTTAGTTTATCAACTTAGTGTGGTGTCTGCTTTTCAATCCGCCTTCACAACAAAAACAAGTACCAGCCGTGGGAAGGACACCAGGCACAGAATCCGCAGATCTGACCCGTGCGTGAAAAAGACTGTTAAGTCCACTTTTTGTGAAAAGCGAGATCTTCATTGTAATACAATGAAAATCTCGCTTTTCACAAAAAATGGACATGCTGTCTTTTTGCGATTTTGAGTTTGTTCTTTTATTTGGAGCGATCTTGTTATCTTGCCAGAATTCAAATTTGGCAAATACAGTTCCGCTGGTCTGTGATTTTGTACCAATACAGTCTAGTGCTGTCAGGTCCAAAATCACAGACCAGCGCACTGGTAGTTTGCCCGATGTCGGAACACCCGTTGCATTCAGTTAACCCTTTGGCTGTCGGTAGCGTAGCGGCTTTTGTCGCGATGATTCCTACAGGAATCATCGCGACAAAAACCGCTACCAACAGCAGAAGGGATAATCGGTATAAGTTATCATTCGCTGTGTTGCGTACGTTTTTTGTTTGTTTTGTTTTGTTGTTGTTTTTTAAATAATGTTTTGTTTAAATATTTATTTATCCCCGTCAGATGTCGCTTTCTATCCCTGTCAGATGTGGTTTGGCTACCTGTATAAAACAGGATACATTCTGACGTGTACCGGAAGCCCGCTGTTTTTAGCCGTATTTTCGCACGTGTGCGTCGCCGATTCGATTTTATTTCCCGGCACTTCCTGGCTTGCATACAGCCTTTAACTCATTCGAGACGTGCCGCCTCCGAATACGCGGCAGAAGCCGCGTATCCGGAGGCGGCATTTCTCGAATGAGTTAAGGAAGCGGATACATGGTGCATTAGTATACAGATATAGGTATTCCTTGCATCACGGTCGAAAAATTGTCATAGAAAGGCTTAGTTTTTATCCCAACGAAGAAAGAAACACGCTTAGAAAAGACAATTACAACACAATTTATTATTTAACATTCAATATTTCAGGGTTTTTCCTCCAAAATAAACGAATAAGTATGCAATTTGTCACTTTGACCGAAATATTAATAGTTGTGTGGTAATTGTCCTTTCGAAGCGTGTTTCTTTCTTCGTTTGGGTTATTTTCTGCATTTTACACGCATGGCAGTCACCGTTTTTGGTCTGGATTTAGTTTTAACCAAAATATGCATTAACCCATTCAGCATTGACGCACTACAGCAGGAGATGGGTCGACGTGATAATTCAAGGGTAGTGCCAAGCACTGCCCTTGAATTACCATGGTCGATCCATCTCCTGCAACTGGTTCATATTCTTTAAATGATGGCATCCAAAATTTGGGAAATACGTGAGTCGGGCTGAATGAGTTAAAAGCGTGGCACCATTACGAATTTTCAGCGTGCAGTTCGATGTTAAATGTATCCGTAGAAAGAGCTCAGAAACCCAGCAGTGCGCGGTTTCTGTCTTACGTGTTTGACGAGTCAGTTCAGAATACACCGTACTGTTTGGCTATCCCCCCTGTATGTGACTGCACGACTATTCCTCAACCTTTTTAGCCTCGACGCACTGCAGCGGGAGATGGATCGACCATGATAATTCAAGGAGAGTGCCAGATTAGCTTGGCGCCTGACATAATCACGAACGCATATACACACGCACGCACGTACGCACACGCGCGCGCGCACGCACGCACGCACGCAAGCGCACACACACACACACACACACACACACACACACACACACACACACACACACACACACACACACACACACACACACACACGCACAAGCAAGCAACCCATAAACACCTCACTTTATGACGTAAATGCGCGCGTTTACGTGACCGGGGGTTTTCACTTAGCGCAGTGAGTCATGTTAATAACCAATTGTTTACCATTCTTCACACGCAGTATCTAATAGATTAGCTTTGGGTTGGCCGGGTCCCACTAATAGACTAATCAAGTCTAGGTGTGGGACCGTAACCGGCGCAAATCCTTAATGAAGCGCAGTCCACCTTTGTATTGTGCAAAGTTTCATAAGACCACGTCAGTGTACAGTATATGTTAACCCATATCATACTGAGGCTAAAAGCTTCAAATTTGTACACTGTCATAATTATGCAAGCTACATTATAGTACTTACAGATAAGGATATAGACCAATGGCTTTAGTTTAAGGGTGGTGCCAGAATAGCTTGGCGCCTAGAGGCGCCAAGCTATTCTGACACTACCCTTTAACTATTTTAGTCAAACTTATTTCACACACGTACGTATTCCGAATGATAAGGGTTAAAATGATCTGCATGCTCCAGGCAGACAGGGTGAATAGTTCGCAATTATTTTTAAATTTTTTTTTAATTAATGATCTTATTATGTCTTACAATAATGCTGCACGAAAGGGTTATCTAAACTTATGAAGTTGAAATGTCGTTAAAAAGCAAGATTTTTTTTCTGTTCTTCACTTCCTTCGTACGTACGAGAGTTTCACCGACGCAAACCATGAGCAGTAGACAACCACTGTTACTTGTGCCTACTCAGACTGATTTCCCAAAACCTGGAATGCCTTAGTTCAGGCAAGATAACACTGAGTAGCCGTTGTGTCGGCAAATTGTACCAAACAAAATACGCCATGGAGCAGATCTCTTTGACCCCTTCACTGCTGAGAAAATGTTGACACAACCCAACAGCAAGATGTATGGATCTACGCCTCTTGCTGAAACCACTTAATATACCTGGTCCTTTGTCGATTATGTATGCTTGGAGTTGCACTAACATAATTTTCGCCACCTCCCACACCACCCACCCACCCATCACCCCTCCCCCCACCCCCACCCACCGCCCCCTCCCCACCCTCTCAAAATTTTAAAAAATCTGCGTCTGGTTATATATATATATATATATATATATATATATATATATATATATATATATATATATATATATATATATATATATATATATATATATATATATATATATATATATATATTATATATATATAAAATAATAATAATTATTAAAAATCTGCGTCTGGTTATAATATAAGGATGAAACACGCGCCTTTAACTATGGTGGGTGTGAGTCCAGCCAAAGGCGTTCCGCCGCTAAGTGCTTGATTGGCGAGTGGCGTCAGACGACGTAATGACGTAGCGCGAACTAACATCGCTTGTTTATGTCTGCTTAAACTGTCTGGCAGAGGAACAACCCCAGCCTGGTACATGCACAGATCCTCATGTGCATTATTTAGTAATTATCCTCATCCCATCTCCAAGACGCAACAATCATAGCCCTACGGGACCTGCACCATTCTTTGCGTCTTTTGCTGGCCCCAGATTTACACACTCGACGTAATTGAATGTAAAGCAGAGGTATTAAGTCATCATAACGAACAGACTTGCGAATAGAAAGCCCAACTGCAAGAGGTATAGATCCTCATGAGCCCCCGCAATGAGGATCTGTGCGTCTTGTAGTGGAGAACATTTACATGACATTCATTTCCGCCCCTCGGCAGATGTGGCCATCCTACATTATTTACGTCTGGAAACGTGGCCACCTGTTAGTTGTAAACTGTTTGATACTTTTTGTGTTGTGTTGGTGTGTGTGTGTGTGTGTGTGTGTGTGTGTGTGTGTGTGTGTGTGTGTGTGTGTGTGTGTGTGTGTGTGTGTGAGCTCATATTTTATAGAAGCGATTCCTTTATTTATTCATTTTTGTTCATTTATTTTAAAAAGGTATCTGTGTGCTAGGAAAGCCCCATGTGCGCTCCACCTCACCTTTTGAAAAGAAATTCGCTATATTCTTTTGGATAATGTGTGCCAACGTTGGTCTGGTTTATTGTGGCTTCCATCGAGTGAATATTCAAAGTATTTATATTCTGCACGGAACTGATATATGTTTAAAAGTTTTCTTCCCAAAACGGTTGAGGATTTCCTGCGGAGCTACAGGCCCAGATTTCAGAAAATGGGAAACCACTGGGAAAAGGGAAATGGGAAAAGGAGGCAAACCTCATGAAAACACGATTTCTCACCAAAAGTGTCAATTACCCTCAGGATGCACGCAAAAACTATCGATTAGTATTTTAGAGAATCTTTCTTTTATGCGGGACTAGACCTAGTAAGCAAAGATACTCAGGCCCAGGACGGCCGCAGTGGGCCCGCGCACGACTCGGACTGTGCGCGGGCCCACTGCGGCCATCGTGGGCCCGAAGACGTTTGCTACTGGGGGAACCGACTTGGGCTGCATTGTCCTTGCCGCGTTCCACCTCGCGTCCAATTTACTCGCATTCCCGCTTGTTGGATTTCACACTATCTAGTCCTCAAACATCCCGTATCCTTGTGTTCACACTAAAGTGCATACTCTTCTGCAATGTCCGAGTCTGGCAGCTTGCACGCCATCGCAGTGGGTACAGCAGAACCTGTTTCGAACGACCGCCCTATGAGAGATCACCTGTCATTAAAGACCATCATTTAGGTGGCTGGTCTTTAATGACAGGTAAGACTTTTTCCTTTTCAAGAATTCTCTTGAGATTTCACCTGTCTATTAAGACCACTTTTTCTAAGCCACCTAAATGATGACCAGACCTTTAATGACAGGTGCCACTCCCACATTGCCCTTAAAGTTTTCTCTTTCGAGAGCACCTGTCTTGAACGGTCACTGTCCTCTTGCAAAAAAGGTGGTTTCTCAAGACAGGGTCAGTATCAGGCACCCTTGAGTACACACACTCAAACAAATCTCTCCAATACTGCACTTCACCCTGACTCTCGTAATGCACCAGGTGTGTTTTTAATTACAGCATGCTCACGTGATTAAGCTTGTCCAGGTGAGAGCACGTGTGCGGCTGTACCTGTCGTGCACCCGGTCACCCTGTCTGCCGTTTTGCTGATTGCGCCGTTACCCACCCCACCTGCACCCTACCTGCTACAAAGAGGAGTGGTCTACTTTTTTCTCTCTCCCTCTAGAGCGCACTGTAACGTTTGCACACACATTATCAATTCAAGCACAGGCTGACAGCGATCGATAAGGTGAACGTGAATAGGTCCTCGGGCCGACGTCAGCATTAGCTGGCCCGCTGTTCGCGGGCCAGCTAAGGCCGACGTCGGCCCGAGGATCGTTTGTTCACTTGGCTCTATGTCAGCAGTATTTTGTTGTTTTGTTGATGGCGGTGCAGGTAAATTTTTCCAAGCACATGTAAAATAATCATCCAAGCATCTAACCAACCAAGCAGCCTTCCAATAAACCAACCAATCAAGCAACCGACCAACCAGCCAACGAACCGATCAACCAACCAACCAACCAACCAACCAACCAACAAATTAACCAACCAACTAAACAGACAAACAGCCAACCGACCAAGCAACAAGACAACCAAACAAAAAGAAGAGAAGCACCCAAATAAACAGCATCAACGCCAAAGAAACGAAACAAACAAAACAGTGTATGTAGCTAGGTTTACAAATCTCTCAAAAGCTGTAGGCAGCAACTAAATGAGGATAAATTTGGGCTATCGTCCTAGGGAAAGACGCGTCACGGTTGCGCGGCGCCACCGACCTACCTATCGTTTTTTCGTTCTTCTTCTTTCTTTTTTTTTTTTTTTTTTTTTTTTTTAAAGAATGTTTAAATAACTTCAAGAACAAGAAATGTCCGCCAACTCAGTGAAGAATATTAGCACATCAAGCACGCTACAATGTCTAGACCTCTTGCGAAGAGCTGTTTTGCCTGTACAGTCAATTTCCCTAAGGATCTGGCGTACGATGAATTTCGCCGAAACCCCGAGGAGCAGAGATGTTAGACTTTGAAATCAAGTCTTACCAGCAAGAGACATAGATTCTCTTGAGCCCCTGCGCATGCAGGGGCACATGAGAATCTATGTATCTTTTACATTGGAAGGTGAAGAGAGTTGATAATGTTCTGGATCGCTTGTTGTGAGAAGAAGAGCGGCTTGACGTCAAGAATCCATGATCGAAACTCGATTCGTCTGCAAGAGGCATAGCGAGGCAGGGGCTCGTGAAAATCTGTGCTGACGCAATTATGGTTCATTTAGATCTAGATGGTCTACTGAACTGAACAGCGGCTCCTGAGGATCTTCAGTGCGAATGTTGGCGTGTCTCCCAGGGGGGATCCAGACCCTCACGAACGCTTCGTCTGTACTGAAGTCTGAAGTATGTGGGTGTGCGGTAAATTGTCCCCATTTCCGGAGATTTACTCTCGCTGTTTGTCTTCAGGTTATTGCTGTTTTTGTGGCTGTTGTGGTAGTGGTTGTGACGCTGGATGGGGGTGGCGATGTTTAACCCATTGTGTCCCAGGTACGAAATACTCACGTTTTGGAGTTGCCCTCTGAGAACTGCAGCACATTTAAGAACACAGATCGACCATGAGAGCTCAAGGGTGGTGCCAGAATAGCTTGGCGCCTATAAGCGCCAAGCTGTTCTGGCACCGCCCTTGAACTATCATGGTCGATTCATATCTTGCTGGGGTGTGTCGGGGCTGAATGAGTTAAAGGGGGACGGGGGGGGGGGAGGGGGAATGGAAGGGGGGGGGGCGGGGGGGGGAGGGGTGATGGAATGGAAGGGGGGGCGAGCGGCGATGGAATAGAAGGGGGGGGGGCGGGGGGGGGGGGAGGGGTGATGGAATGGAAGGGGGGGGGGGGGGGGGGGGGGGGCTTCCCCAGTAGCGAAACGTATTCGGGCCCACGACGGCCGCAGTGGGTTCGCGAACAGCCGTCGTGGCCCCGATGACCTGTGCTTACTGGGTCGAGAGGTGGAGTGGAGGAGAGCGTTTTGCGAGTGAGTTTGGCGTTTTTGGACGGTTGAGCAAACGTCTACGTGTGTACATCAGAGAATAACCCAACGAAGAAAGGAGCACGCTTAGAAAAGACAGTTGCAGCACAATTTATTACTTTTTTTTCGCGTAAACCCCCCTTTTTCAGAATAGACAAACAAACAAGAATACACTACGCTACTTATCTTATCGTGTCGGTGTGTGTACGTGGACATCGATATGAAAGAATCATTTATTTTTCTATTCATTTTTACGCTTTTGTGGCCACGTCCATTGACTAATGATGGTAGGCTGAGGGTTTAACTCATTCAGCCCGACGGCCGTATTTCCAAAATTTTGGAGGCGTCATCTAATGACTATGCTCCAGTTGCAGGAGATGGATCGAACATGATAGTTCAAGGCCAGTGCTAGATTAGCTTGAATTATCATGGTCGACCCATCTCCTGCTGTAGTGCCACGGGGCTGAATTTGTTAAACTAATTTCAAATACAGAAAACGGACTGAATCGTCAACCCTGTTCACTGGATGAACCTATTTCTATGTCCACCTACAACTGTACGGACTTTTGCTCACTTCTGTTCATGGCACTCTAACTATAGATACATCAAAAGCTCTAGAGAAATCTGGAGAATCGCAGGATATAGCACTATTCTGGCTTGATTTCTGCGTCTGAAATGGACGATGTTCAAGTTGTGTGTCGTTGCTTGGATAACTGCAGAGTGTTTCAAGCCCCACTACCGCCGTAACTGTTCAAAGATACACTTCTGTAACAGACGGTTACGGAACGCTACACACAGGTCTAGTTATGGTTCATTTAGACACAGGACAATCCAGTTCAGTACACGTCGTCTTTATATCAAGTAACCTGACAATGACTCCACTCCGTTCTAGAAATAAAACGATATCAGTACGAGAAACAGCTAAAAATAGATTTGCAGGCTAACGGCAGCACAGAATAAATAAGCGCGATCACGCTTGTGCTTTTGCTGCGTGTTAAAAGTTCATAAGTTGTGTCGACAAGGCATAACAAACACAAATGGTTCTGAAATGTGTCTTCAGATTTATGCGTAATGGTACTTGTAACTTTTATCAGACCATGCAGTTACCCAACTTCCTCACAGTTATTTCCTTATATTATCCCCGCTGTGATGCAGCCAACGGTGGCTGCATGCACAAAAGTTTAACCCCTTGACTGCCGAGAAAAAAGTGAGTACGATCCAGCTGCAAGAGACATACATCCTCATGAGCCCCTGCGAATGCGGGGGCTCATGAGGATCTATGCCTCTTGCTAAGACCAATTTGTAACCACGTTTCTTGGACGGTTTTAGCTTTTGGTCATTGAGTGAACACAGATTTCAGAAACAATAATGGCACGGAAGGGGTTAATATAAAAGTGCAACATTAGCAAAAAACACAACAAAAAAAACCACAAAAAAAACCCAGCAACACTGAACTAAATCGCTGCTGCCGTCGCTGTACTGTTTTCTCCCACCGACTTAGTTCTCTTTCGCACAGCATGAAACCGCCGTCGAAAGGGCCGTGAACATCAGCTGTGTTCGTCAGTTGGCCGCGGGCCACAACTCTTGCAGGGAGCCGACACAAGAGTAATGGTTCTTAGCGTTGGCTTTGACCGCATGGATTTGGCAGGTAACGAGAGATCCGGCAGTGTTTCAGCCAATATCTCCTACCTGCAAGAGGCACAGATTCCCATGAGCCCCTGCAGTTGAAACTGCAGGTGCTCATGAGGATCTGTGCCTTTTGCCTTTCGTTCTGTTGTCACCTTGATGCCGTGCCGCAGAGAGGCAACTTCGATAGGGGATACTGAGATAATTGATAGAGTTCATGTTTCTGTTTACATCCTCGTCAGGTAGCTATTACGCCGGGAGGTTTTTTTTTTTTGGCACTGATTACACTCGTATGAAAATTACCGGTCGTCATAGAATAAATTATGTGATTTGAATCTAGATGCTGTGGTCAGGGCCTGATCACTTACATGTTTGGGGGGGGGGGGGGGGGGCAAAAATTTTTTGAGAAATTAACCACCTGAAACAGACACCTAAAGCAGAGTTTTGACTGTTTTGAGTATGGCTTTATTTTGTTTTGTTTTTTTCACCAAAGTGAGCAAAGATCATCCTTCAGTGTATCAAAGTTTTATGTTGTATAGTTTTTATGGGGGAAGGGGGGGGGCATGGTCCCCCGCCCCCCCCTGGATCCGGCCCTGGTGGTCTATAACTCTGAGCCTACGGCTTCGACCCATAAGACACAAAATATTTAACCGTCACACATTTGACAATACAAATATTTTGGGTATAACTTGAGACTAAAAGTCTGTAATGCCTTGATTGCGGTCTTTTATTCTGAAGTTGTATTTGCTCTGGTTGGTTCTAGTTCGAAAAAGGCCCGGGCGTGCAGGGTCGTTTTAGTTTAGTAGTACCTTCAGACACAAACATGCTGAAAATTCCCATTGTTTTTACTTTCTGTCGATTTGTTACGCGAGTATAAATCGGTTTTTGGCACACTGATGCCAGCATTTGAGACCTGATCAGTGGTTTTTTTTTTTTTTGGCACACCTTTTTGATGAAGACAAAATAGCAGTAAGTCCATTTTTGTGAAAAGCGAGATTTTCGTTGCAATACGATGAAAATCTCGCTTTTCACAAAAAATGACTTGCTGTCTTTTGCCTGCACATGACAGAAATCTTGCATACTATTTCAAAGCAAAGTCAAGGTTGAACGGTTTTCGAATTTGAGCTGTTTTTTTCGCTCTTCGTTGTGTTAACCCGTTGGCTGTCAGTAGCGTTTTTTGTCGAGGCGATTCTTGCGGGAATCGCCTCAACAAAAACCTTTACCGACAGCCAAAGGGTTAATAGTTGGAGCCTAAAATAAACTAATTACATTTTTAACGTCTGCATTACGTCCGTGTAAACTCATTTCTCTTGTTGACTTTTGGAATTCGGTGGCGGGGGAGGTGTTACTGTAGGCAGATTTGTCTTCAGGCGGGAATAGTTGTGCATGCTGGTCAAACTCTGTGATTTTGGACCTCACGGCTTCACGTCGTAAGGTGCAAAGTCGCAGATCACCCCATATACTCGTATTCTGGCGATAACATCGGCAGTGACAGTAACTACAACACCAATAGTACCCACAGCAACGACAACAAGAGTTGCACAATAACATCCTACATTCACACTGTATCACCTAACGTGATGTACCGTCTACTTCTCTTATGACGAGGTCCGGATAAAATAAAAGTCGGATATAACGTCGCTTTTGCAGAGGTCCCTACAACACTCTTCTATACATGTAGATTACTTCGCTTATTTCATGGTAACATACTTCGGATAGAACAAAACAAACTGGGTCTCCTGGCGATTTGTTTTATCCTGAATGTTTTATATACAGCTAGCGATTATACTCCAGGATAAGGTAAGAAGATAAAAACAAACTCCTGCAAGGGAGAGAACTGTGCAAAGTTTTCTCTCTTACTAATGTTTTTTCCGACCTGCCTCGTGCCTTATCGTGGTCTATATCACGCACTTCTTCTATCTGTGGGGTTTGAACATATTTTACTCCAAGGCACTACAACCTTGATAATTCAAAATGTTGAAAATGGGACCATGGGGTTAACTTGGTTAAAATACCATTACGCATAAGTCTGAAGACACATTTCAGCACCATTAATTTTGTGTTTGTTGTCCCTTGTCGACACATCTAACAAACTTTAATAGCAGTTTGGACCCGCAGCAAAAGCGCACGCGTAATCGCAGTTATTTATTCTGCGCAAACGTTAGCATGTCCATCTATTTTTAGCTGTTCTCGTACTGATAGCGTTGTATTTCTAGAACGGAGTGGAGTCATTGTCAGGTTACTTGATATAAAGACGACGTGTGCTGAACTGGATTGTCCTGTATCTAAATGAACCATAACTAGACCGGTGTGTAGCGCTTCGTAACCATCTGTAACAGAAGTGTATCTTTGACTAGGTACGGCGGTAGTGGGCCTTTAATGGTAAGGCAATACAAGGGCAGTAAGTGCAATTGATTTGGACGTATATTTCAGTGTATCATATAATATGCTCACGATATGGGCTAAAAACCCTTTTCTGTGATGTGTGAACTGTGGTTAAAAAACCGTTAACACATTCGAGACTTGCTGCATGCAGATACGCGGCTTCATGACGCGTATCCAAATGCGGCACGTCTCGAATGAGTTAAAATATGAAGATGTTTCTCTATTTTGACTTCCACTTTAAATCGACTCAGTTTCTTTCATCGCCGTGATAATCTTTTTGGTGTGGGCGACTGGCAAGTTAATTTTCCCTCATTCTCACTCATATTTGCTTGGCTGCTGTGTTTGTTTTGTATTCATTTTTTTTTTTTTTTTGGTAATGTCGGAGTATGCAATCAATTTATGTTTCTCCGTCTTTATTTTTCCATTGATTTGTTTTCGTTTGCCTTTTGATGAATCGCCGATCCTCTGGGCGGCTTTGGCAGGCCTTGCTTTTCCATCTCTCTTGAAACTTTTAATAGGATTTGCGGAATGTGGTGCATGGAACCCTCCCGGGGAGATGAATATGCCATTGACGTAATACGCTTTCACGGATAGTCTCCCCTGCCGGAAATGAATCATGCGTGATGGATGAAAAGTTCTGCCTGTATTTCTTTTGGCATCTGGAGAGGCACTAGTCAGTATTCTTGAGCTTTTCGGCTCAAGGACGTGAATTTATTGCTTAACCCCTTAACTGCCAATGGAGACAGATTAACTTTATGAAATCTCTGTTGTTTAACGCCAAAGCCTAGCCCAGCTGAGCCGTTCAACTGAGGAACATGGATTCAAAGTGGTGACAGCAAGAGGCATAGATCCTCATAATCCCCCGCAGCTGTGAGGGCTTATGAGGGTCTACGTCTCTAGCTGTTGTATTGTGTTCACTTTTTCTGGTAACTTGTAGTCTTTTGCATTATTGGTTTTGCCTTTTAACTTTTCGGAATAGTGCCCATCTATTATCATTAGATGACATTTCGTTTAATCTAATTCTGTCCTCTCGAAAGAGGCTTTTTTCTCTCTCTCTCTCTCTCTCTCTCTCTCCTCTCTCCTCTCTCTCTCTCTCTCTCTCTCTCTCTCCTCTCTCTCTCTCTCTCGTAAAGTTTGTTTTTGACCATTTTGTTTGGCCCGTGGGCGGCGTAAATTATTGAGCCAAATGGCATAAAATTGTGTTATTTAATTTACTGGTCTGCATCTGCGAAGTACCTTTTTTGTCTTTTGGAGCCGTGCCAGCATGCGAGTGTCGCAGATGTCATGGAAATCCCAAATGGGATTACTTGGCGCACGAGGACTGTTTTTAGTTCTTGTTATCAGACGGTTGTATGAAGTGGGCATTTATCTGCAACACAATTCACGATCAGACACATAATTCATGACTTCTTGCAAGGAAGGGGTTAACATGATAGAGTGACATCATTTGATTTGCATGTATAGTAGAGCCTGCTTTAACCCGTTTATCCTCAAGGTCCCATTTCTCAAATTTTGGAGGTGTTGCCCAACGACTGTGTACCCAGTTGCAGGAGATGGCTTGGCCATGATAATCCAAGGGTAATGCCAAATTAGCTTGGCGCCTGAAGGAGCCAAGCTAATCAGGCATTACCCCTTGAATTGTCATACCCAAGCCATCTCCTGCTGTAGGGATCCGGGGCTAAAAGGGTTACGCAACCAGCTTTTTTTGCAAGAGAAAAATAAAAGGGTTTTGAGAGACAGGTGCCCTGTTAAGACATGACTTCAGTCGCAAAAAGTGTCACTTGTCCTTAACTCATTCTGCCCGCGACACCCCCCAGCAAGGTATGACTCGATCATGATAGTTCAAGGGTGGTGGCAGAATAGCTTGGCGTCTAAAGGCGCCAAGCTTTTCTGCCACCACCCTTGAACTGTCATGGTCGATCTGTCTCCTGAATTGTAATGCAGTCCTCAGAGGATAACTCCAAAATGTGGGTATTTCGTACCTCGGGCGCAATGAGTTAAAGACCCAATCATTTAGGTGGTTGGTGATCTTGCAAGAAAGAAGTGGTCTTAAAAACAGGTGCTCTCTCCTGAAAAGTCTTGAAGGGCAAAAAGTGTCGGTCATTATCACATACCTAATGAGGGATCACCTGTCATTAAAAACAATCATTTAGGTGGCTACAGCCACCTAAACGATGGTCTCTAATAACAGGTGGCCTCTCATTAGGTCGGTCGCGCAAATGATGTTCTGCTGTATCTTTAAATCTGCAATTGTTTTTCTTCACGAAGTGTGATCTTAGTTCGACAAACTTCGCTGAATTACATACTGAGTCCTTTATTCCTGTACAGGTCTGTGATTTTACACCTCACAGCTTGGATCCTTAAGGTTCAAAATCACAGACCACCACACCAGTGCAGAACTATATGAGATGGCATCCCTACTTCAGGAAATGATCGAGACACTCAGTCCGCCGGAAATTGCGACTGTCTTGGAATATGATCGATTGACTATTTTACCTGCAGAGGGTCCTTGACTTACAAACTAGATATCAAACTAGATATCATGTAAACTAGATATCATGTGTTTCTGTGTTACAAACTAGATATCATGTGTTTCTGTGCTTTGTGTGGTGGCCATCTAACATGTCCATGTCATCTCTTTATGTGGTTTCTTAATGCCAATAGCTTTAAAAGAAAAAAAAATCACCCATGCTCTATATCTTCATTTTTAATTATCACGTTGGCTGTTGGCAGTAAGTTTTGTTGCGATGATTCCTACAGACGGCGATTTGCTCACAAGGACCTATGTCTCTTTGAAAAAGACGCCTTTTATTTAACCCATTCAGCCCTGACACACACATCAAGATATGTATCGACCATGATAGTTCAAAGGTGGCGCCAGAATAGCTTGGCGCCTGCAGGCGCCAAGCTATTCTGGCACCACCTTTGAACTATCATGGTCGACCATCCCCAAAAGCGCTAACTGAGCCCTGACATATACATTAAGTTATGTATCGACTATGATAGTTCAAGGGCCAAACTATTCCGGCGCCACCGTTGAGCTGTCATGGTCGGTTATCTCCAAAACTACCTTCTGCGTGCCTTCCTCACAAATGGAAATTCCGATCTCAGAGTTCAAGGTGTTAAAAGAATGTGCAGTTTATCAGCCAGTTAATTGCTAGGCTAACACACAACAACAACCTGAATAGTGTCCACTCCAGATTCCAGCAGAGGCCAAGCCAATATGTTAAATCCTGGGATTTTCCAGACTTGTCCAGAGCTTTTGACGAACGCTACCGACATCCAAATGGTTACACTTCACGAGTGGTATTTTCGTTTCAATGAGAGCCCTTTACGCACAAGACGAAGCACTCTGCACCTTTCCTTTGGAAGTGAATTAGTGGCTGTCCAAGTTTCCTTTCTGTTACTTGAACAGTTTTTGCTGTTATTACCATTAGTATTAGAATCATTGCTGTTATTCTTTTAAATAGATAGGTGTTTCTGGCTCTTGGCCAAACACTTTTGTTTCGTAAAGCTCAAAGTCGCATGAAAGCAGTTTGAAACGCGGCGTTTCATTCCATTTCGTATCTGCATCTTATCTCCGCCAGTCAGTGCTCATTAATACTTTAATGGTACAGGAATTCCGGAAAGTTTATCTTAATCTCCATACTCTAAATCTCTCTCGGAGGTCTGTTTGAATGCGTAGATTATATGGCTGATCATTCACCCATCCAAATCTCTTTCACATCTGCTAGAGGCATAGATTCTCGTAAGCCCATGTTGACAGCAGGGGCTCATGAGAATCTATGCCTCTTGCCGATCGAAACAGCCTTCATGGATGATTCCTGGTTTCTGCATGTAAAGGACTTAAAGGAGTTTTCTCACTCCTCTTAAAATGGCATTCATCCTTAACTACTGCGTTGCATTATGAACCTCTAGCTAATGCGTTCGTCAAAAGCTCTGGACAAGTCTGGAAAATCCCAGGATTTAACATATTATTGGCTTGGCCTCTGCTGGAATCTGGAGTGGACACTATTCAGGTTGTTGTCGTGTGTTAGCCTAGCAATTAACTGGCTGATAAACTGCACATTCTTTTAACACCTTGAACTCTGAGATCGGAATTTCCATTTGTGAGGAAGGCACGCAGAAGGTAGTTTTGGAGATAACCGACCATGACAGCTCAACGGTGGCGCCGGAATAGCTTGGCCCTTGAACTATCATAGTCGATACATAACTTAATGTATTGTCAGGGCTCAGTTAGCGCTTTTGGGGATGGTCGACCATGATAGTTCAAAGATGGTGCCAGAATAGCTTGGCGCCTGCAGGCGCCAAGCTATTCTGGTGCCACCTTTGAACTATCATGGTCGATACATATCTTGATGTGTGTGTCAGGGCTGAATGGGTTAAATAAAAGGCGTCTTTTTCAAAGAGACATAGGTCCTTGTGAGCAAATCGCCGTCTGAGCTCCATTAGAGAAAACTAGCTGAGGGTTTTACATTTTGGCTTGGTTGCTGTCAATTCTGAGTGGATTCTGTTCGGTTTGTTGTGGGGTGGCCGGTTAAGTCCATAATGCATTCTCTGATAGGTGTCCACGTCTGACGTGATTTAGCTGGCTTTGCTTGTTAAGACTCATAGGCTAGGGAAGAGAAATGAGTTTTCAGTTTTTCACGATATGTATCAATGCACGGTATTCATACACAGTATTCAAGACCTTGCCTTGTTTTACAGTGACCAGAGGAAATCAATAGTGTACATTCATAGACATGGTGAAAGTGCATTTTTTTCTACCACAGCTTGTGTTCCTACTGATGAAGATCCACCACATTTTCCAGTTGCCTTGGTCCGTACTATGAGACTCGCTGATTGATGGATGTGTGCTAGGTGGAGGCGGGGCCTGCAGTGACGTCAGTCTTAACCTTTTAACCCCATGGTACATTTCTCAAATTTTGGAGGTGTTGCCCAACGACTATGTACCAGTTGCAGGGGATGGATTGACTATAATAATTCAAGGGTAGTGCCAGATTAGCTTGGCGCGTGAAGGGCCAAGCTAATTTGGCACTGCCCTTGAATTTTCATGGTCAGTCAGTCTCCTGCTGTAGGGACTCGGGGCTAAATGGGTTAATGCCTGGAATGGATTTATAAATGTTATGTGCACGACCTTAGTGCCTTGCTGGACATTGGAGTTGCAAGTATTCTTGTAATCAGTTTGCCGGCTGTTGCCAAGTATCACCGTAGTGGTAGCGAAACGCGTTAGATGTGTTTATCCACCATCTAGAGGGTAGGACGAAGCTTGCCACGTATCTAAGCCTGAAAGTCGTCGTGAAGCCCATCTTTGAAAGCAGAAGAAAGTAAATTCTTTTTCATTGTGAAAAGCAAGATTTTCATTGTTTTTGAATGAAAATCTCGGACTTATTGCCATTTGCAGAATAGATCCATTTTGATGCTGGCTGCTAAAAGATACGGCCATGGCGTCAGAGGTGTAAGCTGTGTTTATATGCCCTCTCTGCCGCCTGAACATCCGGCGCTAACTTCGGGCTGTTACGGTTGATCCAGTTCAGTCTTTCAGCCTATTGCTGCTTATGAACAAAATATGGCATTTCGTCAGAGCTGTAATTTTGGTTGACGTTCCATCTCGGCCAACGAAACACCACACTTGATAAACACTACACACGGAGTTAAAACAAGGCACTAGCCAGCAGCTAATCATCGTCGAGCCAATTCTTTTAGTTAGTGCTGGGAGTTGAGTAATAATTTTAAAAAATAATAATATTTAAAAAAAACGATTTAGTGATGGCGTCAGAGCTGTAATTTTGGTTTATTTTCTCCTCTCTTCCGACTGATCATCACAGTTGGTAAACACTGCGCACTTGAGCCATCTGTCATGATCCATCCTATTCGTTCAGTTAACCCCTTCACTGCCAGTTGACGCAGACGGTATTATTATTATTATTATTTATTCTGCAATCTTTGTTAAATCAGGGCCAACAGGCTGCTGTCGTCAAAGGAACATGGATTCAAAATGGCGCCAGCAAGAGGCATAGATCCTCATGAGCCCCCGCAATTGCGGGCGCTCATGAGGATCTATGTCTTTTGCAGCGAGACCATGTTACCAGTCAAGGGGCTCAAAAAGACAGGGATGGCTTCAGAGCCATAATTTTGGTTTATTTTCCCCTACTGCCGTCTGAACATCACATTTGATCAACACTAAGCACGGCTTTACCGCAGACATCAAGCTGACTTGCAGGAACCCTTGGGCTTTCATGGTTGAGCCAACGATTCTTTCAGAAAGCGCAGGATGTGGAAAACGAAAAAAAAAAAAAAAAAAAAAAAAAAAAGATATGGCTATGGCGTCAGGGCCGTAATTTTGATTTATTTTCCTTCCCTGCCGACTGAACATCACAGTTGATAAACACTACACGCGGCGTTAAACAAGACATTAGGATCACTTGCTAGAATCCATAAACCTCTGCCAGTATCCTGGACTCATCAAAGACACCGAGTGCGTGCAGTATCTATGCTAGCGCGGGGCAGCGGCGGATCCGAACTAACCCTTTAACTTCCGGGGGCGAGGCGATCGCTACCCAGATGCAAGAGACATAAATCCTCATGAGCCACCGCATTCGCGGGAGCTCATGGGGATTTATCTCTTTTAGTCATGTGGCTTTTATGCCTGTTTGTGTGTGTGTGTGTGTGTGTGTGTGTGTGTGTGTGTGTGTGTGTGTGTGTGTGTGTGTGTGTGTGTCCCATTTACATTTGTGTTCTTCACGCGAATGTCGGTCAGTGGTTTTAGCCGCGAAATTATGGCGGTTTAGGGTGGGGTGGGTGTGGGTAGGTATAAAGAGCGTTTGAAATACCACCCACCCCAACCACAACATTTTCTCTGAAACGTTTCATCAATTCAGATTGATCTGTCAGTTCAAAACAGATATTGAATTCGAGTCTCCTCTGTTTGATCCCGACAAAGAAGGAACACGCTTAGAAATGGCAACACATTTGTTCTTTCTAGCCGTGTTTCTATCTTTGTTCACGATGAGTCAAATGTTCAAGCAAGACCAGTCTCGGTGTCCCAAGAAGCACTTAATAATAATAATAATAATAATAATACCGTTATTATATAGGCGCTTTTTCTTAAATTTTGGGCAAATCGACTCAAAGCGCCGCGAACTGAAACCCAACACGCACACCCACGTAACAGACACGGATTTACGCCATTTAAGACAAACACAGTACAAGACAGACGAAGGGCCAGTTCAGCTACTGAAGTTACAGAGATTTTTGATAGCTTGTATTTGAAATTTGTAAAGTGGCCTGAAACCGGTACCAAAGTGTGTGTGTGTGTGTGTGCGGGGGGGGGGGGGGGGATGGGTGGGTGGGGGTGGAAGGACCGGAGTACACGGAGAAAGAACCCCCGACGGTCCGCCCGAATTAACGGTGACACTTACCAGAGGAGAAAAGTCCGACGCCGGAACCCGTTTTCGAACCTCGCACCTTTGGCATTGGTGGCAGGCGCCTTAACCACTGCGCCACGGACCGCTTCCGTGTGACGCGAAAATGTCACGGTCATTCTGTTATCTTACGCATCCCCAACTTCACCCGTCGTTCCACCGGATCCGCCCCTGTGAGCCTACACCGTCGGGGTTTTATTTTACGACGGACGACAGTTAAGGAGTGCGGGCTGGGTGGGGAGGGGCAGAGGTGAACACTACTTACAGATTAATCACGGAACTAAATGGCGGAGAGGAAACCAGGGCCCAGTTGCACGAGTGAGCTTAGTCCAGCGCCAGCTTTATAGCGGAGCACCTTGCTTAGTGGATGGCGCAGTACTAAGCTCCCTCACGTCACTGGCGCAGACCACGAAATTAAAGTATGGCACTGTACCTCCCATGATCTCCTCCATCTGAAAAGTAAGTGATGTAAATGAGGGCCGATCCCCATCATACAGGCATAGGTTCGAATGAGCCCCAGCATCTGCTGTGTCGCATTGTAATCTACGCCTCTTGCAGATGGAAAGCTGTTCGCTGATGGAATGACAGTGTGAGAGATTGGGCAGGCAATGGATTGTATCAGCAATTTTGAGAAAAAAAGAAGAAGAAAGTAGTATGTGAAGTGGTTCGCACTTTCGCGGCTTTTCAGTTTTGTATTGATCAGTGGAGGGCTTTTGTTCAAGGTGTCACTCACACGCAGAAAACAAGCGTAGTTTAATCATAGTTAACTCATCCACTGCCGAGGAAACGTGAACACAGACAACTGCAAGAGGCACAGATCTATGCCTCTTGATGACAGCACTTTGTATCCGTGTTCAAAGACGGAGTTGTTTGGCCTTGAATTTTAGATTTTAGACTCGCAATTTACGTTTACTGGCAGGAAAAGGGTTACTAATGTTTATTGTGCTGCTCTTTTGTGTTTCTAAATCGTTTAAAAGAATTTACAAAGATGTATGTTTTTAAAATTAAAAAAAAAAAACACTGAATTTAAGACATCCTGGCTCAGGCGAAACCTTGCCCCCACCTCCGTAAAATATTTTGTTATTAGTTTGTTTGTTTTTTCTGGTAAAAGCTCTCCATCCTAGTCCGGGAAACATATTGCGTGCTGCGGTGTAATTTTGGACCTTAAAAAAAAAAAAAATACTAGAAGAGTGCTGGTCTGTGATTTTTGGGTCTTACGGCCCAGAGCCTTAAGGTCCAAAATCAGAAACCAGCTCACAAATATTGATCCGATTTTCCACTCTTTACCAATCCCCCGGCCGCGTCTGATCAGTCACTTCATGTCTCACTCTTCCGCGCAATTTGTTGCGACTTATTGCTATGTATACTCCGGCATTGAAACTGTGTCAGTCTTGTATTTGCAAGAGGCATAGATCCTCATGAGCCCCTGCAATTGCAGGGGCTCATGAGGATCTATACCTCTTGTGAGCGAGTATTATTTCCGATTTACGTCTATGCTTCTGGGAGGGAGGAGGTGAGAAGATTTTCACGCTGCAGCATTTGTAGAAATCGAGTGATCCCTTGACCTTCTTGCCATAGAGCCAGATGGCTTTCATTCCGTTTTATTTCCGATGTAAGCTAGCCCAAGTCAGTATCCTCAGTGGAGCTATCATGGTCGATCTAACTCCACCGACTTCAACGATTCTTGTTAGCGAAAGAATCGAAGAAGATTTCTAGATCCTTATAAATCCGTGAGTGAAAAACGAAAACCAGTGAGTAGAAGGGTTACACCAGAGTCATCGCGGAACCCTAGGTCACGGGAGACCACTTTTTCATCGAATAGAAGGAGTGGGGGCCTTTTGGGTGCCAGAATGCAACGGAGTAGTCTGCCTTTCCGCCACTCCCATGATTAGATCTAGTGGCCGGAGGCCCTCTCTGGTCTTTCACTGGAATGACACTCCAACGAAGGCACCCGGTCAGATTTTGCAACAGACATAGATGCCCATCGGCCCCAGGTTGGTGCGGGGTAACGAGGATCTATACATCTCTTGCTGATCCAATTTGTACATTTTTAACTTCCTCAACAGAAGCCACTGATGGGTTGTGCTCGCGTATGCGGCACTCCAACCAACGACTAGCGTTTGCAAGAGGCATAGATCCTCATGAGCGGGGCCCATGAGGATCTATGTCTCTTGTTTATCCACTTTCTGTTCTTGCTATTTTTTTTCAAATGTCGGGGCCACTAATTGGGTGCTTGGTTTGTAATGCCTGTCTCTGTCAATGTGATTTGTATTCGCACCCATGGCATTAGTCCTTTTTATCTAATGGCTCTTTAGGTGCGTCGGTCAACACGAAAATCGATGTTAGACAGCTCTTTTCACCCTGCCCTTTCTGTGTCCAAGTGGCCACTATTTCAGTCAAATAAAGTAATAATTTCGAAGTTTAAATGGTCTGTCAGTGACGGTAACTCACGTCAGTCGTTTGTCGGTCAACATAGAAAAAGATGTTAGACAGGTTGTTAAGGCCTTTCATTTCTATGGCCAAATGGCCAACGTGTTTCGAAAGGTCTGTCAATGAACTGACTATTTATTGACTCATGAGTTGAATCGATCTTGATAGCGCAAGAATAACTCCAAATTGGGTTGGCTTTTTTTTTTCTGACGGTGCAGCGAAAGAGTTCTTAATTTACCTATATGAACTATAGGTTGAACTATATGGCTCACAATGGTCGGCCACTGCCCGACCGCGACAGGTCGCTGAAATGTTATCCATTTTGTTCCGGAAGTATAGAGAGCTATGGCCCTTATCGCGACAAAGCCACACCTGTTTAATGACCGCCAGTGAAGTGCAGAGTAAACAGTTTTCCCTCGTTGTTTGCAGCTATTTCCTGATGTGGAACTATTGGTTTGACGCATTGTAGCATAACGCTAAAACCACAGGTGACGTCTTCCTCTGAGGCAGCAACAGAAGAAAATTATACACCTTTCAGCAAGAGGCCATTTATGAGCCCCTGCATTGCAAGGGCTCATGAGAATCTATGCCTCTTGCAGATATAGGAGGTGTTGGTTGGAACTACATTCAAATCAAGTGTCCGTCTGTCTGTCTGCCCAGCATCCTTCGCGCACTTCCGGGTGCGTGCCAAGGCGGAATAAGCGCCACCTACCGTGAAGCGGAAGTTGAGGCGCCATGACGCCTAGTGCGAAAGTTCGAGCAACCTGTTGCGAGATTTGAGCGGAATCGTTTGTTTGGGTGGTTTTCCACAATAATAAATAATTTCTGCCTCAGACAGCAAAGCCCATTATGTTCCACACTGAAATATTTCGTGCCCTTCAGTGTGAAGCAGAGTTCACAGAGTGCACTGAACATTTTCTGGAAATTTCTCCAACTTTTAGATGGTTAACGCCCCCCCCCCCACCCCCTCATCCGTCCCCCCTCTCCCCCGCCCCCTTCCGTCACCAACATCCTCCCTCCCCTCAGCCCACCTCCCCGCCAATGCTCACACTCCTGCCTCAAGTATGCGAGTGTGGCATATTTACGGATAGCCAAACCTATGACAAGTAAGTAGACATGTACTATGTCAGTACACGTACCATCGAGTTACTTTTTATAGTTATGGCCAACAGTACAAATGCAGAATATGTCTTTTTTGTATGTGTTTATGCCTGAGATGTGTGTATCGATGGTCAGTGCCGTAAACTGATACACGGCGCAGGCTTGTCTTAGAAAAAAACCGCAGTCCTTGTGCGACACAAAATCCCACACTGTCCTGTCAAAAAGCAGGAAATACAATACACTACAATACAATACAATACAATACAATACAATACAATACAATACAATACAACACAGTAGTACTCTCTTAATCCCTCATGGGCGGAAATTGGTTTATTTGGGTTCATGTTGATAGTCCTACGTATCAATAGTTCTACGTATCGATGATCCTACGCAATGAAAATTTTGACGTAGTCGATTGCCAAGTTACTTATCGAAAGTCCTATGACTGGAGATACCATGCACCCCATTTCCTTGTGTTTTTGCTGATTCTTTTATTTTGACTACAGTCTGTTCTTCTTGACATTATAGGGCTCATGAAGCTGACGCCATCACGCTAGTCGTGGCGGCCATCTTGAGAGGATTCGCGATAAGGCCCTCGTAGGGAAATCGTTGTGAGGACAATGTCAGGAATGTCCTGACGTGCTATAGACAATAACAGCAAGTCTTGCCATCACCGTAGGAAACCGCTAACCAGAATCTGTTTTTGTTTGTTTCCAAAGAGGAAGAAACATGAAGAAAAAAGTATTGAAACACTACTTCGCTACTATCTGAGGCTAGTATATCCTCTTAAGAATGCGGCTGACGCGCCGACGCTGCTAGGCAACGCGGGGAACTTCCCGAGCCCTATTCTTAATTAGGGCCTGCACGTGGTCGCAGATTATCCATCTTTGTTAATTGAAAGCCAAAGAGCCTCGGTCATACAAGGAACATGGATACAAAGTTGTGTCGACTCGGCAATAAACATAATTCCTCATGAGCCCCCGCAACTGCGGGGGGCTCATGAGGATCTATGTCTCTTGCACTAAGATCGTGTTAATTTTTTCTCAGCATTAATTATTATTAATTAGTGCCTTTCCTGTTCTCTGTTCCAGGCGTGCTCACTGCACTATGGACATCACAGCCTTTGAGTACTACAGAAAATTCAAGCAGCACTTGGAGCTAGGAGAATGTCCACAAAGGGAGGTCATCGTCACCGGGCCAGACAACTCCTCTCTAGTCAAACCAATCACGTGGTAAGTGTTTTTTGTTGTTGTTGTTGTTTGTTAGTTTGTTTTCGGAATGAGATTTGTTAATTTTTCTATTTTACATTGTGCTTTTCAAAGTAAGATTTGTTTATTCTCAGTCGCAGTTTTACATCGTGCGCTTCATAGTATCTGTGATATTTAACCTTTGGGCTTATAGGCGTAATGACCAAAATCACAGACCAGCACACTTGAAGTGATAGAACCAACAAATCTATTCACAACAACAGCAACAACAACTACAACGTTAACAGCAAAATCGGAAAACTGTTGTTGTATCATACTAAATACTTTGATAATAATTGTGTGTACTTGACTTTTGTACTTGTACTATAACCCATTACACCCTGAGGCTGATTTGTTTTTAAAAAAAAAAATTGTCTTGCTGTCCTATGAAGGCTACATTACCGATAAGCAGAGAGATCAGCCATTTTAGTTCAAGGGCGATGCCAGAATAGCTTGGCGCCCCAGGCGCCAAGCTATTCTGGCAACGCCCTTGAACTATCATAGTCAAATTAATTTCAAGCAGTACTGTATCAGAATGAAACGAATTAAGAACACCTGTCGTGAAATGTATGCATATGGTCACCCATTACACTCATTTATATCGAAATACTTCTTTCATAACTTCTTTAATTACATTTTATAACTTTTGTCCACATACACATTGACAGACGGACAGACACCCCTAACGTTTACAGGAGTATTCCCCAGATAGACCCAATCGGGGGGTACGCCACAAGTACACTTTTATTCAAATGAGATGCTGAGCATCTCTTTTGAATAGAAGTGTACTTGTGGCGTACTCCCCCAAAGCATCTCATTTTGAGAAGAAAATGTCATTGTAGCCTACTCTCTGGGTGTGCCTAAGTATCTGGGGAGTGCCTCCCGCATATGTTACTGGGTACCGCCCCTAACATCAAAAACCCATGCAAACAGTAGATCGGACTACCTAAAAATAACGTCCTATTTTCAGCCAGTTTCAAAAACCTTTTTTCTTGTTTTAGCAAAAATCATCAGAAGGGCAACATCACGAGCCTTACGCGTGAGCTGAACGACACCCGTCACGTGATCATCCCGACAGCCAATGATCTTGTGGCGTATCTGGGGCTGTGCGGCGGGGAGGCCGCGTCTTTTCTAGGCATCTTGAACAATGGCGACTGTGTAGCCGTAAGTAGCGCGTACGAAATCCATAGCAACAGGTGTCAGTGAAGCATGCCAGATGCCAAGACATAGCCAAAGATGCACTCGACGTACCCATTGCGGGAGAGCTCCAGCTGGACCCGATCGACGGGTGCACGACAAATACACTTCTGTCCTTTTATGCAAAGGTCATTGGGCCTACGACGGCCGCAGTGGGCCCGAAGACGTTTTTGCTACCGGGGATTCAATGAAATGCCCCCCCAGAGGACTTGCTAGGGGAGTACACCACAATTACACTTCTATTGAAATGAGATGTACCGCCATGATATGGCCGTAGTCGCCTACTCGGCGTTAAACCCAAATAACTAACCCACTTAACTCATTCTACCCCAGACACACCACAGCAAGATAAGGATCGACCATTATAGTTCAAGAGTGATGCCAGAATAGCTTGGCGCCTATGGGCGCCAAGCTATTCTGGCATCACCCTTGAACTATCATGGTCGATCTGTGTCCTGCACTGCAATGCAGTCTTCAGAAGACGACGGCAAAATTTGAGGATTTCGGTGTTGGGGTAGAATGAGTTAAATGAGATGTATGTGCATTTGAATAGAAGAGTACTTGGGGTGTTCTGTACGAGTGGGTACATTCAGGCACTACTCCCGCAAACGGTAAGGGGATTCGAATCACATTTCTGGGGGGGGGGGGGGGGGGGGGGGGGGAGAGACAAAACCGGCTGACGCAGGTCGTGTTTCTGCAATCTTCGTTGAGTCAACACCAAAAAGCCCCAGCTTTTCTAGGAACATGGATTCAAGGTGGTGTCAACAAGAGGTATATATCCTCATGAGCCCCGCAACTGCGGGGGCTCATGAGGATCTATACCTCTTGCAGTTGTGTGGCGGTCAAAGTTTCTCGGCACCGAACGGGTTAAATGTTTGTCTTTGTTTTTCCCAAGCATGTTTCTTTCTTTGTTGGTCATTTCCTCGTGAGCATCACAAATGTTTTAGGGTAGTAGACTGAAATTCTTTTCGCAAAGAAAACATTATTACATAAGAATTATTGTTTTTAGCATTGTCGATTAATCTTTTGCAGACAAGCAGTTCCTCATGACCCTTTTATTACCGAGAAAAAATTGAACACCACCAAACTACAAGAGGTATTGATCCTCATGAGCCCCCTCATTAGGATCTATGCCTCTTGCTGAAACACTTTGTATCCATATTTTTTTTTCGGCTAGGGGTGGGGGGGGGGGGAGGGGAGGGGAGTTGGCGGTAGGGGGGGGGGGGGAATCTTTGACTATGAATTTACGATTTCAAAAACACAGTATGTGTCCAATGTTTCTACATCAGGTTCTTTGATGAAAAAGAGGAAATGATGACGGATGTAACAATAACAAAAATGGCTGCATTGAAGAGAACACCTGTGATTTCGTGTAGACCCGTAAAACTTTCGCTGTCGGTAGCGATGTTTGTCGCGATGATTCCTGCAGGAAGGGTTAGAGTAGGGTCCTGCAGGAAGGGTTAGAGTAGGGTCCTGCAGGAAGGGTTAGAGTAGGGTCCTGCAGGAAGGGTTAGAGTAGGGCCCTGCAGGAGAGGTTAGAGTAGGGTCCTGCAGGAGGGGTTAGAGTAGGGTCCTGTGGGGAGGGTTAGAGTAGGGTCCTGCAGGAAGGGTTAGAGTAGGGTCCTGCAGGAAGGGTTAGAGTAGGGTCCTGCAGGAGGGGTTAGAGTAGGGTCCTGCAGGAGGGGTTAGAGTAGGGTCCTGCAGGAGGGGTTAGAGTAGGGTCCTGCAGGAGGTTTTAGAGTAGGGTCCTGCAGGAAGGGTTAGAGTAGGGTCCTGCAGGAAGGGTTAGTGTAGGGTCCTGCAGGAAGGGTTAGAGTAGGGTTCTGCAGGAGGGGTTAGAGTAGGGTCCTGCAGGAGGGGTTAGAGTAGGGTCCTGTGGGGAGGGTTAGAGTAGGGTCCTGCAGGAAGGGTTAGAGTAGGGTCCTGCAAGAGGGGTTAGAGTAGGGTCCTGCAGGAGGGGTTAGAGTAGGGTCCTGCAGGAAGGGTTAGAGTAGGGTCCTGCAGGAAGGGTTAGAGTAGGGTCCTGCAGGAGGGGTTAGAGTAGGGTCCTGCAGGAAGGGTTAGAGTAGGGTCCTGCAGGAGGGGTTAGAGTAGGGTCCTGCAGGAGGGGTTAGAGTAGGGTCCTGCACGAATCATCGCGACAAACACCGCTATCGACGTCCAAAGATTTAAACTGCATTTACGACACTAGGCATTGAGGATCTAAAACATGTTGTTGTTGTTTGTTTGTTTGTTTGTTTGTTTGTTTGTTTGTTCTCTCTCTCTCTCTCTCTCTCTCTCTCTCTCTCTCTCTCTCTCTCTCTCTCTCTCTCTCTCTCTCTCTCTCTCTGTGTTTAAAAGTAGAGTACATGATTACCTTTCTAAGACAACGTTATGCTGATCCTTTCTTCTTCTTTGTTTCTAGACATAATAAGCTTCATGTTTTTAAATTTTTGCAATTTTTTCCCCCCCATGTACCCTCCAAATTGTTTGTTCAGTTTTCTAACTTGTTTTTGATAGTACACAAAATATCATACCTACTTATATATATTGCATTAACGATAATAGTCATTGAGAATCTAAAGCATGTTTTTTTTTTTTTTTTTTTTTTTTTTTTTTTTTTTTTTTTTGTCTCTGTCTCTGCACTGAACAGGTGGAGATAGCCAGCAAGCTAAGCTTCAGCGGCAAGACCCTGGTGCGAGCTTATGTGGAGTATTACCGAAAATCTCTGGACATTCTGGAGACGACGGACAGTATACAGGAAGGCTTCGCCCAGTACTACACAGACAAATTCTACGTAAAAAACAGGAGTTACGGGACGTTGGAGATCATTCTCGTGCAGTTCCGGTTCCAAACTAAAAAGCAGAACGAGATCGCGCGAGATTTGAAGCTGGCATCAGAGATGATGTCGGAGTACATGAAAAAAGTGGAGCGCGAGGTCGGCATTCCTAAGAGCGTGAAGGTGAGCGGTGAATGTATGTAGAAATTGAAATGTAAGACTCACCCATCACCATCCCTCCCACCCCCCACCCCACCCCTCCCCCCACCCCTTCACACCCTCTAAAAATCTAACTGCTTGGCTGCTACTGACGCTACCGCTGTCATAGGGTTAAAATTTGTACTGTTGCTAATGCGTCTTTTCCGCCGAACGGTAGCGTCAGTAGCAAAGTCAAAAGTGGTTTATTGTCGGAGGCATCAGGGCCCATAGACAAGGATGGTGGGGGTAGGGAATTTTGACATACATACACGAGCGATCGATTCAAACCCGAATACACTGAAAACACAGTCATAGGGTTAAAATTTGTTGTTTGTTACGATTGTGGTTGTGAGAGCATGCATGTCTTAATCGTAGGAAACTATCCGATATTTGTGGTTGTGAGAGCATGCATGTCTTAATCGTAGGAAACGATCCGATATTTGTGGTTGTGAGAGCATGCATGTCTTAATCGTAGCAAACGATCCGATATTTATTTGAGCTATCATGGTTACGAATCACGTACCTTTTTAGTAAGTTTTTCTCTCGTTTGCACGTAGAGCGGATTTCGTTAAGTTTTACCGGAAGTTTCTAGTTGTCGCACGGAGAATAGCGGTCGATCTTTGTTTTGCGTAGATTAGAACCTTCGTTAAGGTCGCGCTGTCTAGTGACCTCGTATGTGTGACGTCGGGGAGTTCGTAACAGTTTGCAACATTTTGTTTTTCTGTGCGCGTGAATTGAGCAGCCTTTTTTTTTTTTTTTTTTTTTTTTTGTCTGTGTGTGAAAATTCCTGAATTTTCTAGAGCGGATATGCAAGGTCGTGATAGGGCTACCATACTTTTATGTGACTTCATTATACACTAGGATTTAGAGCTGAAGTTAGCAGCCGAATTTTCGTAGCCTATTGTAGTTTTTCTAGAAAGATTATTTTAATGAGTTTCGGTTGCGTGTTTTGTTCTGATTGGTTGCGTTGTATGATTTTCGTAGATGATTCTGGAAATTGGTAGTATATATATAAAGAGGGCGCTAGGAAAGCACGTATATACATTATCTTGCATTTGTCAGTTGTAGAAACACACAGGGTGTACATTGTGAGAGACACAGCGTAACAGTGGTGTACGTCGTGTGAGGAATTTTGTGTCGCCAGTGTGGACAGTTGCAGAAGAGACTTTGTATCAGAGTTGGTGCAGTTAGAACTGCATTGTGTGGAGATCGCATCGCTGAATTAAAATATTGTTGGAACTGTTACTCCAGTATTGTCTACATCCTTAAGCCTCGTGTGACGGATTGCAGCTGAATGAAGTTTATTTAAAAGAACCTTACGTGCGTGCGTCTGGTGTGTTTATCATACTACGACTATAACTCCACCACGTAACAGTGATAATGATGTTGTTGATGATGATGTTGTTCTTGTTGTTGTTTAGTCACGTGCAGGCTATTTTTCATAAGGAGACATTGGGTATAGTTAAAGTTTTTGATAGCATCGGACGGACACCTGTGGTGGAGCGATGGACTAATACAATGGGCGCTTACTGCGTGGTTTTCCACATTATCTTTCCGGTGGCCAAAAGGTGCCACTTCTATCCTTTTTCTAACCCATTACATCTTGAGGCTGAATTTTAAATTTGCTTTTTTGTCCTGTGAAGGGTACTTTACATGTAAGGAGATAGATCAACCGTTATAGTTCAAGGGTGATGCCAGAACAGCTTGGCACCTCAGGCGCCAAGCTATTCTGGCACCACTTTGAACTATCATAGTGAAATTAATTTCAAGCAGTATGAAAATGGTTAATACAAACGTACAACTGACAACTGGGAAGGTTTCTGAGGATCTGCTTCCCAGGACATGCAGGGTTCCGGGGCAATGACCGAGCGAAGATCCTCCCTGGCACGGCAGATAATCGCACAGGGCCTACGCATGGGCAGATCGGACGTGGCGAGAAACCTGAAAAAGCATTTTCAAGGAACAGAGCCAAGGGCACCACACAATCGATCGCCTCCGGAGCACAGGTGTCAAAAAAGGCAGCTATTGAAAAACAAGGGCCATGAGAGATCTCATAGTAAACCAGACCAATATTGGCACGATGTGGGAAAAAAAAAACTCTAGGAAGACATCCATTTGTGAGGAGGAGCGCCTTCCCGCGTGCAGAGGTTCCGTCATGACCGTAACTGACGAACTGAACTGAACTTTCATACTCTAAACATCTTGCAGACATACTTACTGTGCAGACAGAGAGAGAGAAACGGGCTTGAAAACTGATGCATGTGTTGCTAATTATGATTTTTACGGCAAGATGTAAAGGCAGACAACCGAACGGCTTCAAACCCCACGGTTGAAAAGATTGATGACCGTTCTCGTTGTAGACCTCTCGAGAGCATTTCGGGTCAGACATAGCGGCCCTGCAGCAAATTTTACCCACGTGCAAGAGGCATAGATCCTCATGAGCCCCTGCATTCTGCGGGGCCAATGAGGATCTATGCCTCTTGCGAATAAATAGTGGTTTGCGAATAAATAGTGGTTTCAACTTTCAGTTTCATTTACGTCTATGTTTTCATACAGAGAAAATTCCTTGCGTGCAGTTTTTCTTTCAAGCTGATGGATGCACAGTTTGCACGCACTGAGAAGAATGGCGGGAGCAGGAGAACCATAGAGCTTCATATGCCCCCTACAGTTTGGGGCTTATGAGGATCTATGCCTCTTGCTGACAATAACTACATCCGTGTTTTCCAAATGAGGGAAGTATACCCGGCGGGCGTTCATACTACGCTTGACGGATGCTTAGTTTGCACGAAGAGGAACATGGCAATTACTGGTGCGCTCTAACGAGAACCGCCCGTCCTGTTGCCACAGGTTAGGGTGGAGAAATTTGTTTTCACGCTGTGTATCAATGCAGAGTTGTGGGTTTTTTTTGGGTTTTTTGTTTGTTTGTTTGTTTGTTTGTTTGTTTTCTTTTCTAGTCGCTGTTGGACAAGACTTGAGCAGTCCAGCAGGACATGTGTTAGTTAGCAAGTCCGTCTTATTAACCACTTAAGTGCCATCCACTACCGTTTGGGGGATAGATACTAGATAGACCCAGGCGGGGAGTACGCCACAAGTACACCTCTATTCAAATGATATGCGTTGCATCTCGAATTAAACATTTTCGACGTGCTGATTAAAGACCGAAAATTGAATAAACGTATTTAGGTGTGTATCATGAATGTAATAAGTAGGACATTTTCTATGCTCCATCAGCACTAATTAATAGTAATCGCCGAATGACTTCATGACCCTCGCACCGGAGCCTAAAACATACTGATATGCGTGTGGTCAGAAAGAGGTATAGATCCTCATGAGGATCTATGCCTCCTGCAGATGGATCGAGGGTATTTGTTTGGATCCCCGGAGGCTCATTCTGAATTCCTGCGTGTTGTCGACATTGGCACTAAATGTCAAGGAAATCGGTTCCCAATTTCACCTGCATGTTTCCCGTGCCAGTGTCTTGTACCTGTAGTCTCACACCCAAGTTCCTCAGTCTAATCTTCGAGAGGCATCGATTCTCAAGAGCACGGCACGTCTGCAAGGGACATACATTTTCAGTGTCTTGAACCAGCAGTCTGTCATGAAGCTCGCCGCCTCTTCAAAAAACGGCATAGAATCTCATGGGCCCTTCATTTCTGCAAGAGGCGTATATATACTTCAGATTTCTCCATTTCAGCTAGTGGCGTAGATTTTCATACGTCCGTTACATCTGGCAGTGCTTGTTCCTAAAGTGTCAACTGCCCGGCTCCGTTTCTGTGCAGGGCTCAGTTCAAGGGGCCTTCTAAAAAATTGGAGAACGCTCACAGTCTGATTTTGAGTCTGTGCCGGAAACAGCGATTTCTCGTGAGCTTTTTTTCGCTTCTCACTTCTGACAGTGGCGCTATTGCCCATAAGCTAACTTCTGACTACTGCAGACGTAAAACAGGCCTTTGCCGCATCTTCCGTCATGCACCTTGGACCGACCATGATAATGATTGAAGGGTAGTGCCAGATTTGGTTGGCGTCTGAAGGCGACGGCGGGCTAATCTGGCACTGCCCTTGAATTATCATGGTCGACCCATCTCCTGCTGCGATGTTTTGTTGTCGATCTCCCCTCCGCGGTTGGTCTTGTTCCAGTTGAAATAGCTTTCTTCACAGACACATGTACATCTATGCCTCTTACTGGCTTCACTTATTCCTATTTGCTCCCTCCGTTTTTCTGAGTGGAGGGGGGGTGGGGGGTGGGTGGAGTAAAATGAGAATGTATGCCTATTGCAGGCAGAAGTCGGTCGCACTGATTTACATCTTCCGCCCGGCACCAGGGATTCATTAGAATAATTTTTTTTAATAATGTGTGTTGGCGGACTCGCCGAGCGTATAATAATGGTTGGACTGTGGTCGTTTTGGAACCTACCGGCGGTTCTCCAGTAACACATGCTGCACAGCAATTTTGGTACCCTACCGGCGGTTCTCGACTAGTGATCTGCGATTTTGGACCGCACGGCTGCTTATTGGCGCAGTGGGGAGGTCGGTCTCATTGATTATACCCTGAAATTATGTCGGAATGGTTGAGGTGCAGTGAGTGATGCCGTGTAGCTGTCGAGGCGATCAGGAGTGATGTTATGAATTAACCCCTTCCCTGCCACAGAATGTACACTTTTGTTTCTGAATTCTGTGTTCATTCAACGAACGAAAGCCAGAATTCTGTGTTTATTCAACAAACGAAAGACAGAATTCTGTGTTCATTCAACATACGAAAGACAGAACCGTCCTAGAAACACGGGATACAAATTGGTCCCAGCAAGAGGCATAGATCCTCATGAGCCCCCGCAGTCGCGGGGGCTCATGAGGTTCTATGCCTCTTGCAGTTGGATCGCGTTCACTTTTTCTCGGCAGTGAAGGGGTTGTGCGGTGGTACACGTGGAGTTTTAAACTTACCTCCTTCACTGCCGTAGAGACAAAAACTGAACACCACCCAACTGCAAGAGGTATAGATCCTCATGAGCCCCCGCAGTTGCGGGGGCTCATGAGGATCTATACCTCTTGATGAAACCACTTGTGTGAATCCATGTTCCGTGGACGGATGTTGATTTTGAAGTTGAATTTATAATGATTTCAAAAACACAACCTGCGTCCAAAAAATATCAAAGGTTTCGAACCGTAAGGGCCAAACTCACAGACCAGCGCGTTCTCAGTCAAGTTTCAGCTCTGCGACTGCATGCACACCCTTCTATATCACAGGGGCGAGGAAATCCAAGAGTTATGTACCCCTAACAGTCTCCGAGCGTCAATAGGACACCTAATGACAGTCCAGGCCCTTGTCAAAGGGACATCACTCCGCCTCCTAATCCTGTGTCTTGATATGATATAAGTGGATCTGGAGTGAGTCTTGTAATTGGCACAGGTATACATTTTCAGTTGAATCAACTGCTGTGTTTCAAGTCTTCTTTTTTTTTCTTTTCTTTCTACTTCTTCTTCTAATAAACGTTACTGTCCTACGAGGTGTAATTTGGGTTGCTTTTCCAAAGGACGACGCGCCAAGACAGTTCAGCGCCACCTAATAGTTTAAAATAAAATCCTTATTGATATATACTGGCGAGCAAAAGAAATGCCACATTTTTGGAACCATCGGAAACACTGCAGTGTTTTCGATGATTCCAAAAATGTCGCATTTCTTTTGCTCGTCAGCATATTTTACCAATCTATTCGTAATCTGATACGGGGTACGACGTACATGGAATTTACTACAACATAAATATCGAAATCGTTTACGAGAGACAACGCAAACAAAGGCTAAAGCCGGAAAGAGCAGATGCTCACAGCTGCGCATGCCATAGCGCACGTCGAAAATGTTACGGAAAAGACCGACAGGCCTACCGATCTCTTCCGACAGGTGGCGACCAAACCTCGACTGAACACTCGTTCAGCTGAACCCGAACAAGAGTCTCAGTCTGAGGATGCAGTAGGGGCCAATCTTTGCCAGCAACTATAGAGTCTCATAAGTCCCTGCGACTGCTGGGGCTCATGAGAATCTATTCCATTTTCTAATGAAAAAAAGCTGTCTGGGTCCGACTGCAGAGCCACAAGAGACTAGTAAAAACAGTGGTATTTTCTCTGCACACGTGTTGTTTGCGCGGTTTTAGTCTCCAGAGATTATAGCGGCATTGTGCAAACACACGCTTAAACCTGGCGATCCTCCCTCAGAGAGCAGAGATGCACACGTGTACTAATCTAGTCAGTCAGAGTCTCTTATATTGGATTTTACGCTAGCCTTACGGCCCTAAAACCTTACACCCCAGACCTGCACAGGAGAGGATTTGGGGGTGGGGGGTGGGGGTGGAGCGGGGGGGGGGGGAGAGGGGGCGGGGGGGGGGGGATGTGAGTTTACAGGAGATCCGGACTGACTCCTCAAACACGCGCAGGGGGAAAAAAAGATATAGCAAATCCCATTGCGAGAGTTTAGAACCCCCACCCACCATTTCAGTTTTCCACCAGTGGTGATAATTATCTCATTTAGCCACGATGCAGCTGATCTGGCACTACCCTTGAATTATCATGGTCGTTCCATCTCCTGCAGTTTAGTGGCACTTGCAAGATTGTGGAAATGTAGTGAAGGGGTTAAATGTCTCAAAACATATTCGGACCCTCCCCCCGCCCACCACCCCTCCAGGTCTCTGCATTACACAATAATGTGAATAGGATTGGCTGATGGACCTGCGTGGAAGGGCTCATAAGAATCTACGCCTCCTGCAGACAGCTAGGGACGGGAACGGAGTCCAGCATGAAAGAAACGTCTAGCTAAACCATCTGCTATTGACACTGGGCCTCTGGGAACTCGAAAACACCGACTGGAATCTGAACGATACAACCCAGAGGGTTTCGCCACACTCGACGAACACTTACTCCTTGTCCTCTTCTGGTTCAGGGAGCCAGACTTCAAGTTTTTTGTTCCGCAGCTTTTAGCGGAAAAAAAACAGACTCTTTCAGATATATTACGTTTTTCTGACACCGTTTTCGATGTTGCAAAGTATGGAAAATCCGGAAACAATATCCAAGTATCCACTCAACCGTCTGGGGCTTGTTCCGGCTGGAAAAAAATCTCGTCGACTTTTGTTGGGTCCCAAGTTGACCTCAGCGGCGACCCAACCTCGGCCAAAATGACATATACTGCGCACAAATAGTAAGGTATATTAATTTTTCAGTTTGAATTACTGAAAGTCCTCAGACTGGGCATAACCACGGGTATGTCAGTGATTAGCCATCCCACTTCCTTACAATTTCACAACATTGGTGTGACATACAGTGCTCACATAAAATGAAGGACATATTACTTTTAGCTTGAATTTCAAAAATGTCCCCAAAAAGGTTAACCACAACTCAGACCAAAAAGGTGACTGCAGTTTACAGATATAAGGTGTTTTCGGACATTTTAGTAGTCCAAGCCGAAATTATTACTTCTCTTACTTTTTGTGAGCACTATATGTCATGCCAATGTTGTGAAATTGTAGGCCAATGGGATGGCTAATCACTGACTGATATAAACGGTATTATATCCATTCTGCGAACTTGTACCAATTGAAGCTGAAAAGTTACTAACCTTACTATTTTTGAGCATTATATGTCACTCTGGCCGAGGTTGTGTAGATGCCGAGGCCGTTGGGACCCAACAACGTTCATGTGCTAAAGACACATATTTGCATAAGCCGTAATTTTGCAAGAGCAGGGACACGTGATATTGTACGCCTTTTGCCGACCGAGATCGAGTTCAGCTCTCCGTCATCTCGCGGGTGTTATTTGGTGATAGGTCTGCGAATGTTCAGATCAACGTCATGTCTGAGATTGATTTCAGTGTACAGTCAGTTCTGTCCTTAGAATTCAACAGGCAGAAAATCTATTTTTGTGAAAAGCGAAATTTTCATTGTATTACAATGAAAATTTCGCTTTTCACAAAAGTGATCTTGCTGTCTTTTGCCTTTACCTATCAGAGTTGTTGATATACCGGGCAAGTGTTGACCTTGTGACCTCTTGTAGGCTGACACTGGCAGGGATAACCTTTATGTGAGTTTTGACACGAAGTGGTTTAAATTTCATGCGCTAGTTTGACACATCAGTTTCCCACATTCTCAGCTTACAAATCCGTCGCATTTATCCCCCTTCTCAAACTGAAAGAGCTTCGTGATTGTGTGCTGGTGTGTGGTTTTGAACCTTACGGCTTAGATTAGATAGGTTTAAATCATAGATCAGCACACCTTTCATACATCTGTCCAGTAAAAGGCAAAAAAAGACAGAAGTTCCGTTTTTGTGAAAATCGAGATGTTCATTGTGACACAATGAAAATACTGCTTTTCATTAAAACGGACTGACTTATTATTTTTTTTTTATTATTATTTTTTTTTGTTTGCCTTCACGGTGTAGACATAACGCAGGTGTAGTACTGTTGAGATAGCTCCAGCAAGTGGTACGAATATTCTTTGAGCCCCTGCCGTATGCTGGGGCTCATGAAGTTCTGTGTCTGTCACACACTGATGGGTTGGAAGCTTCACTGACTGAATCTTGACAGCATTCGTAGGCGTCGTAGCCCTTGACCTTCACACGGTAACCTTTATACCAGAGTCAAGATGTCAAGATAACCTTCATGATGAACCATTTCATGCTTACACTCATATGCCTTCCTTCACCTCCCAGCAAGAGACATAGATTCTCATGAGCCCTTGCGGACGCAAGGGCTCATGAGAAGCTATGTCTCTTGCAGATACTGAGAAGGAAAAAATGTCGGACGCCGAAACTAAACTTGATACAGGCAAAGCTGACAGTTTTGCGTACGAATCAAACTCTGGCTGTGATTAGTTCTGCTGTATTTAGGGCCTGACGTAGACTCTGATATTGCATAGAAGCAGATAGCGGGCGCTATAATGGGGCCTGGATTGCACAATACTGAGGGCTGCAGGGCGACTCCATCAGTGCGGAAATTTCGAAGTACAGAGGTACAGTGCAGATATCATCAGTTGGGCTGTACTTGCGGCACTACGCAGTACATGCTGACTCAGCTTGAACAAGTTATTCTGCTCATCAGTCCAGCATTACGGAAGCAGAAACTGTCAAGCTAACCTAACCTCAGCACTGTGTATGATATTCTTGAAAAAACAAAAGTTGTTTTTGCACTAACAAAAAAAACCCCACTCATACCACATTCAGTTGAAAGATCTCCAAAGTCCCCGTGTATCCAAGCAGAAAAAAAATGCCACTTGACGAAAACATACGAGTGATGCAAGACTGCCGAGACGTACGCACTACCGGTTGATTGATTGATTGTACTTTGCTTAACGTCCCGACAGCAACAAGACTTTCTCAGGACGTGCCTGCACTGCTTGTGAAAAAAACTAAACAGAATATTGAATGTATGTCGCCAGCCGGTCCAATACGTTAAATAAACCTACGACATGGGGCCTAAATAAAGCTAAGACCATTTAGCAACACACATCCAATATCAAGAGCTACAGGCAGCGCAGACAGTAGGGAGAGTTTTAAAAAGGCAAATACAGGTAAATGGACCAAGGGTAGACAGAAACACATGTCCCAAAATAGAGGAGAAAACCCACCCTGTGGGGCTGACCAGGGTGACCCTGGGAACTAAAAAGTAGTTAACCTCACCCAAGTCCCCCAGGGCAGACCCGGGTGGGGGTGTACGCACTACCGGAACCGTTGCTGGAGTAGGTAGTCCCGAGATGGATAGAGCAACTCGGGGTGTACTCCACAAGTACAGTTCTATATAAATGAGACGCGTATACCCAGATAGCCCCACGCGGGAACTACGCCACACGCACACTTCTATTCAAATGAAATGCTTAGTATCTCATTCGGTTGAATAGAAGTGTATTCAGTGTGGCGTCCTCCCTGAGTGGGTCTATCTTGGGAGTACTCCCGCAAACGTTACGGGTATACATGACGAAAACACATTAACTCATTCAGACCGACGCACGTATTTCCCAAATTTTGGAGGCGTCATCTAACGACTATGCACCAGTTGCAGGAGATGGATCGACCATCATAATTCAAGGGCACTACCCTTGAATTATCATGGTCAACCCATCTCCTGCTGTAGTACCGGCGTCAGGGCTGAATGGGTTAACAATATAATTTACATTGTCAGAAGTAGGTCAAAATTGTGCGGGTTTCGACGAAAACAGTGGATTAAAAGCCAGGACAAACATGCGACACCGCACGTTTGTCCTGGCGTTTAATCCATTGTTTTCGTCGAAACTCGTGCAGTTTTAACCTATTTCTGATACGCATGTTTGTCATGGCTTTTAACCCACTGTTTTCGTGGATAAAACACGTGCAATTTTGACCTGCTTCTGATTTCTCAACGTCTATTTTATTGCAAAATGCGAAAACAGTGGATTAAAAGCCAGGACAAACGTGCGGTACCCGCTTGTTTGTCCTGGCTTTTAATCCAGTTTTTGTCTAAACTCGTGCATTTTGACCTACTTTTGATTTCCTGAAAAGCGTCCATTGAGACAGGAGTAATGAAGTCAGTGTTTGTCTCCAGGTGCTGAGTTTGTCCACGGCGACGGCCGAGACGTATACGCTGAAGAAGTATGACGAAAACTCGTGGGCCGAGGCGGTGCGTGACGTAGAATTGAGAGAAATGATGGTCCGTCACACGAGTGAACGGATCCGCCGTGGACTCATCATGCCGCACCTGAACTATCAGCTCTTCCCATTTTTGGTCCAAAAGGAACAATGTAAGTAGTGGATGTGTGTGTTTGTGCGTGGGGGGTAGGGGGAGGGGGGGGGGGTGATTTATAGGATGTATGTCTCTTGTCAGTCCTTATAGGGCCCATACCGCTCTGACATGCTACGACACAATGTGGATCGACCATGACAGTTCAAGGGCGGTGTCAGAATAGCTTGGCGCCGACAGGCGCCAAGCTATTCTGACATCAGTTAGTCTCCAAACTCGAGTTCGCACTGCCGTGAACCTATAGGGAGCATGAGCATCGCGCTATTCTACGCCGCAGAGCCGGGATGGTCATCGAATCGCGCGTGTTGACAGCCATGGGTGGTTTGGTGGTCGCGATTTTATCCCGGCTGCGTAAATCTAGCAGCATAGAGGCAACACTAGCCAGCAAGATACATACATATTCATATTACCGCGCCTATTCCTAGACGCGTAAGAGCATATGTGACTCTTGCAGCTGTCGACGTTTTGCCTGTGTTCTTCATCACCACAACGTGATTAAACTACATAAACATAGCAGCATGAAGGTAATTCGACTCAGAAATACATTTAGCTTCTCACAAGCCCCGCAATCTGCGCGGAACTCATGAAGATATATGCCTCTTGGGGAGTTTTGTCTATGGTTATAGGCGAACATTGCTAAACAGTGGATGCCATCCGTCTGATGTAAAAACAAGACTGATATATTTATCTTCGTGGAAGTATGCGGTAACGGTGGAATGAATGTTTCTTGATAGGTTCATTTGTCTCTGTACACATAAGACGGAACAGAGAACCTTCTGCCGTACCGGCCATCTGACGGCAATTCCGCTGGCTCTAGCCTTGTACTGCCCACAGCCCTCAACCAAATAACACCCCAGTCCGAGCCCATGTCAGTATAATTTAATTTGAAACCTACTGGCTTTTAAATTTCTGAGTTTTCAGAAGTGAACCCGCCCGTATATGTGCCTCAGCACACCCAAGTATATTCCGTAGTGAACCCGACTCTGTCTTTACCAGAACGAAAGAGGAGGGAAAAAAGTGTGTTCATTTATATGGTCAATGATGTACGGTTACTGAAAAACAAAAGAAACGGCTGAAACTCATTGCAAACCACAATACCGCATCTCCGTCCCCCCTCTCCCACTCAGCCTGGAAATTAAAATTGTGTGAACTGAAAAAGCAAAACTTAGGCACAGATTCTCATGGGTCAGTCACGGTCCTGTAACTTGCACGGCTCCTGAGGATCTATGCCTTTTCCCATCTGTAGAAAGCGCCACTATCCCACTGTACTAGATTTTCTCACTGATGCGCACCTCATGTCTGCAATAAACATAGATCCTCATGGAGCCCGCAGATGCGAAAGCTAATGAGAATCATGTCTATTGCTTGCCTCTATCGTTATGCTGGTCTGTGCTTGGAAGAAGCAGCGCGAGCTGATTCCCTGACTGCCTTCCATAGTGTATTAAACGCGTTGACAGCAATTATAAACAAACCGCTCTGCTGGAAAAAGGGGACAGAAACAGAATAGCGCGAGGTCACATTCCATCGAATCAAAATGATTAGGCATTTCGGAGTCTGAGTTAGAACTGACATCACCCTTGACCAGTCATGGTCGATTTGACCTCAGCACTGTGACGTAGACCGCACTGAATGGATACATAAAAAATGGATAATTTCATCGTCAGGATGTAGTGAGTTATGGGACAAGCTGGTTATCCGCCGCGACTTCGCTCTCGTTAGTTATTGGGAGTCGTCGGGCGTAAACTGAGCTTCACTAATACTGAGAGAGGAAAACTGTGCATATGTCGCCGTGTTACTTTCCTGTGTTTTGGTTTTCTGTGTTTCTGGAAATCTGTATGCACATAGTAGGCCTATTTGTACTATTCTTTCTGCTCTGCGTCGTGTGTGTGTGTGTCACTGTGTGTGTGTGTGTGTGTGTGTGTGATGGTCACTGTGTGTGTGTGTGTGTGTGATGGTGTGTGTGTGTGTGTGTGTGTGTGTGACTGTGTGATGGTGTGTGCGTGTGTGTGTGTGTGTGATGGTGTGTGTGTGTGTGTGTGTGTGTGTGTGTGTGTGTGTGTGTGTGTGTGTGTGTGTGTGTGTGTGTGTGTGTTGTAGACACATCTGCTACAGCTTCTCATTTCCTGAGGGCTGGCTTGTCGGGCTGGTAATCAACGATGTAAATTGCTCGCTACCTTAGGAGCGCAGCACCGACCGGTAACAACCACTTTCTACCCTCTCTTTTGTCGGAGCCGTGGGCGCGTTCAGGTCTTGAAAATTTTGCGCATACAGCTTATACTATTCCACGAAGTAAGAAAGACATACCGAACAGCCCACTGCGCTAGAGCCGGAGTCACTTAACCCTTTGCGTGTCGGTAGCGGCTTTTGTCGCGATGATTCCTGTAGGGTTAAACAGTTTTGTGAAGACATTACATATTGCGTCAAAGAGATTGCTGGATGCTCAGCTTTGTGCTATGAGATTTACATGTCAGCCCTAGTAAGGCCGGAAGGCTAGAGACTATTTTGTGAAAAGCGAGGTTATCATTGTGTTACAATGAAAATCTCGCTTTAACACAAATTTGCTCCTGTGACATTGAATTTTCGAGGAAACTGACGGACAAATAAGTTAAAAGCTGTACGAATATGCCGCAGGTAGCCCAAAGCGTACAAACTGAACAAATAAAAATGTATGTGCTGGTCTATGATTTTGGACCGTACGGCTTCCAGCCGTAAGGTCCAAAATCACAGACCAGCACACGTATAGAACTACCTCACAGCACGCACGTGTGCCGAAAGTTAGACTGAACTCGTTTAACTGACTCGCTTGTGTGATGAAGTATTTGGCATTTTTCCACAGTGTATAGCGGTTCTGTTTCGCATCATGGGGGCCTGGATTATAAGTGCATTGTTCCTCTTGTAAATGAGATACTTTCCACTTACGTCACTACAGGGAACGCCTTAGGATCTTCTTTATCGTAGAAACGTAGAAATAAACGGGAATGCACGTTTTATGTGTGCACACAACTGATTCGGGTCGGAATAATGTAGGCCAGTGTGCACAAAAAGATGCGTGGACGCACACACAATATACACGCACACACACACACACACACACACACACACACACACACACACACACACACACACACACACACTCACACACACACACACACACACACACACACACACACACACACATACAACGGGTGAACGCACACACACAAAAACGAGTGTGAACGAGTGTGTGTGGGTGGGCACAATAATAAATGGGTCTGCATAGCGTAGGTGTGCACAAAGAAACGGATGTGCACAATGTAGACGGTGTACAGAAAAACAAAAAACAAACAAACAAAACAAAAAAACAACAACACTGTTGTGCCCAAAAAATATGTCCGTGAGAATTCGTTGTGCTGGTCTGTGATTTTGGACCTTACGGCTTTCAGCTTTCAGCCGTAATGTCCAAAATCACAGACCTGCTGTCTTTATGTTGCTTGCAAAAGGCATCACCGATGTACATCTATTTCTCTGAGAGCGTGCCGGCGTTCGCAGGAGGGAAATGGTTGTGCCGCCGCCAAGTCTTTGTTGTGCTAACTCGTTAGAGACTGCCTGCCACACACAGTCTTTTGAAATGCGCGGCAAGTGACAGAAGACGCCTCGTAAACACCATACTTTCAAACCACGACAATTCGGTGGCTCATTTACTTTGTCTACGGTCCCCCCGGCTCTTCATATTACTAGACACAATTCAGAGTTGAAATGACTCTTGAAGTGACGTTTTTAGGAATGATTCACGTCGGCAAAGATACACCGAGTTTGATGTCAGTCAGTGCTGCATACGAACACGCGGCACAAATACTAAGTTGACGTGAGCGCTCAGGCTCAATCCACGCCGCATATAACGTGACTACGATGCACGTCTCCAACGCTGATTTCATTTGCCGCGTATTCGTATGCCGCTCATCAGTCGCAGCCGAACTAATTATAGTAAATTCCGGATATAACAATCACCAGGGGACAAAGTTTTTCTTGTTGTCATATCCCAAGTTTGTTATAAGCGGAGTAATTTACGTTGAAAGATAGCTGTCGGGACCTGAAAAAATGTTGTTATATCCGACTTTTGTTATTTCCGACCTTGTTATAAGCGAAGTAGACTCAGTGTATTTTTAACTTTGGAGGATGAGACGTTCAAGAACTGAACAGCAGCCCTCTCGTCTGATACGTTACTCAATAAGCCCGTAACACAATCGAGACGTGCCACATCCGGATACGCGGCTTTAAGCCGCGATTCCGGATGCAGCACGTCTCGATTGAGTTAAAACCAAAGTCTCAGCAATAGGTCGATCGGCCATTGATAGTTTGAGGGTGGTGTCGAGTTTATGTTGACGCCTAGTGTGCCGCCAAAGCCGCGAATCTGGCGCAAAGCCTTAGTATCATGGCTCGTAATGGCCGTACTTGTCACCACTCTGTCATTCCCGATCCATCTCTCGCAGTTAGTACGCAGTAGTGACTAATTACGCCATTCCAGGAGAAAAAGACAGTGTCCACTCAATACAAATTAACCACTTTACTGCTAACGGACGCAGACCGTGTTTCTGAAATCTTTGTTGATTCAGCGCCAAAAAGACCCAACGGTCAAAAAGACGGTGGCTACAAAGTGGCGTCTGCAAGAGGCATAGATCCTCATGAGCCCCCGCGGCTGCGGGGGCTCATGAGGATCTATGTCTCTTGCAGTTGGCCCGCATTCAGCTTTTCTCAACAGTGAAGGGGTTGTTAATACGCCAGTCAATCTACAAGATGGAACGTGGCTACAAAGTGGCGTCGGCAAGAGTCATAGATCCTCATGAGCCCCCGCAGCTGCGGGAGCTCATGAGGATCTATGTCTCTTGCGGTTAAATCGTGTTCAGATTTTCTCAACAGTGAAGGGGTTAATACAAGATGCCCTCGCTCGTCTGTCCCAACCGCCATGTTTTTTCGCACCATGCTCCGTCGCTCAGGCTGATTGGCTAATCGCAGTTTTGGTTTGTTGCCCAGACAAGCTGGAAGCTGGAAGGCTTTTTTTTTTTTTTTTTTTTTTTTTTTTTTTTTTTTCTTCTTCTTTAGTTATCCTGTTCCACGTTTCCCACCTTAAAGTTTGTGTGTGTGTTTGGAAGAGTTGGACTCTGATTTTAGTCTCTGCTTTTGTGTTGGTGTACGATTTTGGATGTTACGTGAGTGATAAAGCCTTTAAGGTCCAAATCACAGTCCTGCATACATATGTTCGGGTCATCTGAGGTCATAGAAGGTCGCTAGTTAAACCTTTGGATGTCGGTGGCGGTTTTTGTCGCGATGATTCAAAAACCTGCTACCGACAGCCAAAGGGTTAACGGGTGCAAAACGTCGAATCGCTGCGCTTGCCAACATCTCGTCTGGTTTACGTTTCATGTTTGAACGGTTGCCGGGTTGGCGTCAACATTGAACCCTTTTCATACTTATCACACACCCATTGCTTAAAATAAATTTGAGAGGTAGTTCAAGGGTGGTGCCAGAATAGCTTGGCGCCTGAGGCGCCAAGCTATTCTGGCACCACCCTTGAACTAAAACAGTTGATCTATCTCCCAATCTGTAATGTAGGACAAGAAGCGAATTTTACAAAATCAGCCTCAGGATTTAATGGGTTAATCCCAATGTTTGTGCTGGTCTGTGAATTCGGGCCTTACGGCTGGAGACCGTAAGTGAAAAGTCACAGATCAGCAAGTACACGTTTTATTACCACTTATCAGTATATTACTCAATATTATGTGTGTGCTGATCTGTGAGTTCGGGCCTTACGGCTGGAGACCGTAAGTTGAAAGTCACAGATCAGCTAGCACACGTTTTATTACCACTTATAAGCATATTACTCAATATTATGGCTTATCAGTATACTACTAAATATTATGGCACAGACACTACACATTAAGTATTGATAGGAGTGTTTGGTTCGTGACGCAACTGCTGCCGGCGCCATGTCCCTGCTCTCTGCTGCAGTGTTCTAGTTCTTTTATTTTGGACCTTATGGTTTGACAATACGTAAGGTTCAAAATCACAGACAAGCATATATTTTTAATGATGATAGGAATAATAATAATAATAAAATAATATAATAATAATAATAATAATTTTTTGCGCAATAATTGAAACCAAGCCCGAATCAGGCTGAAACATTTATCTATTATTTTTATGTATGACTATTTTTTTGTTCACCAGCTGGCATTGATGACCAGGCAAAAAGCGGGCTTGTTCTACAGCATGTCCACTTAAGAGGTCCTGGTAAATCAAAGTGGCCTGGTTCCAGTGCGCTTGAATTGATCAGTGTTCCGGTTGTACCCAAGGAAGTAGATCTATCTGTCCCTCATTACCCGTCCATTGTCATCAAGTGCAGTGGACTTTATCACATTCTTCCCCAGGACCGAAATCCCCAATTTTTTAAATTAACCTCTACAGGACTGTATTAGTATTCTAGAGACAGATCGAACATGATAGTTCAAGGGTGGTGCCAGAATAGCTTGGCGCCTATGGGTGCCAAGCTATTCTGGCACCACCCTTGTATCATGCTCGATCCATGTCTTGCTGTGGTGTGTCGGGGCTGAATGAGTTAAACCCCTAACTAACCGAAAAATTAACATTGAGAATACTTTTCCTTACTTTTGCAGCATACCGCATCTCCAGTCCGTTGACGTGGGAAAAGACCTCCATGCTGGAAGTGTCTCTTCGTCAGGCCGTCGGCATCGCCAATAAAACCACCAAACGCGTAAGTCTCTGACCAGACCACAGCGGGCTGTGGTAGAGGTTTTCACGATGTTCATATCGATTTACAGTTATTCATTTCTTCAGGTTGCTGTAGACGAGGCACTGTCTTTTTCTGCAGTGACTGGAAGAAATACGCCCTGTCAGAGCTCAGTACATTGACGCACTCCGTGAAATCGCTTTTCTGTACCCTTTGCCTGTGGCCGGACCAGACTGAATTGCCTTGTGATCACCACTGACGTGCGCTTCAGATGGATTGACCGTCGTAGCTTGTGTTGGGTATGATGGCAACTGTCGGGGCGAGACGTGTATTTTGAAGTAAGCTAGCGAAATGTCTCGTAGATTAACCCTGTGGCTGTCGGTAGCGGATTTTGTCGCGACTTGTGATTCCCGCAGAAATCATACATCGCGACAAAAACTGAACCGCTACCTACAGCCCAACGGGCTGATTGCACGCCAACCCTGTATTAACTGTCGGGGCAAGGCGAACGCTCCCCGTCATGGATGTTTGCAAGAGACATGAATCCTCATGAGCCCCCGCAGTCGCGGGGGCTCATGAGGATTTATGTCTCTTGTTCGACCTGTGTCAGTTCTTTGTGCCCATCAGTCTTTGGTCCCGTTTCAGTCATTTTGTGCTCTTCACGCGAATGTCGGTCAGTGTGCAGTGGTTTCAACTCCGTGATCACTGGCAGCGAAGGGGTTAATATTGTCTTCTTTTAACATTTTTGCAGTGCAAGAAAAACCGCACAAAACTGTGTCGGCGCGTGCGCGAGCTTCGCCGGAAGTTGGTGGTGCTGCAGGGTACGATCCACCGGGGCCGCTCGGAATGGATGAATCTGACCAATGACGAGAAGCGGGACTTCGCCACGAAGTACACCGCCCAGGTGTCCACGTACAGCAGTGTCACAAAGAGCTTGTCTCGCTCCGTGCGACGGATGAAGAAGGAAGAGAAGCTGAAGCGGAAGAGCAACAACAAGAAGAAGAGGAACCAGGTCCCGCTCAACCGCCGCATCCGCAGACAACCCCACAAGAGGGAGAGGAGCCACCAGCACAGATCTAGCGTGGAGCCCAGCACCAGGGAATGATCCTGAGTTGACAGACTTGTTTGCGCCGGAGTGTGAATGTGGACTGGAAAGCAGGGACAGATGTGAGCGTCTCCGCACGCAATGAGTTGACGCTTTTCGTGTGTGTGTGCCTCAAAAACAGTCGAAAGACATCACAGAAAAATTGCAGAGTCCTCGGGCCGACATCAGCCGCTTGCCTTGCGCTTACTGCAGATCGAGGACTGAGGTGACGAACTTGTATGCGGCGGCGAATGACGCTTGGTTGATAAACAGGTGTAATTTTCACAGCAACATCTTTGCTGGAGCTACTGGACTGGGCTAGGAACGAAGTACAGACATTGGTTATTAACACTTTAAACTCTCGGACAGAGACTACGTGTAAGTCATTGACCATGTCAGGTTATCGGTAGTGCCAGATTAGCTCTGTGCCTTGCCAGTTGTTGAGGGATAGAGCGACCATTAATTTTGGGGTTCTCCCCCGTGTAGTGAGATTTAGTGTCGTTGGGATATAACCCAGTTGCAGCAATAGCGCACCCTAGTTTGACAACTATTGGCCTTCTTAGTTTTATTGTGCTGGTCTGCGATTTTGGACCTTACGGCTGAAAGCCGTAAGATCCAAAATCACAGACCACCACACACATAGGCTTGCAGTATTAGGTGTTGCGTGACACTTTAACTTCTAGCGTCAACTACCGGTTTCTTGGCAGAGTTTCGTTGAAGAGACGGTGAATAGATACAGTACAGAAATTGTTTTTGCGTCTACCACGCAAACAACTTTTAACCCTTTGGCAGTTGGTAGCAGTTTTTTTTGTCGAGATGATTCTTGCAGGAATCATCGCGACAAGAAGCGCTACCGACAGCGGAAGGGTTAAAAACTTTTAAAACACAGCGCATGTCTTCAGCGTAAGTGTGCTTATCGTAGATAAATCTTGCAGCTTTTTAATTGCAGTGTATTAATTTGCGGTTTGGAAATTCCATTTGTACTGGAACTAAAGAATCGAGCTGCATCAACTCCACGTTTGTGAAGTGAATGCGAGGGCTGTTTTGTGGCTTTGTACCTTAAAGCTCTATGTTGTAAGGTTCAAAATGACAAACCAGCACACTTAACCAATTCAGCCCCGACGCCCTACAGCAGGAGATGGGTTGACCATGATAATTCAAGGGATAGTGCCAGATTAGCAAGAAATCTCCTGCAACTGGTGCATAGTCTTTACATGACGCCTCCATAATTTGGGACTGAAATACGGCCGTCGGACTGATTGAGTTAACTCATTCTACCCCAGACACACCACAGCAAGATAAAGATCGACCATGATAGTTCAAGGGTGATGCCAGAATAGCTTGGCGCCTATGGGCGCCAAGCTATTCTGGCATCACCCTTGAACTATCATGGTCGATCTGTGTCCTGCACTGCAATGCAGTCTTCAGAGGACAACGGCAAAGTTTGAGGATTTCGGTGATGGGGTAGAATGAGTTGAGGTCATTTCAGATGTTTGAAGCTTTAGTAGGCTACTGAGCAAGTGTCTAGTCAAATGAACGCGGTCTAGCTACCGTTTCCGCCTGTTTTCTTCTGCCACATACATTATGTGAATATGCGCTAGAACCCAACAAACACCACCACTACCGCCCCCCCCCCCCCCCCCCCCCCCCCCCCCCCCGCCCTCGCCTTCCTGTGAGTGGTCTGAAACTTACGTACGTGTGTATGATATCCTACTTACAAACCCGCGCTTGACAATCCAAGGGATTGTTCTAAGTCTTGTAGGTATTACATACATCTTCATCGGCCTGTTATGTCTGCACACAAAATTGAAAGCAGTGTAAATATAGGATCAGGGAAACTTGGAAAATATGAGCACTGTTTTCAAGTCTTTAACCCTGTAGTGAGCTGTCGGTATCGCCTTTTATTGCGATGATTCTACACTGACGAGTCTTCCCGACAAAAGTCGCTACCGACAGCTAAAAGGTTAAGAGCATTGTACGTACATGCAGCCAGCGATACTGTAAACAGCGACTGGTAGGCCAGTCAGTGCACGCTCAATCGGGTGAAGCAGCCCGTTAAGCAAAGGTCCTTGGGCCGACATCGGCCGCAGTGGGCCCGCGCACAACAGTGCGCGGGCCCACTGCGACCGATATCGGCCCGATTACCTATGCTTACTGGGAAAACAGTACTTTGAAGATGGCAAGCAGATCGAAATGAAAGACACCTCCGCCCTCGAAACACGCCTTCCCTGTCCTCGCACCTCTTTCCCCGATATACTTGTACCGCCCGTAAGCGGTTAAATCCGTGTTGCGTCCCTTTGCATTTTTTGTTGAACAGATGTGTTTGATACATTTACGATTTTATATATATATGTATATGTTTTTTTTTGTTGTTTTTTTAAAAATATATTCCGTGTCAGTCAGATGTTTTGGACTATATACACACATGAGTTCTACAATGTACAAGGTAGCTACGATTTTGATCGACATTATTTCAAACAGCCAAAGCAGGGTCTCTCATGTCCTCCGCTTCCATTTAGAACATTTAAAGTGACATAGCACAAGCAAGGGGTTAAAAGTTCATAATGACTGTTTATAAATGCTCTTGATAGGTCGGTATACAAAAGACTTTCAGGGAGAATTCCTTCATGCGCGGAAGTGGAGTATGGACACCTCTTTAACATGTACCTGCTCTCTTGACTCGTGAAACGAAGGATTAACAAAGTCTCATTCAAGTCAGAACAAACATTGAGAACCCGCGTTGTTGCCAAATTTTAGCTTTCACGGCTTTTTCTGATCAAATGAAACTTTTATGTGGTCCGCGCACCAGCCGGTATTGGGTCACCAGTGATAGGTCATCTTGCACTGGTTGTCTCCACCGATTCGCTGCGCAGCGAATGGTTGGAGGCAACCAGTGTGACGCAATCGTTGGGTTCGTCACAGGGTAAGCGGTTACTATCGCACAACACTAACTAAAGACTGCATCAGGACTCAGCTGAATAAGTGAGCTTCGTCCTGCGCCAGCCACTAAGCAAGGTACTCCGCTATATAGCGGAACACCTTGCTTAGTGGCTGGCGCAGGACTTAGCTCACTCACACAACTGGCCCCAGGTGTCTGAAGTTAATTCGGGTTGAGTATAAAGATGTGTAATCCTCTGTCAGAGTTGAAGAAATCCATGTAATGTGATCTGATACGGTTGTGACTTTACTCCTTTTTGTATCTTGCTTGAGAACATAGCTATGACCCGGCGATCTTCCCGAGTATTTTAGAGTTTTTGTTTTTGTTTGATGCTATTGTTAACGTGTCTGTTTTTGGCTGTTGTTGTTTCTGCAATTATCCCCTTGTGACTGCCGAGAAAAGAAATCAACACCATCAACTGCAAGAGGCATAGATCCTCATGAGCCCCCGCAGTTGCGGGGGCTCATGAGGATCTATACCTCTTTCTGATACCGTGTTGTACCCATGTTCGTTTGACGGGTGGGTCTGACGTCGAATTTCCAATGTTTCAGAAACATAACCAGCGTCCACTGGTCGGCTGTGTAGGGGTTAATATTTAATTATTGCTGTTGCAGAACATCATATTAACTCATTAAAGACGTTAAGCATACGGATACGCGGCGAAAAGCCGCATATCTGTATGCAGCACTTCTCGACTGAGTTAACTTTCAGAGCCTAAAACATAGATGGTGTATCCAATTAAGGGGACGCAAACTCTGTAGTGAGGTCGTTGGAGATTGTATCGTCAGTACTGGTTTGTTATACCCTACGTGTGAAAACTGCTTTTGAGCCACTAACCCCAGTAGCAAAATGTCTTCGGGCCCACTGCGGCCGTTGTGGGCCCGAGGACCTTTGCGTACGGGGAAAGTCACCAAAAAGTACATTCAATAATGTATCCATAAATTCACTCCTGTCTCAGTGTGTGTAAATATTGTATGAGTTTTTTTTGTAAACTTTTATTATAACCAAATGTATTGCTTTCGTGTTCAAGACACCATTGCTTTTCTGCACCAGGCGTGTCTGATGTTTCAGTGCTAAGCTCGCTAGCATACACGCACACACAGAGTGGTATAGTAAACATGTAGACACATTTTCACTGTTTGCGCCTTTAAAAAAAATTAAACAAAATAATGCATTTTTTTTCAGTTGCTCATTGATCTATGGTCTAGTCAATTGTCAATAGTGTACAGTGCATGCATGGTTGTATATTTATTGTCTTTGGTTTTTGCACGTTGTGAAAATTTGAAGAAACTGTTTTGTTCGTTGTTTAGCCGCGGAGTACTTAAAATTACGTGTACTTAAAGGCTGATCACACGAATGTTTGTTTGTTTGTTGTTTGTAGGAAGGAGGGACTTTGGAAGTTTTCCTTTTGAATTAATCCTTTGCATCCTGATACACTACTGCTTGAAATTAATTTATGATAGTTCAAGGTTGGTGCCAGAATAGCTTGGGTTGATCTATCTCCTAATTTGTAACGTAGCCTTCACAGGACAATAAGCAAATGTTTAAAAAAAAAATCAGCGTCAGGATGTAATGGGTTAAAAGCTCATAATATGATAGTATCTGTCAGGTACGTAGTGGATTTTGTATCTAAGGCTAAGAGCCCTTCCCCCCCCCCCCCACCCCCCCCCACACACACACACCCCTCACCCTCTCTTCTCTCACCCCCAGCCCTTTTTTTTCTCTGTCTCTCTCATTTAAAAAGAAACTTGAAAACAAAATCGTCAGTTTTTCATCTTCTCTGCAAGCGGGCCATTGCCGGACGATGTTTTTTCAGTGGGGTAAATTATATTGTGTACGCACCTTGTGAAATCGTTGTGTACATTTCAGACAGAAACTTGTGTTCACTCTGACCTGCGATGGCAAAAGACAAAAAGTCCATCTTCTGTGAAAAGCAAGATTTTCATTGTATTACCATGAAATCTCGCTTTTCACGAAAGTGGACTTCCCGCTTTTTGCCTTCACAGGCGGCATTATGTACTGACGAGCAGAAGAAATGCGACATTTTTTGAATCATCGGAAACACTTTGATTCCAAAATGTTGCATTTCTTTTGCTCGTCAGTATACTTACATCGTTTGTACATATTTCAGATTGCTGTTGTTTCGTTGTAAAAATTTGTTGTGATCAGTTATGTAGTTCGAGTTCCAAGCTTTGCCTACACCCACTGATATCATAGTCCGTCACAATGGAGCGCCGGATTGGATTGTAGTTCAGTCGCTGTGAGGTAGAATTTTGGCATTTTCGCGCAATGTTCATAAATTTGGCATAGTCATAGAAATCTCGCGTAGACAGATTTTGCTGTATGTTATCATGGCAAACCAATAGACAAAAATTATCGTTAACATATGATTATATATATCGTTTTATTTTTATTGATACAATTCTTTTGTGTGGCAGTGGTCTGCACGGATTTGAAGTCGTCCATCAGTGAAATTTAAAAAAAAACTTATTCAGTAGGCGTGGTTGCATATTCACTATTGAGAGAAAACGCGTTAACCCACTCAGCTCTGACGCACTACTGCAGGAGATGGGTCGACCATGATAATTCAAGGGTAGTGCCAGATTAGCATGGCGCCTGTCGGCGCCAAGCTAATCCGGCACTGCCTTTGAATTATCATGGTCGATCCATCAACTGCAACTGGTGCATAGTCATTAGACGACGCCTTAAAAATTTGGGAAATACGGCCGTCGGGCTGAATGAGTCAATACTGCCTGCTTTCACAATGAACATTAACTCTTAAAACTCCCATCACTAAATGACTTCCATTCTATCGAATGGAAGTCATTTAGTTCTGGGAGTTTATGAGTTAAGGTTACTTGACTTGTGCTGTCAGCCTTCGAGACATTGTGACAAATCATGATAGCCAAACCCTGGTTGTACCCAACTATGATATCGAAAGCCTGGTTGTATCAAACAGTCCATGATCGCGACTGAATATTGTACCAGCCACTTTTCAGTTCGCCATCTTGTTCATGTGTGCTGGTCTGTGACTTTGGACCTCACGGCTTTTAGCCGTAAGGTCCAAAGTCACAGACCAGCACAAGTATGTAGATCTTTGTCACCCCATTCCCGCGTTAACCCCAACACCCGACACCCCTTCCCCCCCCCCCCCCCCCCACCCCTCCTTTTCGATTGATAAATGTAGTGTTGTGAACACGTGTAGCTATCTGATTTGATGTAGTGGCAGCCTTGATGTTGGATGCTGAATTATCAAATCGGTGTTGAATAAAGACCGTTTTGTAATTGTTACTTTCCTGTGTTTGGCTTTCTGTGTTTCTGAATATCCGTATGCACTTATGTTGTTTTTTGTGCGTCGTTTGTGTGTGTGGCGTGTATGTGTGTGTGTGTGTGTGGACACAGTGTGAGCGCGCGTGTGTGTGTGAATACAGCCAGCCCGGGTGTGTGTGTGCCTGTGAACACGGTGCGTGTGTGTGTGTGTGGACACAGCCGGGTGTGTGTGTGTGAACACGGTGTGTGTGTGTGTGTGTGTGGGGGGGGGGGGGGGGGGACACGGTGTGTGTGTGTGTGTGTGTGTGAACACAGGGTGTGTGTGAACACAGTATGTGTGTGTAACGACGCAATCCTGAATCTTCAAGGAGAAAAGGAAATTCATTTCCGATTAATGTTTCCACATGAGGCTAGCGTCTGATTAAACCGAATTAATTTTGACAAGCTACAGCAGAAGATGGAAACTCCATGATAGTTCAAGAGCAGTGCCTGTGAGTAGCTTGGCGTCTAGGAAAGCGCACGCTACTCAGAACCCTTGAACTATCACGGCCCACCATTCTCCTGCACTGAACTGGTACAGAGCCTACTCGTCAAACGACACATCCCAGGCCGGAAAAAAAAAAATCGACTGCAAGAGGTAAAGAACCTCATGAGCCCCCGCAGATGCGGGGGCTCATGAGGTTCTTTGCCTCTTGCTGACCTATTTATATCCGTGTTCTTTAGATTGACAGAATGATTTGTGTTGTATTTGCAGCGCTTTAATGACATAATGTTTGTGGGTCTGCGCTGGCAATGAAAGGGTTGAGGTACAGCAGGAGATAATTAATATATGGAAAACTCCTTGGTAGTTCAAGGGTTGTGCCTGAATACCTTGGCGTCTAGGAAGGCGGCAAGCCACTAAGGCCGCCCTATCTTTGAACTATCACGGTCGACTCATCTCTTACAACGGGTGTATACTAAGCCTGCTCGTCGGAGGATACATCCCAGATTGATTAAATTCGGCCTAAGGGCAGAAGTGGTGAACTCGTTCAGCTGTGGCACACTACAGTGGGAGATGGATCGACCATGACAGTTCCAGAGTAGAGCGCGCTTTTCTTGGCTTCTGCCAGATTAGCACTATCGCCACTGAACTACCAGTGTCAATCCCGGCATCTCCTGCAATAGTACAAAATGAATACATGCGTGAATTGCTATATAATAGAAACCAGAGTTTTTAAGACAAATGTGAATCACTGAAGGCTTCAGAAATGTATTGTACTACCTTGAAATTAACTTTTGGGCTGTCGGCAGAGGCTCAGTTTTGTCCTGTTGGAATCATCGAGACAAAAACCGCTACCGATAGCCAAGGGTTTAAGACGAACCTACCCTTCTTGAAAGCGGCATGGAAACAAAATATGGCTGGGACGGAAATGACACAATAACGCCAGATCATGTCAGGGGAGGATTTCATTTAATGCCAGCTGGACACGACCCCAGAACGAGACAACAGCCTCGGGTTCGTTCCCCCACTCAATGTAGGTCACGGTTTTCATCACCGCCATCATGGCGGGCGTCAGGTCACGAAACGGGATATCCTCCAATAGAACAACAAGCAGCGCGTCACCATGTAACAGCACGTGAGTGAGGCACAGCTGTAGCTCGAACTGACACCAGTGGCTGTGTGCGAAATTCTTGGAGAACAACATCATGATTTTCTTGCTCTGTTTCACGCTCTCTTCAATGTTCTCTACAATTGGAGCGCCAAGCATAAAGTCACGTGAATGTATGCACAGCCGCAGACCCAGCCTCCCCTCCAGTTCCGGCATTAGGTGCGCGCGCACCCAGTCCAGATCGTTTTTGTCGTATGACACAAAGACGTCGTATCGAAAGTCCTGCTCCTGTAGACGGCGCCATCTGTCCCCCCCGGCCCCGGACCGCCTCGTACAGCACCAGGCGGATGTGCCAGCGGTAGCGATAGAGTACAGCGGCCGCAGTCAGTGGTAACATTAACAGGATAACAGTGGCTATGATAAACTTGGACACGGCAGAACTCCACAGACAGGCTTGGTCGGCCACGTAAAAGGACTGAACTGTCGTGTTTGGAGTAAGATTGTCACACGTGTACATTGTACACGGATGGTATCGTTCATCGCAGGTGAAGACACCAGGTTGAGTGGTGAACCAGTGTTGGAACCATCTCAGCTCACAGTCACACTGGAAAGGATTGTTGCCAAGGTCCACGCTAAAACGCTGACGTGTGGTTGGGCTGAAGGCAGTTTCTCTGACAATGCATATCCTGTTAGAAGACATATCCAGCCAAACTAGATGGTCTAGCCTGTCAAAGACGCCGTCCGGTATGTCACTCAGTTTGTTTGAATCCAGATAAATTACGAATAAGTTTGGAAT
>BTPG01000007.1:47321641-47449141 GCA_036245525.1 Semisulcospira habei
CAAGATGTTCGAGTGAGGAGGGGAGCAGATGTCGCCTCAGACCACCATCTGCTTACCTTAAGAATGAAGCTCAAGCTAAAAGAAAAGCCGCACAGAGAAAACAAGAAGACAGCGCTATAATGTAGGCCTCCTGAGAGAAACTGGAGTTAGAGAAGAGTTCAAACTGGTGCTGTCCGACCGGTTTCAAGCACTACAGGAGCTAGTAAATGAAGAGGAGGCGGTCACCACAGAGCAGCAGTGGAAGGCAGTTAGAGAGGCGCTGAACTCAACCTGCAAAGACACTGTAGGGTTCAGGAAACACCATCACAAGGACTGGCTGTCGGCACAGACATTGAAGAAGATAGAAGTGAGGAAGCAGAAGAAAGCAGTTGTCAACAACAGTCGCACGAGAGCAGCCAAAGTAAGGGCACAGGAGGAATACTCGGAAGCCAACCGCGAGGTGAAGAGGAGTATCAGGGCAGACAAGAGGGCCTACACAGACAGCCTGGCAGCAGAGGCAGAAAAAGCAGCAGGCAGCGGCAACATGAAACAGCTCTACGACATTACCAGAAGATTGTCGGGTAAGTATGGCCATACAGAAAGACCAGTAAAAGATAAAGAAGGCAAGCCTATTGCAGACAGAGCAGACCAACTCGACAGATGGGCCGAGTATTTTGAAGAGTTACTGAACAGACCTAGCCCACCCGACCCCCCCCCCCCCCCCCCGACATCCAGCCGGCAGAGACCGACCTACCCATCAGCTGTGACAGACCTAGCCGGGAAGAGATCAGAAGAGCAGTGGCATTTTTGAAGAATGGCAAAGCAGCAGGGCCAGATGGCATCCCAGCAGAGTCTCTGAAAGCAGACCTAGAGACAACAGTGGAGATGCTGTACCCACTGTTTGGAAAGATCTGGGAAGAGGAGGTGATGCCAGCTGACTGGAAGGAGGGGTACCTAATCAAGCTTCCCAAGAAAGGCGACCTAAGCAAGTGTTCCAACTACAGAGGAATCACCTTGCTGTCAGTACCAGGAAAGGTCTTCAACAGGATCATCCTGGAGAGAATGAAGAGCTCCGTTGACCCCCTAGCTGAGAGACCAGCAAGCAGGATTCAGGAAGAACCGATCATGTACAGACCAGATCGCCACTCTCCGCATCATCGTGGAACAGTCTCTGGAGTGGAGCTCCCCGCTGTACGTCAACTTTGTGGATTATGAGAAAGCATTTGACAGCGTGGACCGAGAGACTCTGTGGAAACTCCTACGACACTACGGTGTACCCACAAAGCTCGTCCGCCTGATCAAGAGCAGCTACGATGGCATGACATGTCGCGTGATCCACGAAGGGCAGTTCACCAGGGAGCTCCAGGTCAGAACTGGTGTCAGGCAGGGGTGTCTGCTGTCTCCGTTCCTCTTCCTACTGGCCATAGACTGGGTCATGAAGATGACCACAGAGCACAGACGAAGTGGAATACAGTGGACACTGTGGACACAGCTTGACGACCTCGATTTTGCAGACGACTTGGCATTACTGTCCCACACTCATCAACAAATGCAGGACAAGACCACGAGGCTTGCTGACATCTCGTCCCAAGTGGGCCTCACCATTCACAAATAGAAAACAAAGACAATGAGGCTGAACACAACCAGGGAAGAACCAGTCTTGCTTGCTGGCACCCCGTTGGAGGAGGTGGAGTCCTTCACCTATCTCGGGAGCATCATAGACAAAAAAAGGCGGCACTGATGCAGATGTCAGAGCACGAATCGGTAAAGCCAGAGCAGCCTTTCTCCAGTTAAAAAAAGTGTGGAGTTCCAGAGAGCTGTCACAACACACCAAAGTCCGGATTTTCAACTCCAATGTAAAAGCAGTTCTCCTATATGGAGCAGAGACTTGGAGATTGACAAAAACCACAGTCAACAGAGTACAAACCTTCATGAACAGTTGCCTTAGAAGAATTTTGAAAATCCACTGGCCAGAGAAGATCAGCAACGTCAGACTCTGGGAGAGAACAGAGCAGATAACAGCAGAGAATGAAATTGGGCGAAGAAGATGGGGATGGATCGGTCACAGCCTGAGAAAGCCAGCTTCCAGTATCACTAGGCAGGCATTGTCATGGAACCCCCAGGGAAAGAGGAAAAGAGGTAGGCCGAGAAACTCCTGGCGTCGAGACCTCCAAGCAGACATCAAGAGACTGGGAACCACCTGGAGTAGAATCGAAGGAGAAGCACAGGACAGGAGTTGCTGGAGGTCTCTCGTCGACGGCCTATACCAGGGTAGGGGTGTCAGGCGTAAGTAAGTAAAGTTTGTACACGAGGTCTCTCCAGCTAAGAAGCTTATTTTATAAGTTTTATTTTTATTAATCTATTTAGTTCAGTATCTTTTTTATGTCTTTTTTGGTGTGCTTTGCTTCCTTTTTAAAAAATTTCTTTGTTTTATTTGTGTGTGTGCTTTGTTATAGTATTTCTCATTTTATTTGAGTTATGTCATGGTCTGTGATCTTGGAACTTACGGCCTCGGCTTGGTGGATTTCATAAAGTCTGTATTTCTTAGTCAAAAGACGAGGTGTTGTTTTGCTACGTTCGTCACTTGGACTATGTGCGACATAAAATATTGAGTGCTATGCGGATGCCAATAAATGCCGATAAATTTAAGGACGGAAGAGACCTCTCAGGCAACATTAGTGATTCACTGCATCTTTTCCCTCTGTTGTGGATTCGATCTGAACCAGTTATCTGTACATTTGAGATTGCCTGGGCAAACCCTCAAATATGTATATTCGAGGGCCGACTGCTAGAACGCCGTAACTCGATTTTTTTCGATTTTGAGATTTTGAACTTTTCTGATAGATTTCCGCAATCTCTTTCACCCTGTAACATCATTTTTAAGGAAAGTTAATTTTTCAGCGAGTTATTAATTAGAAATTAAACCAATTATCTTTTTGCAGGCATCCATGGAACAGCCAAAACTGAATAACTTCAGATACGAACTTATAGCCTGCTGTTCTTTCTTTGGCTATCTGAATGTTTGGCTGCTAGATGTCAGTATCTCGCGATAATAACTTCTAGCACGACCGGCCGACAAAACGTTTGCCGTGAAAGGCGGGTGCTAGAAGAAAGCATTTAAAGATACTGAGATATAGTACGGACAAATTTTGTTCTATTTTATCAGGGATGAAGGCAGAAACTCGTTAACTTCACTATGCGAACTTGTAGCATGCACATTCTCCAGACGATATCAGGCGCCAGGTGTTGAAATATACTTATCTGGCCACCAGTCCTGTTTATAATGGTAGGGGTTTTGTATGCATGCATTCACTCAACCCCTTGGCTGCCGAGCGACATAAAACCACGTACCCAAACTGATGAAAGATGTATGGATCCTGATGAACCCCTGCATTTGTGGGGGCTCATGAGGATCTATGCCACTTGCTTGCCCAATTCATAGATCTAACTTCTTGGTTCAGACTGAACATTCTCCGTGTGCTCTGACAGTCAAGGGATTAAACATGACCGTGGGAATATACTACTTTACTTGGTCTCATCCTGCTTCAACCTTGAGTATTCTGCTGACTGTCTGGAATTTAAGGAAAATGCACTTCGCCACACAACCTCCGAAGGAAGAACATTGTTTTTGCGCTTGCCAAGTTTTCTTTCTCATCAACTTGTGAGGTAATTCTCTCTCTCTCTCTCTCTCTGTGACAAAACAACAACAATGATAGTTTGTAACACTGATCTTTAAAGGAACATTATCATTGGTAAAATTTCTGGGCGTTTTTTTAGTTCCACTTTCCTATATGGAAAAAGCACTCTAGATGCAAGTCCTACTGGGCATACTGAGAGAAGCAGTCAAAATGTGTTTTATTAACAACGGTGCATTTGGAAAGAGAAACTCACTAAACATCAATAGTGATTTTGTTTAATTACTATTTTCAGCCCTGGGGGTCCTAAATGGCTGATAAAATCAGCATGTGGGATGAGCTGGCTGATGGTGAAATGGTGCCGCCAAGTGAAGATGATGTTGAGGATGAACCTTTGTCAGCTCTTCGGACAAGACAGCAAAGAGACAGTCTGTCTGACGAGGAGCCTCCCATCAATGCAATGAAAAGAAAAAAAAACTAAAACGGCAAATGAGAGACAAAAGGAGTTGCTGATCCACCAGACAGTTCTGGATAATATTTTGACATCAAATGGATTTGCACCTGTCAAAGCGGATGGCAACTGATTTTTCGAAGCTGCTGCTACTCAGATAGTGGACACCACATCTGCTGAACTTTGTGGCAGTCGGTGTGACCTTCTTGAAGAAAACCGGCATGACTTTATGAAATTTTTGGAGAATACCTGCGGCGATGATGACAGAGCAAGAGAAGCGAATTTTGTGTCAAGTGTCCACAACCTTCGTCACGCCGGAAGGTGGCGCAGTAGTGTGGCAGACTTGCTGCCTCTGGCGCTGGCAGAATTGATACAGAAACAGGTGATTATATTCACTAGCAATGAGCAGATGAGCAGCGACATCGCCACTTTCACTGGAGGTGATGGGCGAGGGAAGCATCGTGCTCACAACCGAACACACGACGACACTGTGGAGTATGCAAAGGATCACATTAGCGGATCATTCCCTTGTGTCGAGTCCCACTACACCAGGAAAGATACTATGTGACACTATCTTGATGCATCGCTGTCAGTCATGAAGATGTATCATTTGTACAAGAAAAGTTGTGCAATTGACAGAAAAATTCCAGTGTCCTGTCAAAAGTACAGAGATATTTTCAATTGAAACTTCAATCCTTTCACAAACCCAAAAAGGATCAATGTGTAACGTGTGTCAATTATACACCAAAAAAGAAACAGGGGCTCACCAGCGAGGAGGAGGAAAAACAATATCAGAGACACACCGAAATGAAAATTAAGGCAAGTATAAAAAAAGCAGAGGACCTGGCAAAAAAAGACCCCACCACACATGTAGTGGCATTAGATTTGCAAGCTGTTCTGCCAGCACCTTGTGGCTTGGTAAGCCAGATATACTACAAGCGGACACTGTCTGTTTACAACTTCACGTATATTCACTGGCAGACGGAAAGGCGACCTGCTTTGTTTGGGATGAAACAAATAGCAAAAGAGGATCTGTGGAAATCACCACGTGTCTTTTCATGTATCTTCAGTCTCTTCCGGTGACTGTTACAGATGTGATCCTATGTTCCGACTGCTGTAGTGGACAACATCGCAACCAGTATCTGGCAGCAGCCTTCCTCTATGCCCTTGAAACCATCCCACACATTGTCTCTGTCACACATAAGTATCTCGAAACAGGACGCACGCAGATGGAGTGTGATTCAATGCACTCTGCCATCAGTTTCGCGCAAAAGGCCAGTCCAGTGTTCACTCCATGTAGATATGACATAGTAATAAGAATGGCAAGACGGACAAATCCATACGTGGTTATACCTCTACGGTTTACACAGATTTAAGACTGTAAGCACCTTGCATCACAGGTCATCCGGGACACTAAGGTTGACAAAGAAGGCAAGAAGGCCAGGTGGCTCCAAGTAAGGGCAATCCACTTCACAAAAGGCCAAGACGTAATGTACTTCAAATATGACTCTGATGAAAGTGATTTCCACCAGTTGTGTCTGTCAACTCCATCTGCCATAAGAAGACAGCCTCCTTTAGCAAAGGTTCTGACGACTCGCTACAGTGCCAAATTACCTGTTTCTGGTGCCAAGAAAAATGATCTACTGTCCCTGTGTTGATCAGGTGTGATTCCCGAGGAGCATCATGCCTTTTTCAAGAGGTTGCCAACTGTTGCCGGCAAGACTGATCGCCTTGACGAGCTGGACATTAAAGACGATGATGGTGAAGAAACAGACTAAAACTTTCAGTGAATGGGTTTGCATCTGTGTGCGACTTTTGCTGCGATCACCAGGTTGGACTTTCTTTTGGGAGTCAGTGACAGGTAAACATTTTGTGTAGGACTATCTGTGAACGGATGTGACTTTTTATTGACACTTGTGTTTCTGGACTTTGTTTTCATGGCGAACACACAGCTGGTGAGTAATAAATAATGCATAGCATTTATATGGCGCATTTCTCATATTTATAATATAACTCAATGCGCAGAATGTAGCCGCGAACTGAACCCAACAAGCACGCTCACGTGAATCACACGCATTCACTCACACACTGTACGTAAACACAGAACATTCACGTGGTGCTAAGGGCAAGCTCAAGCGAGCTACTGACGGTATTTGGAAATCGTTTTGTATTTGAAATTTTATTAAGTTGGCTGAAACTGATACCAAAGTGGTACCTACCATTCTGCCAAATTTCCTTCTGTATTTCTTCTTTCACATGTAGTATTCCCGGTATTACCTTCACTGTTGTCAGTTAACCCAAGTGTGCAACATCTCACATTAATCTCAGTAATTTAGTAATGGGATCCAACAGAGTTGCGAAGTTCTTTGCACAATGTGAACCCGTATTGTGTGCCATTGTGTCATGCTAAAAAGCAGTAAAGAGGGTTGCTGACTTCTGATCATCAACTTTACCTGACAAATGTTGTGCAAAGGTACAGACCAGAACACCGTATGTCAAGTTACGCACTTTTGAGCTGTAACACAAGGTTATTGTGTATGTAATTTTGCCATGCTACATGTACGTATTTCAAAATGCTGACTTGTTGCGCCCTTAAGTTCAGAAATGCCGTTCTATAACTGCGTGCTATAATTTCGTATCGACTGTTAGAGACTTCTAGCAGCCAAGTATTCACCAATCCTCTTAGACCTCAGCCGTGCTAAATGTCAGTACCTCACGTTACTGATGTCTAGCAGCCAAAATCTGGGGCAAATACAGAATGAAAATGCAGCTAGAACTAAGTATGTCAGTTCATGCAGAAAAAAATATTTCTAAAATAAAGACCATGTATGTAACTGTATTTTGTGTGCTCGTTCTATGTTTATTAAACATTGATGATGTCTGTTGCCAAAGATTAAGATGGCTGAATAAAAACTGCCGTTTGGAGAACTGTGTAAACTTTCATTTCGCGTTTTCTCAAAAAGTGTGAAAACTGAGTTACGAAGTTCTAGCAGTCAGCCCTTGTATTGTTCTCTCTGTGAAAACTGTCTGTCTCAGTCCCTACACCGCCACTCCTCTGTCTTATGCTCTCTTTCCACCCCACTACCCCCCCCCCCCCTTCCCATCTGTCTCTCTCTCCTTACCCTCTTTCTCGTCCCCCTTCACCACTGCCTTCCCTCTTTTCACCCCTCTCACTGTGTCTATACTGTAACACCTCTAGATAACAAAATCCACCATCCTAAACACACACAAGCAAGCACGCTCGCACGCACGCACGCACACACGCACACACACACACACACACACACACACACACACACACACACACACACACACACACACAAAAACACACACACACACACACACACACACATGCAGACAAAAGCGTCAGAGTGGGTTACCTACCATTTTATGTCAAAATGGGTTCCCATATTTCTATTTATTCTAGGGCTCTGGAATTGATGCGAATGTTTAGAACTCACCTTATAACTAAGCTCTATAACTTAAAATAAAATAGACATTTTCTAGAAACAGAGCCACTAGATGAAAAAAAAAATGGGTTTCTACCAATAATGTGGGTGCCTCTCACACACAAAAACTGGCATTACAGTCAAAATGGGTGTCTTCACAACAGTAGGCATCTGTAATAAGGTCAAGTTCATGGAATACTTCTTTTTCACATTAATTTTTTTCCCAACTTAATGTGTATGTGTGCTTTAACATTTTTAACATTGTATGGTGCAAAATTCAATAAACACTGGCCCGTAACCTTTCGATTATGATTTTTACAAAGGAAATATTTTAAACATTGCTGCCTTTTGTCCTTCTGAAGCAAAACAGTTTATCATGGCATTGATGTGAGAATCAACATAATGTATTCTGGAAATTAAAGGACTTTTTTTTTGGTTTTGGGTACTCTGGAGTTTCAGACAAACAGCAACAGAGCATTTTTAATATTAACCCTTATCATTCGGAATACACCAGTGTGTGCAACAAGTGTGACTGAAATAGTCCAAGGGTTAGTGCCAGAATAGCTTGGTGCCTCTAGGCGCCAAGCTATTGTGGCACCACCCTTGAACTAAAGCCATTGGTCTATGTCCTCATCTGTAAGTACTGTAATGTAGCTTGCATAGAATTATGGCAGTGAACAAATTTGAAGCTTTTAGCCTCAGTATGATGCGGGTCAAAAAGTGTGGAAAAATATGAAAGATAGAAAAAGACCCAGACGAAGAAACTAACACTTAACTTATTCTACCCCAGACACACCACAGCAAAATAAAGATCCACCATGATAGTTCAAGGGTGATGCCAGAATAGATTGGCGTCTATGGGCGCCAAGCTATTCTGGCATCACCCTTGAACTATCATGGTGGATCTGTGTCCTGCACTGCAGCGCAGTCTTCTGAAGACGACTTCAACATTTGGGCTTAACTTATTCTACCCCAGACACACCACAGCAAAATAAAGATCCACCACGATAGTTCAAGGGTGATGCCAGAATAGCTTGGCGCCTATGGGCGCCAAGCTATTCTGGCATCACCCTTGAACTATCATGGTGGATCTGTGTCCTGCACTGCAATGCAGTCTTCTGAAGACGACGTCAACATTTGGGCGTAACTTATTCTACCCCAGACACACCACAGCAAAAAATAAAGATCCACCATGATAGTTCAAGGGTGATGCCAGAATAGCTTGGCGCCTATGGGCGCCAAGCTATTCTGGCATCACCCTTGAACTATCATGGTGGATCTGTGTCCTGCACTGCAACGCAGTCTTCTGAAGACGACTTCAACATTTGGGGATTCCGGTCTTGGGGTAGAATGAGTTAAAATGACAGAACAGAACACTGACATTAATTAATTAACTGACAACATAAGAAATCACTTGAAACTTCAGCCTTTATTATTGTCTTTCGTCCCCAACAACCAACCATTCTTCCATTTGCAGAGTTTTAAATGGTATGCAGTATATTACAAAATGATCCAGCCCCCCCCCCCCCCCCCCCCCCTAATAACATTGTTGTAATCAATCTTTACGTTGTCAATGGTTTTCTTATCTTATCTTATTATTGTCTTTTGTCCCCAGCCGGCTGTTTCGTTTTGCAAATCCAAAGGTTATACAGTATACAAAATGATCCAGGCGTCCATCAGATTTTAAAAAAGCAGGCTATACATGCTGAAACCACCCCAATAATAACACTCTTGTAATAAATCTGTATGAAACCGAAAATGCCGCGAGTGGCGGGGAACCTCAATTCATTTCTTTTGTAACTTTTTCAGTCTGTTGCGGACGTAATCCTTAATGTTTGTCCAGCGCCTATGTCTAAGTGCGGGCTCTTCTGCCATTGCGTGCTGTATCTCAGCCTTTCCAGGAAGTTTGTTCATGACGAGGTGTGTCTTGAAACGAGTTTGAACAGCTTTCTCTTCAGCTTCCCCCCATGGTTTCCTTGTAAATCTAGCTTTCTTTCGAACAGGAGCTGACGCAGTACTGTCATCATCAAAACTATCTAGATTGTCATCAGGCTCTGGACGTCTTTTCTCCATCATGCTCATCGATTCCTGTGTTGTTGACTTGCTACTTGCTTCATTCACAGGTGCTGTTCCCCCCTGTCCAGCCTGGCCATTGCGGATGTTGCTGTACCTATCCTGATACGGATCTCTGCTATGCAACTACCGTCTTTGGACAGGGTGGCTCCCAAGTACTTGAAGCTATTGACCTCTTCTAGCTTCTGGCCGTTCATGTGAATGTTGCTGCTGCTGTCGCTTGTGGTGTTGATCATCACTTTGCTTTTATCCGTACTGATCTCCATTCCATAAGACCCTGCACTAGTTGAAAGTTTGTCTGTCAGGTTTTGGAGCTCACTATTGCTGCCTGCCATGAGGTCAATGTCGTCTGCGAATCGAAGATTGCACAGGGATCTGCCACCAATAGAGATTGAAGTATGGTGGTCGTGGAGGGTTTCCTGCATGATCTTCTCCAGGAATATGTTGAAAAGGACAGGAGAGAGCAGGCATCCTTGACGGACACCGATCGTCATCCTGAAGAACTCACCTGACTGATTGTTAAGCAGAACCGCGCTGCAGGCGTTCTTGTAAAGCGCTTCTATCATTTGGATCAGTCCCTCCTCTATGTTGAACGATCTCATGACTTGCCAGAGTCCGTCGTGCCAGACGCGATCAAATGCTTTCCTGAAATCAATGAAGTTGTGGTAGAGTTCGCGCTGATGCTGCAGGTGTTTCTCGATCAGGACGCGGCAGTTGAAAATCTGCTCTACAGTGCTTCTTCCAACTCTGAAGCCAGCCTGTTCTTCTGCCAGCAGTTCCTCGGCGAAAGTTTTAAGGCGGTTGAGAATGATTCTAAGCATTACTTTGCTAGGGTGACTTATCAGACTGATAGTTCTGTAGTTCTGGCACTGTTTCAGGTTTCCTTTCTTGGGGAGCGGGATCACTAGAGACTGTGTCCATTCTACTGGCCATTTCTTTTGCTCGCAGATCTTTTGACAGAGTGTAGTGAGGACCTTCGTTGTTACTTCTCCTCCATGTTTCAACAGTTCAGCAGGTACGTTGTCTACACCTGGAGACTTTCCTCCCTTCAGGCCGCATACGGCTGCTTCCACCTCTTCAGCTAACACTGGCAGGTCTTCAGCCTTCCTGGCCCCAGCCTGGTTGTTTTGGAGGATGCTGGTGTCTGGCTCAGCCTTGTAGTTATACAAGTCTCGGCAGTACTCAGTCCATCTGTTTAGTACAGCAGTGTTTTCCGTAAGGAGTTGGCCGCTGCTGTCTTCGATGACTGTGGCTGTTCGCTGTTGAGTCTTGGTGAGGGTCCTTAGCGTTTCATAAGCCTTCTTGCTGTTGCCGTTTGCCATGCCCTTTTCCACGCTACAACACTGGTCTTCAATCCAATCTTCTTTGGCTTCTTTCATCCTCTTCCTGATCTTCTTGTTGACAAGTCTGTACTTGTTTGCTGATGTGAGGTCTTGGCCTCTCTTTTTCTTCCAGGCTCTCCTCTCATCACAGAGATCGAGGATGTCATCGGTGACCCAGGGCTGTTTGCGCTTCCTCTGCTTCCCCAGCACTTCTTCTGCTGTAGAAAGTAACACCTCTTTTATATTTCCAGCAAGGGTGTCTACGTCGCAGTCCAAAGTAGCCAAGGCTGCAAATCTGCCTCCCACCTGGGCTTGGAAGAGCTCTTCTACTTCCGGGTCTTTTAGCTTCTGGAGGTCGAATCTGATGCGAGGGCTCTTGCTATCTCGTTTCAATGCCAGCTTCAACTTGAGGCTAGTAAGGACGAGGTTGTGGTTGCTGCCAATATCAGCGCCAGGAAAGGACCTCGTTTGTGCTTTGTTAACGCTGGATTTGAATCGTCGAGGCAGCAAGATGAAGTCAATCTGGTTATGGACCAGGCCTCCTGGCGATTGCCATGTCACTGTTCTTGACTTCTTGTGTGGATGGAGGGTATTAGCAACGGTGAGACGGTGACTCTGTGCGAACTCTAAAAGTCGCAGGCCTCTGTCGTTTGTTTCTCCAAGGCCAAACTTGCCAGCTGTTCCTGCCCATTGTTGGTAGGCGTCAGGGCCGATCTTTGCATTCCAGTCACCGAGGACAGTCAGAATGTCTTTCTTAGGTGTTTTCTTGAAGATGTTGTCCAGTTGTTCGTAAAATTCTTCTAATTCTTCATCATCATGATCTGCTGTTGGAGCGTATACTTGAATGATAGTGATGTTGTGCGGTCGGGCGGAGATGCGGATGGAGATTAGTCTGCTTGACACGGGGGTGCAGCTGATGACAGTTCCAGCCACCTCTTTCCTTACGATAAAAGCTACGCCATGTTCCTGCTTGGTTTCTTTTCCGCTGAACCAGATTTTATGGCCTTCATCTGTTGTTGTTTCTCCGAAGCCTGTCCATCGAACTTCTGCAAGTCCTACAATGTCCCAGCGATAGCGCTTCAACTCGTGGGTGAGTTCCTTCACTTTGCCGCACTGGTAGAGTGTGCGAACGTTCCAAGTTCCGATAGTTATTCCTTGCGTGGGCAGCTTGATGGTGGGTTTGGTTCCAGTGACACACTTGTCGCCCCCTGGGAACTAAAAACTGGTAATACAGTAAGAAGCGACACTTCAGTTGCACATTCCGAAAGACCTGTTTGTGGACGTTTGTTCTTCGAATCGCGAGGCAGTTTTGCGAACAAGGATTGAAATCTGGCGCCATTTTTTTTTAAAAAGTCAACTGATACTGTGCATGCATGTGTCAAGTTACTTTTCGATCACTGACAATCACACATGTCAGAAAAAAAAAGAAACAAAATCGCGTGGCAGATTGACCTTGTAATGGGGTTATTGAACGAATTCCTTTCATTGAAAAAGAAAGCTTTTGTTAAAATCGTGGGGTTCTATTATCATTTACTACAAGACTCAACGGTCAGAGAGAGGTGAAGACACGGACCGAGCCACGGCTGAAGCAGACGCCTTATTTTTCTGGGCCAAACGGGTATCGGGGATTGGAGGCATCTCTCAGTTAAATAACTGCACTGGACAAGTACATTTGGGCGTGCTCTTAACTAAGAAATATTGCATAAAGTACCTCTGCAAATGCTGAAGAATGGCCAACGGTTGGGGACGAAAGACGACGTTATAGGAAGGGCAAGGGAAACAACTCCGTTCATTGGTGTTGGGCTAACCAATCAGCGATCATCAAGTTGATCTGAAAACACTCCGCTTCCGTGTCAACACACAGGCCCAGGGCATCGCCAAAACACAACATGAAGTAAATCTGGCGAAATGGGGACATCCTATTTTGATATTTTTTTTTCTGACTTTTGAATGAAAGATAATGCAGAAACAACCCTCAGAAAAAATGGGTGCCTGACTTGGTCACCCAGAATTTTACACACACCCATTTTGCATAAGGATGGTAAAGAAAGTAACCCATATGAGTGGTTTCGTGTACACACACACACACACACACACACACACACACACACACACACACACACACACACACACACACACACACACACACACCTTTGTGAACACAGCTTCCCCTATCTCTTAACCTTCCTCATTATTGTTTACCTCTCTACACTCGTGGATTTGTTTGTTTGTTTGTTTTTGTTTTGCTCTTTTTTTCCGTACGTGTTTGAACCCCGTCACTGAGGAGAAAGTGTGCACATGATCCAACTGCCAGAGGCATTGATCCTCATGACCCCCTGCCTCGCGGGGGCTGATGAGGATAAATGTCTCTTGCTAACGCTACTTAGTATCCGCTTTTCTTGAACAGCTATGTCTCTTTGGAATTGATTTTCAAAGATTTCATGACAGTTTGCGTCCACTGGCAGTAAAGGGGTCAAATTAACAATTTTGTTGAAAGTCAGTATGGGCTCGTGAGAATCTATGCTTCATACAGACGGGCTGGGCTTGACACGTGTGTCCATCCGTCAATTCACTTTACTTCCTGATTTGAGATGTTTGTCTTCTTGTTGTCGTTTGTCGCTGTTGTTGTTGTACCTTGGTAAGATGTGTCATATCTTCACCGTTTACTACTTCTGCGTGACGCGGGAATTATGTCCTACCTCAGTTCACAACAGGTGCTGGCCAAGGTCAAGTGGTTGTCAAGGCAACGGATCTAAAAATGGTGCGGTAACCTTGGCAACTCTTCAAGGTCCTTTTTACGAAGCAGCGAGAGGCTTGCGGCCGCTGCTTGCTTGTGTCATTTTGACTGCTGAGCAATGGTGGAACAGATCTAAGTGGAAAGTATGATGATTATCTGTGGAATGTAGATTAAAACGTCCAACAAGGGGAACAGATCCCCATGAGCTCCCATTACAGCCTGAGGATTCTCACTAGCCAGGATTTACTAATGTTTCTTACAGTTGGACGGTGTTTGTCGATTCACGTGAGCGTGGACTTAATTTTAACTCATACAAGACGCCCCACATCAGTAGCTGCGGACGTAGACCGTCTTATACCGTTGCCCCGGGGCGCCATGAATAAGTTAACCCTTTTCATCCTGATACACCCGCATTGCTGAAATTAATTTGAGTATGATAGTTCAAGGGTGGTGCCACAATAGCTTTGCGCCTGAGGCGCCAAGCTATTTTGGCATCACCCTTGAACTAAAACAGTTGATCTATCTCCTAATCTGCCATGTAGCCTTCGGCATAGGACAAAAGGCAAATTTTACAAAATCAGGTTCAGGATGTAATGGGTTAAGCAGATATGTTCGCCGGCCGCCGGTAACATGTACAACAAGAGTGCTCTGCAAATAAATACACAACTTGAGTTGACTTGAAAAGGTTTGTTCAAGTTGGTCCGGTATGCCTATATATTTTTTGTTTTGCTTCCCAATGCGCAAAAGGCCACTGGCCAACAGCGGCCGACGTCGGCCCGACGGCCTTTTGCGCATTGGGTAGTTTGTTAATTAATTTTGGTGTGTGTGTGTGTGTGTGTGTGTGTGTGCGCGGTGTGTGTGTGTGTGTGTGTGTGTGTGTGTGTGTGTCTGTGTGTGTGTGCGGTGTGTGTGTGTGTCTGTGTGTGTGTGTATGCGGTGTGTGTGTGTGTGTGTGTGTGTGTGTGTGTGTGCGGTGTGTGTGTGTGTGTGTGTGTGTGTGTGTGCCAGTGTGTATGCGATGTGTGTGTGTGTGTGTGTGTGTGTGTATGTGTGTGTGTGTGTGTGTGTGCGTGTGTGTGTGTATGTATGTGTGTGTGCGTGTCTGTGTGGTGTGGTGTGGTGTGGTGTGGTGTGGTGTGGTGTGGTGTGGTGTGGTGTGTTTGTGTGTGTGTGGGTACGTACGTATGTAAAAGTACATTTTTGGCTCACGTGTGAAGCAAAAGTGAGTCTATGTTTTAGGCCAGTGGTCGTCCGTCCGTCCGTCGTAAACTTTAACGTTGGCATTTTCTCGGAGACTTTTCAAGCCATATTCTTCAAACTTGGCCCAAAGATACCTTGTGGCGAGGCCTTTCTAAATATACCAATTTGAGTGACCTCTCACAAAGGTCAAGATCACAGGGGCTCAGGAAATAGGTCCAAAATAGCTATATTTTGACATTTATTTTCTTCATTCGGCCCCTGGAAACAAGGTCTATCGCATTGCCCCTCCCCCCCCCCCTCACCCCTGCACTCCCCGCTGTTTGATTTTTCAACCCCAGAAAGCAAGGTCTGTCGCTCCCCCCCTCTTTCCTCCCCCCCCCCCCCCAGCCCCTGCCCCAGATTTGAATTTTGCGGCCCCCTGGAAGCAAGGTCTGTCGACTACCCCCCCCCCCCCCTCTCCCTGTTGTTATATTATTTGACCTCTGGAAGTAAGGTCTGTCTGCCCCCCCCCCCCCACCCCCCCCTCTCCGTTGTTATATTATTTGGCCTCTGGAAGTAAGGTCTGTCCCCGCCCCCCCCCCCCCCCCCCCCCCCCTTATCGGGTTGTTTGAATTTTGCGGTCCCTGGAAGCAAGGATGGTCAAATAACCCCCCCCCCCTCCTCCCCTTTGTTTGATTCTTCTGCCCCTGGAAGCAAGGTGTGACGCCCCCCACATTATTGTTTGATTACAATGTCTGACAACACCCCCACCCACCCCACCCCACCCCATTTGATTTTGCGGCCAATGGAATCAAGGTCTGACGACCACTAGTACCACCCACCCCCCTGTTGTCTGATCTATCAGCCCCTGGAAGCAAGAGCCTGATGCCTACCCCCCGTTTTCCTAAACCCTGGAAGCAATTCATGTTCCCAAACAAGAAGTTTGCCCCCCCCCCCCCTCCCCTGGAGTAAGGTGTGATCCGACCCTGTGATGTGTTCTTAGAACATTTCGGCAGTATTTCTGATTGTGTCTTAACCCATTTCGCCCGGGTCCCTGAAGCAGGAGATGGATTGACCATGATAATTCAAGGGTACTGTCAGATTAGCTTGGTGCCTTCAGTGTTATTTTGCATGATCCAGCTACACTGGCTGCATCTGAGGTGGCATTCTGCTGTAATTGTCATTAAGGATGTCTCTGGTGTCTATTCTGAGCCAAACACAACCACTTTTACACTGCGTAAAGCTCATTTGAGTGCATTGTAATGGGACCGGCAGTCGTGGCTACCAGTACAGGCTTTTACAGGAGTGTTGACAGGTTTGGCACACACATGCCTGCTGCATTTGCAACATGAGTTGAGGTCTTCTGAGACTCTGACACGTGTGTTTTATATAAAAATGAACTGTACATAACCATTTTTCCCTGCTACCTCCTAAATAAGCACTCCAGACACTTGTTTGGGTATGCAGTGTGTCCCGCGTAGCATAGTTTTGGCTGTTTTGTGTAGTCTTTTGTCTGTGGGTTAGTTCAGTAGACTTAATGTTTAAATTGCCACAGCTGTTTCATGACCCCTGTTGACTGTGGAAAAGATTGCAAGCAGCATATAGGGCATGGCAGCTGGTTACAGGCCTCTTCCTGCTTGTTGACAACAGGGTCAACGAGGATGCCTGAGCATTGTCTTTTTGGCTGCCCTGAGATACACAAGGAAATGGCCTTGGGTCTGAAAGCTCATTTTTCATCAATGTCAGTGTCATGGTAACCTTTTTCAGTTGTCCAGCCCACCAGAAGTCAGTTTGATTCTATTGCATGTGTGTGTAAACTTGGAAAAACAGAAAAAGTAGGGGGGTAGGGGGGGGGGGGGTAGTGGAAAAATATGGAAAAAAAAAAAACCTTTCATGTGTCTGTGTCTCAAATCCAACATTTCTGAAGATCAGATATATTACTTGATGTACATGCCAATTTTGGAGGCATTCTGACCATATATAGTCTGTTTTTCATGGCATCAACAGCATTGTGAACGCCACAAGAACGCGCTTCACATAATGGGCCATAACATAAAGATGCAGCAACATTCAATGGTGTCGCTTTGGGTTTGACTTAGCTAGTGTCTAAGGGTTGCACTGATGGCAGATTGAATGGTGTTCAGGTGGGAGAGTCTGTCTTTCAGGTCAGGCAGTAAGAGGACCGGTGTTTTTAAAAATAATTTTTGTCTTGTTTGAAAATTTGTAGTAGGGCTGAATGTTGGAATTTGCTGGAAATTTCTGGTTAGCTGAGAGGAGACATGTTCGGTGCTTTGATTCATACCATCCTGAGCTTATACAGTGGACAATTGTGGGCCTATGTTGAGTTGCCGTTGACGTAGTGATTTGAGGGGCACGCTGATTTCAGCGGTGATTGGGTGTGGGGTTGGTAAGGAATCAGGTTCAGAGCCAAGAAATGAGACTGTCAATGTGCTGTTCTTTTGGTTATTTTGTGCATGGCAAATGTGCAGCTGGTGGGCGCTGCTCTTTAGGGGTTTGAAATATTAGGGGATGCCTGGGACTGACTATGGCTAAGAGACTGGGCAGTACAAAAACGGCACTGTGTTCCGTGGCCTGCACTTGATCGTGACTCTAATGTATGAGGTAGGTTTGGTCAATAAGAGTGCATCATGGGACAGGGAAATCCCCTCTTACATAGATTCCAGCGCCAACTTTGAGTGCTTTTGAGCGAAGAAATTGCGAGTTTTTCTGACTTTTTTGGAGCGGTGCTTTTTCGTGATGGCTGAAACTTCGATAGGGCAAAGTGAGCGGCACAAGAGACTATTCTACGGAGGAAGTTTTGCGTCGTTTGAACCTCCTACGATCACAAACTGATGTTGATTCGAACGAGGAGCCTCCAAAGTTGACCATGAGTTTTTTTGTGTGTGGAAATTTGCAAGATAGCTCTGATAACGATCCTAGTGCGAGCACTCTCGCAAGCAGATTTCATGTAGAAGAGTGTTGTGTATTCTTCATGGACGACTATGCTTGTGAGTTAGTGTGTTCGCCCGGCAGTGGATTATCTGTAGAGCTCTGAACAACCGACTATGCTTCAGTTGTGAGTTGAACATTTTCTTAATATATTTCTTGACATGTTATCATGTGTTTGTTACTGTGTTGGTGACTGCCTTGTGTGTAAACTGTCTGTTGTGTGTGTTGAGAACACAGATTTTGTCTATTCTTCTTGCATCAGGCCAGATATAAAACTTTGATTGAGTGAGTCATATGAAGAAAAAAAGGTGTCAGTGTACAAATTTTGTTTTCTCATCTCCATGTTGTTGTTTTTTAAATGAAGTAATGAACTGGGAAATGCAACATTTTAACACCTGTGGCGGCGAAAGGGTTAAATTTCAGTCTTATGTGCGTTTGGATTATAATATCTGCAAAGGAATACAACTCCGCCATAGCCAGTCCCAAGCCTGGTTGGGAAAGGAGGAGGGTTTTTTTTCTCAAATACTGCTCACAAAGTCTTCAAACCCAAACTTGCTACAGTACAGAGATACCTGATGGTAAAATCTATCTATGCATACTGATTTGGAATTGGATAACCCTTCGGATAGGGTCATAGGCTTGCAAATGTGTGTAAAATGCCGATTTTTGATAACATTGTAGGTATCAACATTTTCACAAAAATGTTCAATTAAATTTGGCACAAAGGTTGCTGATGATAAGAGTAAGACCATCATGTGCATACTAATTTACTTAACTCATGTTGCAAATGTCAAGGGTGGGGGTGTACATATGTGTGAAAAAAACTTACATTTTGAGAAAACATAGACTTTGCTGGTGCGAAAGCCAGTCCTTTACTTATGGTCACAAAGGTCACACAAAAGTATATATCGGTTGTCCACGTGAGCCATAATGGCTTGGCCTTTCTTGTGGAAAGAATTGTAGTTGCATGTATCATCAACAGTTTTGCAAAATTTTCAATCAAATTTGGCACAAAGGTAGCTGATGATAAGACCTTCCTAAGTAATAATGTATATTATACTAGTTCAGTCAACTCTATGATATCATAAAGGTCAAGGGTCACGGGTGTTTGACAGCTGTGTCAAAGCATGTGACTGTGTGTGTGTGTGTATGTGTGTGTGTGCGTGTCTGTGTGTGTGTAGACGAAAGACCTAAAACGGGTGACTGTCTTTACCATCCTTATGGAAACTGGGTATGTGTATAATTCTGGGTTTCCAAGTCAGACACCCATTTTTTCTGAGGGTTGTTTCTGCATTGTCTTGCGGTAAAGATTCATAAAAAGTAAAAAAATCCGTTTTTCTCATTTTGGCGTTAACACATGCACTTTTGTGTTTAACAGACACGCCGGTAGTGTGTTTGAAAACTTGTCCCTCCCAGCAATGTGTGTGTGTGTGTTGTGACACAGAACCCTGAAAATGAGCGTGTATGTATTACATCACCCTTCTCAGCTAGCTATAAATAACTTCATAGCTGATATGGGTCAGGGGGGATATTTTGTTGTTTTAGGGAGTAAATTGTTTATGTTTCTACAGAATTAGGTTTGTTATTTGAGGGTGTGGTTGTTTTGTTAAAAAAAAGTGTTGAGTTGTAATGTACTTCCGGGGTGATGTGGAGAAAGGTCATGTCTAGTGGCAGATTTGAGATTCATGTATACGTTCACCAGGGACTTAGCCTATACGTTTTCTACGTTTGTTTCCATGTCAGATGAAGAATATTTGATCTGAAACGTCGTTCTTTGTTTCTATTTTAAAGGGTTTTTTCGCCACTATCTTCTGTTTTAGTTTGACTTAGCCTATAATTATATTCGTGCGCCGGTTGCTAAGAAGTGAAGTGATTGTATGAGTGCGCATTGTAAGAGAGGACGTTTAGACTTTGGGTGAGGCTGCTGTTGTCTTTTGTCCTGCCCGACCTTTTGGTTGAACCTGTTGCTTTATTTTGTAGGTTTGTCGATGTTATCAATGCCGCATCTCCTTTTGGATTGTATGCACAAATTGATTGAATGGAAATGACGTCACAGAGTCAGCGTCGTTTCATGCGTCGTCTGCACCAGTCAGTCGTTTAGTGCAGTTAAAAGAGTGCAGGCTTGGATGGGCCATTTTCTGATGTAATAGTAAAGTATTATTTGTGTGAATGCTGTCCGTTTGAAGGAAGGTTGATTGATTGTACATAGCTTAACGTCCCGACAGCAACAAGACTTTCTCAGGACGTGCCTGCACTGCTAGTGACAAAAACTCAACAGAATATTGAATGTATGTCGCCAGCCGGTCCAATACGTTAAATAAAACCTACGACATGGGGCCTAAATAAAGCTAAGACCATTTAGCAACACACATCGAATATCAAGAGCCACAGGCAGCGCAGACAGTAGGGAGAGTTTAAAAAAGGAAAATGCAGGTGAATGGACCAAGGGTAGACAGAAACACATGCCCCCGGAATATAGAGAAAAAACCCACCCTGTGGGGCTGACCAGGGTGCCCCTGGGAACTAAAAAGTCCCCCAGGGGAAGGACTGGAAAGTCGAGTGTTGAGGGCAGACCGGTTGGGGGTGTTTCAGGGAAGGACTGGAAAGTCGAGTGTTGAGCGAAGCCCGAGAGAAGGCGAGGATGGGAAAAATATCCAGCACTATACGTTGGAATAGATGCATATCAGTTACGACATGCTTGTAAATTAAAACACTTTTAACCCCACCCGGGTCTGCCCTGGGGGACTTGGGTGGGGTTAACTACTTTTTATTTCCCAGGGGCACCCTGGTCAGCCCCACAGGGTGGGTTTTTCTCTCTATTCTGGGGCATGTGTCTCTGTCGGCCCTTTGTCCATTCACCTGTATTTGACTTTTTAAAACTCTCCCTACTGTCTGCACTGCCTGTAGCTCTTGATATTGGATGTGTGTTGCTAAATGGTCTTAGCTTTATGTAGGCCCCATGTGTTAGGTTTATTTAATGTATTTGACCGGCTGGCGATATACATTCAATGTTCTGTTTAGTTGTTGTTTTTTCACAAGCAGTGCAGGCACGTCCTGAGAAAGCCTTGTTGCTGTCGGGACGTTAAGTAATGTACAATAAAACACTTTTAACATTAAGAAAAGTTGAGTTAAAAGAGGTTTTAAAACAGTTTTCATAAAAACTTTTGCCCGACACGCTTCTAAAAACAACATTTTCTTAGTTTTAAACCTTGTACCGCGCCATAAACGCCACGATTGCTTTTCAGTCTTAGCTGTCCTATAGTGTGGAATGTGGGACTTTGCCAACTGGATCCATCTGGTGCACTCCAAATGAGTATTTGTGAGTGGTTTGACGTGCAACTCAGTGTGCGCCTCTGAAATGACCTACTGATTCCACTGATAATGAAACTCTTTCATTCATAAGAGTGCATTGAGCAGCTCTATAAACCAAAAGTGATGACCCCCTCTCCCACCCCCCCCACCCTCCCCTCCCCCCCCCCCCCCCCCGCCCCGCCCCCCACACACACACACTTCTCCCCCCCCCCCCAACCCCCTTACAACCCCACTCAAACAATCATAATAGTAAAATCAACCAAAGGTATCTTTAGTGAGGTATTTTCACTGTAATCCCAGTTTTGTGTGAGAGGCACCCACTTTTGGGGTAAACACCCATTTTTTTTCCATCCAGTGGCTCTGTTTCTAGAAAATGTCTATTTTATTTTAAGTTGTAGAGCTTAGTTATAAGGTGAGTTCTAAACATTGGCATCAACTCCAGAGCCCTAGAATAAATAGAAATATGGGAACCCATTTTCACATAAAATGGTAGGTCACCCAGTCTGAGGGTTTTGTGTTCATGTGTGTGTGTGTGTGTGTGTGTGTGTGTGTGTGTGTGTGTGTGTGTGTGTGTGTGTGTGTGTGTGTTTCAGTGGTTCCGGACGCCCCTCCCCCCTTTTTCACCCCCACCCGGGTCTGCCCTGGGGGACTTGGGTGGGGTTAACTACCGGCTTTTTAGTTCCCAGGTTCACCCTGGTCAGCCCCTTAGGGTGGGTTTTCCCCTCGAGTCTGGGGCATGTGTTTCTGTCTACCCTTGGTCCATTCACCTGCATCATTTTCCTTTTTTAAACTCTCCATACTGTCTGCGCTGCCTGTAGCTCTTAATATTGGATGTGTGTTGCTAAATTGTCTTTAGGTTTAGTTAGCGTATTAGACCTGCTGGCGGCATACATTCAATATTCTGTTTAGTTGTTTTTTTTTTTTTTTTTTTTTTTTCACAAGCAGCGCAGGCACGTCCTCAGAAAGTCTTGTTGCTGTCGGGACGTTAAGCAATGTACAACCATGTACAACTATCCCCCCTTTTTCAGTCAACACTGAAAAAAATTGAAATGTTATATCAGTCAAAAGACCTCAGTTTCGAGTCCCGGCGGCCGCTTTACATAAGTTTGGACTCCTCCCCCCCCCCCCCCCCCCCCTCCGCCGCCCCTTCCCCCACCCCGCCTTCTCATCTCCGCGGTTACGCCTTGTAAATTTAATCGGTAGATGTGTTATGTGCTACACACATACATTGACATGCAGCTCATCATTTACCCCCCACCCCCCACCCCCTCCGCCGGCTTCCAGTTGATTATGCGGCCGGTTACTGAGTTTCGGCCGGCGACTGAGTCAAAATTCGGCATAGTGCTTGCTCGACAAAAGCAGACAAAAGTGTTAATGTTTTTGCTTTTTTTAAAATGAAAATTAACTTATTACGTACTGATTCGCACACCATTGTACTTGCAGTTTTTGAAACAGAACAAAACTGACGCGGAAAGGCCGCAGCGGCTGATGAGCCACTTTCGGTTTTGCATTATCGGTCAAGGGGATTCAACTCGATTACACCAGCAGAACGTCACTTCCTTTTCTGTGCTTCCGGCCTGAGGTACGCCGTGTTGTCAATTTTAGTGAGAAGAATCTTATAAAATCCCAATGATTAAATGACCATCTGGATATCATTTCCAATTGGATTGAAATTTTAATTATATTTCTGACCAACAGTCCATGTATCCCTGTTATTTTAGTACTTACGAACTCAAATTTGCCATTTATTTTTTGCTGCCTTACCACATTGGGTTACTCTGTTCACACTAGTAGTACCAGCACAGTAGCAGTGTTACTATTGTGGTATTATAACAGTTAAAGCTGCTGTTCATTTTATTTGCAGATCAAAATGGGCCGAGTTATCAGATCCCAGAGAAAGGGTGCTGGGTCTGTCTTCAAAGCTCACACTCGCAACAGGAAGGGCAAGCCTGCTCTTCGTGCTGTTGACTACGCTGAAAGACATGGCTACATCAAGGGTGTAATCAAGGTAAGTGGAGTCGTGTGATGAACTGTCAGAGTTTATGCTTTAATGCTGTGAGAATATTGCTGCTTTACAATACACCTAATGCAGTCGTCATCCATTACGCTGGTCATAAAGTGTCGCGATTGCGAGACAAGGTTTTGCGATGCGTTCTAATACTATACTAATGTTTTGGGTAACTTGTATTATAAACTCAAGTAGGTTGTAACAGGAATTTTTTTCACACTCAAAAGACCATAAATTCTTTATAGTTTTCTGAAAGTAAAGATTAACGTATTAAGATGAGCTTGCATGCAAAATTTTGTGGAGATCTTAAACGGTTTTTGAATACTATTACTAGTATTAGCAATGCCCACTCAAAATTAAGACACTATCTAGTACTGTAGGAAATACATCCATTTAAAAGAGTTCTTATTTCTGAGTATATAGCAATTTGAATTTTCAGAATCGGATGAAAACTTTCAGAGATATCCTAGGACGGCAATTTTCACCTTCGGGGAGGAAGATAGGGCTCTTCATTACATGACTAAATTAAGGGAAAACAAATGGACAGCAATTTTCTGCACAAATTTCAGTGTTTATGAGGTAGAAACCACAACACTTGAACAATATAGGTGAAATTTTACATACTTACTGAATTTGACATGCCGAATTCAACTGTGCTGATGGCAATGTGGCAGCGTGATTGTATGGTTGGTAATTTGCATAATTTTAAGAGTATTTTACAAATAGTCACGTCTCTGTGCTGATATAAACCCCAAATGCTTAACATTAGAGTTTGAAATTGCATGTTGAAGTGCAAACATAAGAAAACCACAATAAACATAAGACACATAATCATCTATAACTAATTATAGGTACCGGCAACCAAAATTTGCATCAACACGCAGCCATTAGAAAACATGATAGGGTCACAGTACATAACAAAACAAACAAAACACTCAAAAAAGTAAGTGTCTAGCTTGAAAAATAAGGATTTTACAAGCTTTTAAACTTTATTGAAAATCCGTAAATTTCGGCCGTTCACAAGTGCCATTTTCAGGGTCACACCAATACAAGAGCACTGGGATGATCAGCTTTCTAAATAATGCTTTATAAAGCTGTATATACATCAATGGCTCCATTTTTTTTCAGGCTTCCCAGTGACTGCTGAATAAAAAGACAAGCAAATGAAAATGGCTTTTCATTCAATTTGTGCAACTGTTACAAGACACCCAGAAAACAGCTTGCGGGACCCATATGTAAACAAGCATAACTCTTGAACTAAACATCCGATTTGAAAAAGGTTTGCTGTTTTAAAGACAGAAAGACACATGAAAAGCTATGCAAATCTTATTTTAACTTGCACAAGACATCATTATTTTTTGTGTGATGTTAAAAATTGCCATTTTGATGAAAACGCAGTAAGTCGAGCTGTTCAATAATGAACATAAATCTGGAATCCAATTCTAAAAATGTTTGGTGCAGTCATTACACACTCTCTAGTTAATATCACAAATATAACTATGTCCACATATGTCCCCAAACAAAACAAAACAGCTGCAGGGGCTGTCCTTTTCTAAGTTAGCAATATTGTTCCGTGTACACCGTATATTTTCAGGGCACAATGATTGTGCATGTTTGACAGTCTCTTGGAAAAGGCCTCGATACTTTCTCCTAGGATAGTCTTTAGTTTAAAGCATGCACTTTGTTGAAGAATGTCTTCAAGCTTGCCCCAGGAACTCCCAGTTTCTTCCTTGGCACGGAATAACTGCAGGAGGAGTTTGTTGGTGACCGCATTTGCTTGGAAGTTTAGGTGGCCTGCCTTTCCCCCTGGCATGGCTAAGATGTTTTGATAATGATAGCAGTCATCATCTGAAAAAAACAAAACAATTGTGACCATCATATAGTTTATAGGACTGCTTATTTTTGTAAGAAAGTTCAACAATACTTGGAACAAACTCCCATTCACTCCCCCTTCCCATTCTGTGTCAAACATCTGCTGTACTAACTACTATCATTGCAAGTGATGGTTGGCCACTAGAAACGGTTAAAGGTTAGAATAAATTCATCTTCCTAAAAAAAAGTGCTAGCTTCTTCTGAAATAATGCTGTGAATACACATTACACCAACTAGAATTGTACTGACAACAACAGATGTTGATGAAACGGCTCAAGCAGACGACAGTGACAAAAACGGCAACCCCAACCGGAAGTAGGCCTTCGAATTTTGATCATGAATTTTCACTCAATCACTAAACCTAGCGTATAAAACACTATTTTCAATGATTTACTTATCTTAAAGGATAATTGAATAAAGAATTGCGTTCTTATGCTATCATTTTATTCTACAAGCTAAGGGTAAAAAATACAAAGTGATGGGGTCTACTGGGCTTGCTCTATTCTGTGTAATGCAATGTCTCCACACACCCAACAATCTGAACTTACGGAATTTTTACTGAGATATGTCTTAAATGCACTTTAGAAAAGCAATCATTGGCAATATTAACCTAAGTTGTAATCATTAAAAGAGTGTGGAATGCGAAAACTTACCAATTCTTTTGTCAATCGGTCGGGAACGAAGCGAGTCGAAGCGCCTGCCATGGCGTGTAGTACGGTGTACTGCACTACTCGTGGGTTGGTTCAAATATCGGCCAACCGAATGCGTTCTATTTATAGGAGCGTGACACAACCGGTACCCTCGGATTCTGTACAAAATGAGCTTTCCAACGAACCTACACACATGTGTCAAATATTTTACCGAAGAGGGTGATTTTGCAAGTTGAAACTTCCATTTTGAAAACAAAATCATCAATTTAGAAAAAAACACGTCTTGTTTATTTATCATTAAAAAGCTCGCGATCTGCTCTTTCTAATGGTATACGCTAGTGTGTTCTTCTATTTATAGTACGGATTCGATTGTGTAAGAAACGCGAGTGTGTCGTTTTGGGAGCCGCGGCTAGACGGCAGTCGGCGGCGAATGGACGCTCAAAGTACTCGTTTTTCAAGCTTATTCACAAACTTCATACACCTCATACACATTCAGATTTGTAAGCAAATACAAGAAAACAACTTCCTGAACATGTGGGTATGCATTTTATTGATTTTGACCAACAAACAACATAGATATCACACATGAAAGATAAGTCACATTTGGGTCTACACTGACTAGCCATATAGACTGCCGGTACCTACTAATTAGCATAATTAATTAAATCTTAATGAAAATGAAAACCAACAGTTCAATATTCATCAAAACTTGTTATTCTGTCTAAAAACAAAACAAAGAGTAAAGAGAATAACACAAGTTGTTCTTTTTAAAAAGTATTTCAACACCAACCCAGGCTTAAGTACACACTAATTAAGACTAATTAGCATAACAAGACTATGTTAGTAGCGGCAGGATTTTGAAGTAATAGTTTCTAATACTAATACATTATTTTAGAGATACTGCTGCTAGAGGTAAAAGTACGGCTAAGTTGACATTCTTATTATCTAGGTGAGTTATCATTACATTGTAATCATCCAATTAAAGTTTAGTAATTAGCACTATGAGCTCATATCGTTAACAGATAAGTGAAAATAGCCAATAGAAAGCATTAAAATTTGGAAGAAAAGCAAAAATGTTGTGATCAATGGATCAAGGGTCTTCTTCATTAGCACAGTACAAAACCAATGATCTACACACTAATTAAAAACTAATAGGAACAACACATGTCTGGGCCAACATATTTCTGCACTTGAATCATGAAATTCAAGGCCAACACATTTGCCCAGCGAAGCAGATGATGGCGCACTATGCTAACTACCCTCAGATAGACTTGTCCCATTAAAGTTTGAACATTTACATTTAATTACATTTACAATGTCACACATTTAACATTTAACAATTCACAACAAGCACAAGCTGTACGCAGTTTTTTTGCATTTGTATGTTTCAACGTATGTTCCCCATCCAGAATAAATGGTATGTCTGTGTCAAGTAGTAGTAGCATTTGGGGTGGTGTCAGAATTGTGGGGAATTTGGGCATCAGGTTGGTGCATTATTGACAACTCTTGTCATCATTCTTTAATGGTTTTCATGATTTCCAGTGAATTGCATTGCACTTTTGCAGTTCATGATCATTTCTTCCTTACTAAATACTAATATGCTAGGGAAAAGAGCACATAGAAATTTTGAAATAAACTAACTTCAGTAAAATAAAAGCAAAGGAAATTGAGCATTTTCTGACCATATGGCGACATGTTTTATGGGAGTATGACTGTGCAATGAGCATTCATTCATGTTATTTCCAGGACATCATCCATGACCCTGGTCGTGGTGCTCCACTTGCAAAAGTTGCTTTCCGTGACCCTTACAGATACAAGACCAGAACAGAGACCTTCATTGCTGCTGAGGGGCTGTACACTGGACAGTTTATTTACTGCGGCAAGAAAGGTATTCTACATTATATTTGGGTCATTCTCTGAAAAGGTGGTCAGCTGAGGGTGCAACAGTTTGAGCAAGCAAAATCAATATTCGTGTTTACATATTTAGCCATTTTATTTGCTAGAATTGTTCATCTGATAGTAAGGGGGTAGCATGCATAAAATCATACCTTTGCATTTTGTTTATCTCAAGTTTGATGCCTTTTTATGCCTAAAAGCTTGAGAATAAACGAGGCCGATTTGTGACATGGCTCATACAGTAGGTAGCGGATTATCAGATTCAAGTAATGTTTTGGTGTTGAATGGACAGACAATTTCAAACCAAGCAAAACACACAAAAAAGTAAGTGAATATCTTTATTAGTTTTCAAGATATCATAATTTAAAGGTTCACACAAAACCGGGGTATGCGGAACGCGTAAATTCGCCCAAGTTCAAGAGTTTAAAAAAAGCATTTGGCATAGGCTGCTGAAAGTAGCAGAATGAGAATGGCTTCACAACTACATTAAAAAGCAAATTATTAACTTTACACAAACCAGTTGCTTCACAATCATCTGTAGTGCACTTGCAAAATCTTCCAAAAAAAAACACAACGGACATAGCTGAAATTGGATGAAAGGCCAACTTTAGCCCAAGATCAGGCAACTGTTCATGATCAGAATGACCTGAAACTTTCAAAACTTGATAACTACTATACAAACAACACAGCTAATTTTTTTTCAGACGAATCAGTACATGTATCTGGAAGCTAGGAATCAATAAAGTTGTGAAAAACTAAAAAAAAGGCTGATTTGACCAACATGGACATACTCATCGAGTGTAAGGTTAGAACGAAAAGTGCCTGTAACTTTTGAACCGCTTGATGGATTTGTCTAAGATTTTGGGCACAGATAAAGGATGCACTGAGCAACAGACATCTTAAATATTGTAGTACTGCATAATGATTTGGATACTGATACTCAAAGGCGATTTTCTGTAAGTTAGACTCTGAAGGCATCTGCATTTGTCAACAAATATCGCAATCTGGAAAACTCAGACCGATCACATTTTTTTCTCCCGTACAGTGCTTACACACAGCACGAACTACTTTTACACATACTACCAGAAATTGTGTTCATGGACGCTTCTGTACACACTGAGTTTGCTTAAATCTTCAAGGAAATAATGCTAATGAATGACGTTTAAAAAGTGCTGCCGAATGTTGGGTCAAGATCTTCGAGTTACAACCCCTGGAAGAAAACGATTAGTCCAGCTTCTATAACAGAAGGGTGCACTATTTTGTTACTGTATTCATACGCTTGTTCTGGCGGAAGTAGCGTAAAGTGCATGAAAATTCGGGAAAGGGCCTTTGTTTACTCAAAGCCCTTCACTGAAAGCGTGGGGTCCGTGTACACCTTCTCGCATCAACCAAGGTGCGCGTGTCGTCCCCACAAACACTAAACAGTAAAATGCAAGAATCATGCAATTTAGTCATTGTTTGCCGGATTCTTCGTACGTATTGTGCTTCTGTGACACAAAGGTTGATTTGGAACATGCTGTGCAAAGATTGTATGTGCTTTATGGTGTATGAGTTAGAAGAATGATGTTCGGTTGATACATGGACGCAACAACACACTTGGCTCCTTATGTCACACATTCTGACCACCGTTTCAGAGAATGACCCATTTATACACATAAAAATATTAGCCCTTATCATTTGGAATACACCTGTGTGTGAAGTAAGTTTGACTAAAATAGTTAAAGGGTAATGCCAGAATAGCTTGGCGCCTCTAGGTGCCAAGCTATTCTGGCGCCACCCTTGAACTAAAGCCATTGGTCTATATCCTTATCTGTAAGTACTATAATGTAGCTTGCATATGGCAGTGTACAAATTTGAAGGTTTTAGCCTCAGTATGATATGGACTAATTGTGAAAGTCGTGTGTTGTGTTAACCAGGCCTGTTACCTGCACAATGCATGAACGTTTGCAGCCAGCCAGTCAGGTTTCCATTAGAAATGGGTGTAGATTCTCATGAGCCCTAGCAGTTGCAGGGGCTGGTGTTAAACTACATCTCTCGATGGAGACCTTTAGTTTATGGTGAATTGTTTGTGGGGGCTTGTGAGAATCTGTGCATCTTTTTGGCAGATGTAGACTATTACAGGTTTAAAGAAGTCTTCTTTTAGAAAGTTCAAGGAAGTTGTTTTATTTTGCATCAGTTTCTTGACATGTGGCAGTGAGTCAGTGATGAAATAAAATATTCTTCACTTTGACCTGAAATTTTGTGTGGAGAATTCAAATTCTGAGTTCCTGCCCTATGAAAACTGATGTTTCATTTGCTTTTTTTAAAATTTTTCGGTCTGTTGAGTATCTAGTGGAAATTGCTTGATGTACCGAAGACTGAGTAAGTGATGTTGTCTAAAGTGTCTTTCATAACTTACTTGTGACAAAATGTTGGCAGTTTTGCTAAAAAATGTACATCCTGGGTCACAGTCTTAAGTTTCTGAGTTAGCTTTTACAAAATTCCAGAAAGCAGAATTGCAGTGTTTTGGTTCAGACAGAACATCTGTTTAGCCAGTTCTTTTTATAGGTTTAGACACTTTATCAGCTCCTGTATCCGCAAGGGCTATATGAGCCTGTGTCAAAAGTTTGTCCACTATGAAATTAGTAGTCCATGTATAATACTTGCATGTACGGAAAGCATGTCCTTTTGAGTACTGAAAAACATTAACCCATATCCATCTGGAAGACACTTCCAGTCAGGCACTCTGTGAGCTAAGAGGCCTTACAGAGAGTGCCTGCTCAGAGCTGACCGTTTTTTAGGAAATTTAGTGCACGAGTGGTAGTTGTATAAAAGGCTTAAAACAGTCTCAACACCACCCTAAAACATTACGTGTTGCATATCAGCAGATTCAGCATTGAATATACTAGCTATCCGTGTAAAAATAAACTGAGAAAAAGAAAACAGAAAAAAAATATTTTAGTGTAAAAGTGAGTTTATTGCAAAAATGTTCACATACCTTGTGTTCAAATACATTATTTCAATAGAAGGATCCAAAATCACTGCAGCATATATGCCTGTAAAATATACACACTTCTATTTTCTGCCTAATAAAAAAAGAATGAATGAAATCCATCAAGTGGTTTGAAAACTACACATTTTCTATTGACGCAAGGAATAAAATTGTCACGTTGCCAGCCATCTTGAAACCCAGGAAAATCATCGTTGTCTTCCTCACTATCGCCGAAAATTTGACGAACTAAATCACTCAACTCATCGTAAACTTGTACATCTTGAATCTCCACCAACTCTTCATCTTCCCCTAATATGTTGTCGTCAGGATCTAATTCAAAATCGCCGCTTGTATCGCTCACATCCTCTCTCTCACCTGGCTCGGCAATCATGCTCGATGTATTCACTCTAACACGCGGTGAAAATTAGCGTAAAAAAGGCTTACAACTTCCGGCAAATTCTCGGTCGGAACTGGGAAAAGTGCACATATTTCGATGACGTTTAGAGCACTAACCTGTGATATCATGGGAAGTAGGGGTTTACGTGTACACAGAGGGACACAGGGGAACCACCTAAACTACGCGTCGGCGAGTATACCGTCGGAAAGGGGGGCCTACGCGCGGCGGAGTATTCCGATGGAAATGGGTGTGTACGCACGCGGGCGTATACCGATGGATATGGGTTAATAGAGAAGAAAGTTGATAATCATTTCTTCCAATTGCCTGTTATATCACCATTCTGAAGCATTACGGACGTAATACGTGGACATAATAAGTTGTATGGTTTGCTCTTATAAAAAATGCTGATAAGAGAAAATTTCAGTGCTATCATATCAGTACTCAGTACACTTGCATCAAAGTAGTTACCTGATCTAGATAACATATATTAATATGTCATAAGTCACCTTATATTATGTCCATCATTACATCTGTAACACTCGTGCTTCTGAAAATTAAAATAATATTGAAAAAAACTCACAAGCATGGCTTTTCTGGCACAGAGTGGGATGTTTATTAAAATAACACATCTAAAACCAGAAAAGCATCGGAACAAGCATAAAAATGTAAGAAATTAAAAAAAAATGCATGTTATATCCTCCCATTATGTCTGTAATGCTTCTGCAGTCCATTGAAGAAGAGTACACGTTTTCATGATGTGCATTGACGGAACACACCTCTCCGACAGACAGCAGTCCATCATCATCGACAGCGTCTTCTCTACCCCAGTCACGCTGTCCTGCAGAGTTCCACAGGGGTCTGTCCTGGGCCCGGTCCTTTTCACACTCTACACCTCTCCCCTGTCCAACATCATCCAGTCTCACCACATACACCACCACCTCTATGCTGACGACTCACAACTGCTAGACAGACTAACTCGACAACACTCAAGTCACTACTGACTCGCACGGCTGACTGCTACGAAGACGTGAAAAACTGGATGACAGCAAACGAGCTTAAACTGAACGACGACAAAACGAAAGTCATGCTGGTAGGCACTCGCCAGAAACTTTCCCAGCTCCCTCCCTCTCTCCACCAACTCGAAAGCATCCCCATCTCCCTCTCTGACTCGGCCAAGAACCTCGGCGTTATCTTCGATTCCTCTCTTTCCATGACCAGCTTCGTCTCCGCCGCATCAGTCAGATTAGAAAATACCTCAATACCGAAGCTGCCACCAAACTTGCTGTCTGTCTCATCTTGTCTCGCATCGACTACTGCAACTCTCTCCTTTCCGGCCTCCCTCACTCCACCACTTTCACTCTCCAGCGCGTCCAGAACAATGCTGCCCGCCTCATCCTCAGAAAGAAAAAATCCGACATCACTCCCCTGCTCAAACTCCTTCACTGGCTCCCCATCCCCCAACGCATCCAATACAAGATTCTGTTTCTCTGTTACAAATCCCTGAACAACTACACTCTTGCCTATCTCTACAACTTACTTCACCCCTACACACCCTCACGCTCCCTCCGCTCTGCCTCCGACCCTCTCCTTCCTGAGAAAGCCTTGTTGCTGTCGGGACGTTAAGCAATGTACAATCAATCAATCCGACCCTCTCCACCTCCACATCCCCCGCACCAAACTCAGCACTTTCAGCCCCCCGCTCCTTCTCCGTCAACAGTCCATCTACCTGGAACACTCTCCCACTCTCTCTCCGTCAGAAACACTCTCTTTCCTCTTTCCAGTCCACCCTCAAAACTCACCTCTTTCAACAGTTTTAGCCCCCACCGGGTCTGCCCTAGGGGACCTTGGTGGGGTTGTCTACTTTTTAGTTCCTAGAGTCGCCTTGTCTAACCCCTGCAAGGTGGGTTCTACTCTTTTGGGGGTTTGTATTTCTGTCTTTCTGGTCCATTCATCTGTATTTTTCTTTTGAAATTCTCCCTCCTGTCTGCGCTTCTTGCAGTTCTTTTCTTCATTTAGCGCAGGCACGTCCTGAGAAGGCCTTTGTCGCTTGCGGGACGTAAAGCAATCTATACTCAACAGTTTTAGCACTATATCACCACACTCCCCACCCCAAGCTGACTGTCGTAATGTATTTCACTATTTGTGGTACGTGAGTCATTGTCTAAAGTGCGCGCATGCGTGCACGAGCAAAACACGTAAATTGTCTACAACTCTTTTTCTGTAAAAGGCACTTGTTTCAGTACAGATACTACAAGCTACCCAACCCTAACAGAAGATAAGTTGACAGTTACAACAATGAAAATAAAATAGTAAAAATCAATTACATGTTAACACACAAAACTCATGCAGCTGCAGTATGACGTATAGCATTAAAGTATGTTTTCAAGCTCACTGATTCAACAACTGGTGTTTAGTGCTTTTTTCTGCATTACAGATGTAACAGCGTAGTTACACTAACAGCTGTATCAAAAAATCGCTGGATAAAAACCGAATACAAAAAACAAACTTCCCATACTGGCTGCTTCACGCCATTTTGAACAAGAATAAACATCTGGAGCTGACAAGATTTTGCGCTATTATCAATTTTTGCGATTGAGAGTTGCCAGCTGAGTTCGTACGCAAGATATTAAAAATTGCGGACATGTCGTTTGGACATAAAGATTTTTGCAGCATCAACATTGTCTTTTGGATCGCTGGTAGTGGCTCTTTCTGAAAAAAGGATTCGGTTGCATTGAAAATTTTACCTGTGCGTGTGACCACACTGCATCGAAAAGTGTCATCTGCTACACTGGAACAGAGCGTTGAGCGAAAACAAGTGACGGATTGGACATAATGCAAGACGTCTGTAATGGGGAAATTTGGCGTGCTTCAGTTTGTTTCGTTCGCTGAAATTGTTTTTTCACATCAAAATATTTACTTATGTTTCCCTCAAGTGGCCGCAGTTCCAAAACATCACAAATGACTCCAGTTCGTTGAGCTCGCGCAAAGTGTTTGTGGCCCCCAGAATCGCCATTGATGAAAACTATCCAAACACCACATTCTCACGCACTCAACATTAAAAAAAAGTCCAAGACTTTTTATTAAATGAATGTCACATCTTTTTTAATTTAATGCTTTCTGGACATTCTGGTGCAAACAGATAGGTTCTACATGAAACACAAGCAATACACTTATACAGTCGTGGTTAAAAGATTGGCTTCTGGTGAAGGATGAACTTTTGACACGGGCTCATATGAGAATGCATGTCTCTTGCTGACATGGATTTGCTGAATAGAGATTGAACGTTTGTGTTTTCTGACATCAAAGTATCATGAAGTACTAACTGACCTTGTCCTGTAGTGGGGCATTGGTAGTCCCATCAAAGTATCATGAAGTACTAACTGACCTTGTCCTGTAGTGTGGCATTGGTAGTCCCATCAAAGTATCATGAAGTACTAACTGACCTTGTCCTGTAGTGGAGCATTGGTAGTCCTTTGAGTCGTTTCAGTTTTTCATACAGTCACCTATGTTGTATGCATTGTCAGTGAATCATGCCTTCTGTTTTGTGTTTGTCGGGGTTTTTCTAATTGCAGTACAGGGGCATCATGTTTTTAAAGAATTTCCCTTTTTTTGTGCCCCCACCCGGGTCTGCCCTGGGGGACTTGGGTGGGGTTAACTACTTTTTAGTTCCCAGGGTCACCCTGGTCAGCCCCACAGGGTGGGTTTTCCCCTCTATTCTGGGGCATATGTTTCTGTCTACCCTTTGTCCATTCACCTGTATTTTCCTTTTTTTAACTCTCCCTCCTTCCTGTCTGCGCTGCCTGTAGCTCTTGATATTGGATGTGTGTTGTTAAATGGTCTCGGGTTTATTTAGCGTATTAGACCAGCTGGCGACATACATTCAGTATTCTGTTTAGGTTGTTTGTTTTTTTTGGGTTTTTTCCCCCACAAGCAGCGCAGGCACGTCCTGAGAAAGTCTTGTTGCTGTCGGGACGTTAAGCAATGTACAACCAACCAACCTTTTTTTGTGTGTGCAAAACATTAATATGTCAGACACAAACTTACATCTAACTTTCATTTTCTTTCATCCAGCCAACCTCCAGATTGGCAACATTCTGCCGGTGGGCTCCATGCCTGAGGGTACCATCGTGTGCTGCATGGAAGAGAAGACGGGGGACCGTGGCAAGCTTGCTCGCGCATCTGGCAACTACGCCACCGTCATCAGCCACAACCCTGACACGAGGAGGACGCGTATCAAGCTGCCCTCTGGCATAAAAAAGGTTGTGCCTTCTGCTAACCGCGCCATGGTTGGTGAGTAGCAATGTTGATCAGTATAGCCCTGACACAGAAACAAGGAGGAGTGGATTGACTATGATTGGTCAGAGGTGGTGCCAGAATAGCTTGGCATCGTATGCCTAGAAATTGTCTTTGCTGGGGGTGTCTGGTATGATGGTATGGGTCAGCCTCGTATCACAAAATCTTTGATTCGCAAAGTCGGACAGCATTGTGGGCATTTGCGTTAATGTGGTGCTAAAATTGTGTAGGTTTATGATGAAAACGCAGTCAAAAGTCCTGTGGCCGCCGCCAATCTTAGTTGGCCTGCGCTCTGCTGTGCGCAGGTGAACTAGTGTAATTACACTAACCACTTTTTTCATGCAAATTTTTTCGATTTATCAGCTGTGGTCGAATATTTAGGAGTTTTGAAAGACAGTTGACTTTGGAGGTAGCTTTGTTAGAAATTTTACCTTTTGCCGGCTTGCTGATCGACCCGCTCATGCTTTTGCCTCGTTTGAGTTTAAACACAAGCCCAGAAGGGAGTACCCACAGGGGGAGGGTTCACGCAGGAAAGTTTTTAAATCAGATCCCTATTTTAGTGGCTAATTCGTTTATACACCAAAAGAATTTTTTTTAATAAATTAGGTCCAAATGTGAAAATCACCTGTTCTTACGGTCTTCTTGAAATGTGCATAGTTCAAAAAGTTATCTGCAAAACATAGGAGGCTATAGAATATCACAAGTGTCAACCTTCCCCTGTGGAAAATCAATACAGCCATGACACGGTTTTCACCTTCACGCCCCCCACTTGAGTTCTTGGCACAGAGAGTCCACAGGTGAAATGCCCATCATCTCCATGAATCATATATTCTCATGTGCCTCTGTAAAGTGCAGGGGCTCATGGGTGCTCAGTGTCTCGCTGGCTCTCGATTGACCCCACCCGGGTCTGCCCTGGGGGACTTGGGTGGGGTTAGGTATTTTTTAGTTCCCAGGGTCACCCTGGTCAGCCCCACAGGGTGGGTTTTTCTCTCTATTCTGGGGCATGTGTTTCTGTCTACCCTTTGTCCATTCACCTGTATTTGCCTTTTTCAAACTCTCCCTACTGTCTGCACTGCCTGTAGCTCTTGATATTGGATGTGTGTTGCTAAATGGTCTTAGCTTTATTTAGGCCCCATGTTGTAGGTTTATTTAATGTATTTGACCGGCTGGCGACATACATTCAATGTTCTGTTTTTTTTTTGGTTTTTTTTTGTTGTTTTTTTTTCACAAGCAGTGCAGGCACGTCCTGAGAAAGCCTTGTTGCTGTCGGGACGTTAAGCAATGTACAATCAATCAATCAATGGCTCTCGATTGCATGCTGTGTATAGGCGTAGTAAGGTACTACGTGTTGCAGATCACTGTGAATCTGACCTTATTTTAACATTTTCACCCTGAGCATTGTACAGAACTGCTATTCAGAATCAGGACTGCACTCACAGCCCTGAAAGTCTAAAATTTTGCCCACCAGCCTTTAGCTAGTGACTTCCAAGTTTTACTAGCCAAACTGAAAATGTTACAAGCCAAACTGAAAATTTTACTACGGAAAATAGCCCAACGCAACAATATAACATACCACAAGTGTTTGATGCCCAATGTTAGAGTACTTATGGATTGAGGACTGAAAAATAACGGATTCGGAAAACGCACGTATCGATAGCCAGATCTGCCAACCACTACGATTTTGCCATATTTTCCTACACCAACGTTCCCAATACTACGCTACTATGGTCATTAATGAAATTCTACGCTGAAGAATCTGTCTATCCCGTAGTCTTGCCGACCGTTGGGGCACCACTGATGACTTGGCAACCAGCTCCCTCCATTCCACTCTGTTCTTTGCCATTTTTAGTGTGTCGCATATGGCTCAGCTTTAGTCCTACCCACTCTGAGATGTTGTCCTCCCATCTTTTTCTCTGTCTTCCTCTCCTTCGTCCTCCTTGCACAGTGCCTTGCAGGATTGTCTTGGCAATCCCTGCTGATCGCGTGACATGCCCATACCACTTAAGTTTGCAGTTTTTCACAATGGCTAATAGGTCTTCATAGGGCCCGATGGCTTGCCAAATTCAAAAGAACTTTATTTATCCCTCAAGGGGCAATTACAGTTTTGCTTCCCATTTCCTCGTTCGTGATATGATCTCTGTACGAAATGCCAAGCAGCCTTTGAAAACAGCTCATTTCAGTGGCTTGTATTCTCCTTTTGAGGTCTGCTGTGAGGGTCCATGACTCGCAGGCATAGAAGAACACTGAGATGACAAAAGAGCGCATCAGTCTAATCTTGGAGCAGAGTGTGATGTTTCTGTCCTTACATAGTGTCTTCAGTCCTGTCTGCGCTGTTGTTGTCTGTGCAATCCTGGACATTATTTCTGGTTTTGAATCAATTTGATCCTTCATCTGTCACAATGGCTCCCAAGTATTTGAATTTCTCAACTTTCCAGTTTTTGGCCTCCAACCATGATTTTGGTGACAATGCCACTGGCATTATTGGTCATCAGTTTGGTCTTCTCTGGACTGATTTCCACTCCAAACACAATGGCTGTACTGTTTAGATTTACCACCAACTGAGCTAGCTCCTCTGTTCCTGCAAGGCCATCAATGTCGTCCGCAAAGCGCATGTTCTTGATTGTTCTGCCTCCAATACTGACAGTTCCTTCATGATCTTTCAGAGGGTACATCATGATTCTTTCCAGGAAGATGTTGAAAGAGTAGGTGAGAGCAAGCAGCTGAAGAATAAAATATACCAAAAACATTTTTGGTGGTGTTTCGGTTTGTAGTCGGTAAGAGCATGCGGTTTTGGGCCAATGAAAACGAGCGGAATGAACTTCCGGTTTTCCCAGTGTGCATCATTTCATTCACAAAGTGCGTCAGATAAACAACGGTCTGAACCATGCCAAAGAGAAAGGAACCCAAATCGAAAAGCGTGCCGCCTGAAAAGAAGAACGTTTACTACTAGCCAGCCAAAGCTCTGATCGCTATATAAAAGGCAAATTTCTGTCGTGCTTCGATTATAACAGACAATAAAGTTGTGTTGTATTGAGAAATTTCCGTGCATCAAGTGGCTTTCGGCGTTGAGCGAACAGTAACTTTCGTGCTAAACTACGCTTGACATCTCCAAAACTACTATCACTTGTCCAAAATCCTACTACCCTAGCTGTGTAGGGGTTGGCAGGTTAGATGTCAAATGTAAAATAATGTTTTAATGCACTCGCCAAAAATGTTGTTGTACAACTTGTCTATTGCTTGCTTAGTATTATGAGAAGTGAAGGTTGAACGTTCTGGGCACTTTCGGATTTAGGACTGAAAAAGTACGGATTGGAAAACGCACAAGCGCACTCATTTGGCGAGTGGATTCTTTTTTTTTTTACTCGCCCCCCCCCCCCCCCCCCCCCCCCCCCCCCCCCCCCCAAAAAAAAAAAAAATAACTCACCATGGCGAGTAAATTACTCGCCATTTTCAGGGCTGACTCACTTTTTATGTGAAGTTAGACAGATTACTCTTCAGTTTCCCGCACCAGCCATGCTGTTGTGAAACAAAGCACGTAGCCTTGGCTCCAAGTCTAACGCCTGTGGGCATCACAAGACATACATGTACTTTGTACACAGTCTGTTCTGACTGAGATCTGTACTGTAGCTACACATAAACCAATGCAGGTTGTGTACCTTGACGCTAAAAGCGATGGAACATGAAAAGAAGTCCACATGGGGTTGCCGATCATACAAAGCATTCTGCATGAACATAACAAAATAGAGATAAATTGAGCCAGCAAGTCATAAATTCTCATGAGCCCCCTCGCCATGTGGGAGCATTTAAGCATCTGTGCTTTGTACAAAATGTCAGGCATTTTAATACATGATTTTTCACGTGGTGTCAGCTTAGGTAGAAACATAGATTATGTACCATAAACACGCCAAGTAAATTGCCTTCGCTGTTTTTTTTGTCTACCGTATTAAAAATACTGTAGACTTTGGGATGGGGCTGGTTGGAGTGTGTTCCGTAGTATGCAAAGGACGTACCAGGCGGGCGGGTCTGAGATTGTAACAAAGAAGTTACAAGATCTAGTAGCTACGCTAACCTAGCTGTTGAACGTACTTTTGGCGTAAAGCGTCGTATATGCGTATGCATGTAAACACGAAAATCTCCCAACATTTACATACATACATACAAGCTTAAATAAAGGCAATGTTTCATGTAACGGTTGTCTAGAAGCTCTTTGGAGCATATTAAAATTATGTGTTTCAACTCATTGAAGAGTTAAATGGCCGTTTATAAAAAGTCGTTTGACCGAATGAGTCCGTAATTTTGACTATACTCGTATGCACTTGAAATTTTGGATGTAGCTAGTTTGGATAAAGACATTGGATGAGTTCGTTAGCCAGCTTTGTACCTCTTCAACATTTTTAATAATAATTTATTATTTTTGCAAGTTTTGGAGCCAGGTTATTAACTTATACTCCCATCAAACAGTCGGCCCTGGAAGAGGCTGCTTGTGTTTGAATGAGCAACGTCAAACATCAAATTCGTCACTGTGTACACAGTGTCGTGGAACTAGCAATGCCAGGACGTGAGGCTTATAGTGATGTCATTTTGCTGCGCGTGCTATTCTTTTTCTTCAGAATTCCTGTTGCTACTCCAGCCTACAGATCGTACTGATGGCAGGAAGTGCCGTGTGTCCTTTATTTGTGTGTGCCAGTTTGTGTTGATCAGAAGTTGGGTTAGAGTGGAGGGAAATAGGTGAGAAGGATAAGCTTAAAAATATGAACAACTCTGAATGTTCCTAAAAGAAAAACGCATGTGAGCTCCAAACAAAATGGTATACTTTGGGATGAAATACTCATCTTGTTTTTCTTGTTCTTCTTAAAAACTCAGTGACTTTTAAAAACTTCTGTGTTGCAGATTTTTTTACCAGGTGTCAGTCAAATATTTTTTAGTGCTGGTCGATTATTTTCAAGTTTATATTTTGCTGAAAAATCCTCAAAGACAGCATTTGGTTGAATATGGGTGGTCGAATAAATATGGTAAGGCTGGAGTTTGGCAATTGGACTTTTTTGCTCATTGGATATGTACTTGGGAGCAACAGCACTAACTGCAACATAACCAGCTTTGCAATAGTCTGACACATGCAACACTGAGGCTGACCTGCATGTTTAGACTGGTATCTTTTTTGCTGGAAGTGTCTTTGATAATCAGAATGATTCATGCTTATTCAGTTATTGTGTGGTTTGTCTGGCGTTTTTAGGCATCGTTGCTGGAGGTGGACGTATTGACAAGCCCATCCTGAAGGCTGGCCGTGCCTACCACAAGTACAAGGCTAAGCGCAACTGCTGGCCTAAAGTCAGAGGTGTTGCCATGAACGTAAGTACTGCTGTTGACATTATTAATTTATTTGTGCTGGCTTGTATGTGTGTACTTTACCCCCTGCATGCAGCCATTGGTACTGTTTAACCCATGTCATACTGAGGCTAAAAGCTTCACATTTGCACACTGCCACATGCAAGCTACATTATAGTACTCACAGATAAGGATATACACCAATGTCTTTAGTTCAAGAGTGGTGCCAGAATGGCTTGGCGCCTTGAGGCGCAAAGCTATTCTGGCACAACCCTTGAACTATTTTAGTCAGACTTATTTCACACACTGGTGTATTCCGAGTGATAAGGGTTAAAGTACAGGTGGATGTGTACATGAAGATAGAGGTGGTTAAAGGCACATCTGACAGTCCACTGATGAATATTCATGCAGTGTTGGCAGCATGTTTTCAGCTGGGATTCTAATACAGTGCTGGGCCTATGTGCAGCTGTATCTACAATCTAGGCTGGCTATTGGTTTAAGGGGAGACACGGTACCGCAAAAACGTCAATTTTGGTGTCCGAAGTGTTTTTGGGTTGACTGGATTTTTGGGTTGTTTGAACCCCCTAGAACCCGGCCACAACCATAAAATATCACAAAATACCTTTTATTTACTGTAAAAAAAAAAAATAAAGTGAAGCACCTGCTCAATGTTTCAAGCATTTGCGACGTCTTTTGCTCGAAAACATCCAATGTTTGGACCCTGACAACACCGCTTTGCGAGCGACGAATGCCGCCATGTTTGGGTTCATTCGAACCGGTTCCGTCTCTACTTTCCCATTCACCAACCAGCTAAAGGTTACAAAGGCTCTATAAATAGCTATTGGCGCAAAACCGACGTCACGAACGACCGGAGATTTCCTTATACGAACGTTATGCTAATGAGATAATACTATTTTCGGAAACCGACCAATGAGCAGAGCGCGCCGAGTGTTCTGGATAACTTCGGGTTTTTCCGACCAGGCTCCGAACGGCTTCGGGTCTTTCCGACTGTCCCACAATGCACCATTACGCATGGCGTACAACTCGATCAAAATACGAGAATCGCTCATTCAGATCGCGCATTTTCAACGTGTGCATATATCCAAGACTGAGAAACCTTTTGCTTTTCATTTTCTCATGAGAAATATGTTTCTATATGTGGCTATTCCATTTTTTTGTTGTTTTTTTGTTTTGTTTTTTTATCCCATAGGTGTTTGTTATGGCACAGTACTCCGTTTTGCTTGTCCAATCTTTGGGGACCGTTTTCTCAAAATGTGATTTTTCGACCAAATAAAAGGTTGTATCTTTTGAATGGCTTGACCGATCCATTTCATATTTGGATATGATATTTGTAACATGTGTTGCAATATTTCTGTGCATGGAATATGAGTTTAGTGTATTAGTTTGTGTGAATTGCTGTTTTCGGTCTCTTGATGACTGCAATTTATAATGATTATTTCTAGTGCTCATTATAAAATTACTGATGTACTGAATGCAATTTCCATGCACAGGTCTATTTAGCACATAAATAGATTTAGAAAACAAAAAGAAGTGAGAGAATATAAGCATTAGTTCAGACACAAGAACATTTTGAAATTAGCTAATTTTGCAAGGTTTTTCCCAGTTTTTGATGCATTAAAGTCACAAAAATATTTTTTTTGACATTTTTCAAAGTCTATATATAATCCAGCAGTTATTTTACATCATAAAATGACAACAAACAACCAACAGTTTATGAAACAAAAAAATTCATTATTTGACTACCATGTCTCCCCTTAAGATTGCAGCAGCAGTCTCTTTGACTATCATAAGCAAGAGGCAAAGATTCTCATTAGCTCCTGCTATTGCATGAAAATCTTTCTTATGGAGATTATCCCATTTTCTATATATTAAAATCAAGTTAGCCATCCAATTGCTTTTCTGTGACTGTCCAGTAAGTTAATTCTGTTGACAACTTGTAAATCAATGAAAAAGTAGGAATCAGATTTGATCAGTGCATTTCATTTGTTGATTGGTCATATTCAGGTAAGTTAATCACTGGTAGTCAAATGCCTTCTCAGAAATCACCAACAATGACAAACATTGTTCCGAAAATGAGTGAGGAAGCGGTCCTGTTTTGTCCTCGTTTTTCTGCAGCATGTTTTTTCTTGGGTGATTATTTTTTCACATAACACACTTTGCAGTAACCCAGTTTGTGTAGTCTTCAAATGCTTTGCTCACTTGTAATGTTTTGTCTGTCCATAGCCTGTTGAGCATCCCCATGGTGGTGGTAACCACCAGCACATTGGCAAGGCCTCCACTGTCCGCAGAGACGCATCTGCTGGTAAAAAGGTACGCAGATTTTTTCAGGCCAGTTTTAAGATTTTGAAGTGGAGTTTTCTTGTTTGTTTATCCCCTTTGTGCAGGCAGCCACTGGTACTGTTTAGAGTACTGGTGGCTACATGCACATTGGGGATAAATGGAGGAATTTGGAATTGTCGTGTGTGTGCTTCATTGTGAAGGCGTCGTGCCCTATAAGAGCATGCCTCATGATTATTATCATCTATTTTGAATAACTACTCGAGGGTTAGCTTTTTTAAATCCTAGTTATCAGTGGTGTGGTGTAAAGCAGGTACTGGTATCCTATACAATTCTGTGTGCTTGTTTATGATTTTGCTAAAGTATGAAAACTTAAAAATCACAGCCGAGCATTTATTTGTTCGGAGGCAATAACTGGTTTTGTAGAATGTGTATTTTCTGTTTCTAAAACATTGTGGACTGTGAAATAATCTGTCAAAGAAAGCATTGTGCTTCAGCAGAACAAAACTGTTTTAGCCTTCTTCTGAAGCAAGTTTATTTCTCCTTTTTGTCTACCATTTTGAAAATATGGTAGACTTTGAGATGGGGCTGGACGGAGCACGTTCCGTAGCATTAAAATGACGAACATAGGTGGGCACACATCAGACTCTTGACAGTGAAGTAACGCGATAAAAATTACGTTGTGCCTAGCTATGCTAACCACGCTGTTGAACGTATATGTGGCGGGAAATGCTGTGTGTGTGTGTGTATGTACACATACCAAGGGGAATTGCTCAGTGCTGGACATACACACAGTTGGATCCCCTGCCCCCTCCTATCAGGCACCCAAGCCAGCCCACAGAAAAATATGCAGGTAAAGAACAAGACTATCATATATGTGGGATGTATATGATAGTCTTGTTTTTTACATGCGTGCTTTGGTGCAATTGGGTGCCTGATAGGATGGGCAGGGGATCTAACTGTGTATGTCCAGCGCTGAGTAATTCCCCTTGGTATGTGTACTGTTCTACCAGCGCTAGCTTCACCTATTTGGTTTGTGAGTGTATGTATGTAGACACAAGTATCTCCGGTATTTGTGTACATGCAGGCCTAAAACTTTAGGAAATGCTTTGATCGAGATGTAGTTCGGAGAGCCTTCAAGCATATTTTAATAATAGACTCGTTGAAGAGAAAAATTGCCGTTTATATACAGCCGGTTGACCAGCATTTGAGTCCATAATTTTCTCTCCATTCACTTGAAATTTTGGATATAGCTAACTTGGAAATAGACTTTGGATGAGTTCGTTAGTCAGTTTTGTACCTTTTCAACTTTTTACAAAAAGTAATTCATTGCAGGAAAAAAAAATAAAAAGTAAGGATTTTTAACTGGGAGAAAGAATTGGATGGTGATGTAAAGGCGTCAGTGTTACACTATGTTCCTAAATTGTCGCAAAGCACCAGATGGCAGTGTTATACAATGTTTCTGAATTGACATCAAATTCGTCATTGTGTACACGGCGTCATGGGACTAGCGATGCCATCACGTGAAGCTTATAGCAACGTCATTTTGCTGCTCGTGCTATTCTTCCTCTTTAGAATTCCTGTCGCTGGATGCGTACTAATGGTAGGAAGTGCCATGTGTCCATTTTTATTTGTGATGCTTCGGTGTGTTTTGATCAGACTCGGAGGTTGGGTTAGAGAGGAGGGAAATGGATCAGAAAGATATGTTTTAAAATGTGATCATGAACTCTGAATGTTGCTAAAAGAAAAACGCATGTGAGCTCCAAACAATACGGTAGACTTTGGGATAAAATCCTCATCTTGTTTCATTTTACTTTTTTTTCCACCAACTTTACGTTTGTTTGATGGTCTGTGATTTTTGTATAAGAAATGTTGGTCTGTGATTTCATAACTTGAGGCTTAATGCCCTAGGCTAAGATAATGGGCGAGCATACTTTTAGTTATAGAACCTTAGTGGAAGATGGAGTTTGTGAACTGATTTCATGGAGTATACTTGATTCTTCTTTAATTTTTTTCGTTTCATTTTACTGACTGATGCCTTTATAATATCAGGTTGGTCTCATCGCTGCCCGTCGTACTGGTCGTCTGCGTGGTACCCGAGCAATCATCCAGAAGACAACTGAAAAAGACTAAACTCTCGCCTGTTCTTGTGATGATAAATGTGGAGGAACTAAACTAACTACTGGCATTTCTCATGTGTGTGTTGAAGGGGTGTGACTGTGTGCTTATTGTACTCAAAAGTTCACGGTCTGCAAGTATGGTTAAAAGGCAAGCGCACGTGAATGTAATCTTTTTTTGATTAAAGGAAATGACATTCCCATGCACTTGGAGGTTCCAGATGTGCGAGATATTATGCTACAGTTTACATACTTTGCACACCGGAACAAATTGGAAGTTTGCAAGCAAAATAATTTTTAATAATTATAAATTCTAAACTTCATACTGAACACGATGTCTGAGACACATTTTTCCTCTATGAAACAAATTTCTACAGAGATTTGGGTTTTGCACAAGGGAGTTTCTAACGATGTCAGCATTTTTAGTGGTTTATATTCAAATACAGTTGAAGAAACGGGGCTGCATTTCACATGACATGAGATGTAAAGTTGGGAAAACAAAGTCATGAAACTTCACTAGTATTTTACCACATTTTATTTCACAAATATTAACTGCAAAATGTATTCTATAAATCTTTCCAGTGCCATGGGACCGTTTTGAGTAGACATTAATTATTATAAAATATTGCCTCGTTGATGGACCCTGATCTCAAATATGTGAACTAATGAATCTGTGCATGGTTAACTCGCAACAAACGACATACTGGTTTTCAACCCATATCATTCTGAGGCTAAAAGCTTCAAATTTGTACACTGCCATATGCAAGCTACATTATAGTACTTGCGGATAAGATATAGACCAATGGCTTTAGTTCAAGGGTGGTGCCAGAATAGCTTGGCGCCTCTGGAATTACCCTTGAAATATTTTAGTCGAACTTATTTCACACGCTGGTGTATTTCGAATGATAACTGTTAATACATGAATCTAAATGCCTATCCGGTTTATAATACATGGATGCGGAAAGTGCTAATCCACTGTTAACAACTAGCTGGCGTTTTCAGTAAGCCTTCAAGCACTGCAGGCTTCAAAGGACATTAAGTTGATCAATGTAATAGTAGTTTGGACAGCAAGAACACTAACGGAGATTTACAAAGACGTATTATTTTAGCCCCAAGGTCCCATTTCTCAAATTTTGGAGGTGTTTCCCAACAACTATTTACCAGTTGCAGGGGATGAATTGACCATGACAATTCAATTAGCTTGGTGCCAAACTAATCGGGCACCACCCTTGAATTGTCATGGTCAATCCATAGTGGCTTTGCCTTTCTTGTTAGTCTATGGAACGTTTTTCCTTCATTTTGTTTTTAAATATTTTTTTTTTCCACAAGTGGTCCATGTTCTCATCACCTTTAAATCTAGAGGCTTGCACAACTGATCATGATGCAAAAGTTGTTTTGACACAAGGACATGGGCTGAGGGCGCGGTACTGAGGCCCAGAAATGCCTGGACACTCCTCCCAACAGACCTTTCACCAGCCTGGACGGTGCTCAGTGTTTTCTGGTCTGTGATATCATACCTTACGGCTTCAAACCGTAAGGTCCCACATCACAGATCAGTACACATGACCAAGGAGTGTTGCAGTTCCAGAAGACGTACGCAGTCTTTCAACGTTAAAGGCTGCAGCAGTAATGCTTGCGACCGTATACAAAAATCTCAGTTCAGACAGCAGATCAGGCCAGGACATTTTCCAGTCTGTGAAGTTCTATCGTGCTTAACTCTGGTTTTCGGTAGCGGTTTTTGTCACGATGATTCCTGCAAGAATCATTGAGACAAAAAAAAAAAAAGTATATTATATATATATATATATATATATATATATATACTTATATATATATACTTATATATATATATATACTAGCATCCTCCTTCGGGGGGAGGGGGGCGTACTGGATATTTTCCAGCGGGTGGCGCCTGGGGGTAGTCCCTATTGCTATATGTAGGTGTTCAGTGGAAGGCTAAAAAAGATAGGTCTGTCATTCCTTCTCTCCCACTACCCTTTCTTTCTAGATCTGGTGAGCAATGCAGTCACAAAAAGGGCAGTTGATGTCCTGATGACACAATGCAAGCTTACCAGCCTGGTATTCCATGGCATTAGCACGGCAAGAGCATTCTCAGAATTGAATGAAAAATTATGTCCCTTGCAGCTAATCTGATCGAGTGCACTATTGGCTTTGGGCGACGGCTTTGTTAAAAGTGTGTGTGTATATATATATATATATATATATATATATATATATATATATATATATATATATATATATATAATTTTTTCATTCAATTCTGAGAATGCTCTTGCTGTGCTAATGCCATGGAATTCCAGGCTGGTAAGCTTGCATGGTGTCAGAGCATCAGCTGCCCTTTTTGTGACTGCATCGCTCACTAGTTCTAGAAAGAGAGGGTAGTGGAAGAGAAGGAGTGACAGACCTATCATTTTGAGCCTTCCACTGAACACCTACTACATAAAGCAGTAGGGACTACCCCCAGGCACCCTGCCATCCGCTGGAGAATATCCAGTCTCCCCCCCCCCCCCCCCCCCCCCCCCCCCCCCCCCGAGGGGGGATGCTAGTAAATATTCCCAAACAGATGTTGGACCTGCTGAGTAGATTTAAGTTTTTAAGAAAGAAAAGTAAAGAATATATACATGATACAAAAGGTTTCCCTTGAACGTTTGAATCGCCTATTACACGGTACATGGCAGTGAATCAAAAACGCTTTATATGCAAAGACTGCTCGAACCATGCGTCAGAGAAAACACGGGGCCGGACATCTAACATTGACAACCACATTCCGAGAGACTGGCCCGCGCATAGACCTGATTGCTGATGCCGTGTGGGCCCTTACGAACGATGCTTGAAGGCAAACCATAGTGTACATACTGGCGAGGCATCGTGGTACACAAGGTGTGGGAGATTTTTTACAGCTAGGCGTGGAAGCGCTTTCTTTCTTGGGGACGACCATCTAAGGAAAATAGGTATTTGTCCAGGAACTTGAAGGTTATTTCCTGAAGGATATTTCCGTAGTTTCAGTTGACACCAAGGTCACGGTCATAGCCTGGTACATCAGAAAGGCTAGAACTGAGATTTAACACTTTTAGCCCCAGGACCCTGCAGAGGGAGATAGATTGATCATGATAATTCAAGGGTAGTGCCAGATGAGCTTGGCACCTGCAGGCGCCAAGCTCATCTGGCAATACCCTTGAATTATGATCAATCCATCTCCTACAACTGGTACATAGTCGTGAGGCAACACCGGGCTCCAAGCTGAATTTGAGAAAGGGGACCGCTTGGGGCTATAAGGGTTAAGCCGACGACTTGAGTGCCAGGGATTGGGGACTTGCATTCATGACGGTAGTTGTGCTGTGTATGCTATTAAGACGGCTGTAAAGTCCAAAGTCACAGACCAGCATACCAAATTTAGACCAGCCTGACATCAGTCTCGGTCGTTTCGAAGACGGCAATTTTCTACCCAGTTGCCCAGTTGACACAATCGGATGCCCCTGTAAAACGTGCGCTGGTCTGTGATTTTGGCCAATGGCTTACGGGCGTATGTCGTAAGGTTCAAAATCACAGACCAGCACAAGTAAGACTGAAGTACATTCCGGGTGATAACACTTGTAGTCAGCAGATACAATCGCCACTGAGTTACTGTAATTGCTCCAAACTGGCAGACGGTGACTTGGATATATTTTTGGGATGAAGAGAGCTGGAGATTCACAGTCACGAGTGCGGAAATAAGGAACTGGCAAGGCCGGCGGGATATTGATGCAGTCTTTGCTGTTGAAAGATATTTGGCCCAGCCGCGGTCAGAGTCCGCGGCGGCCCAGGCACGTTCTGTTCAGACTGTTCACGAGGATCCGAAGAAGAAAAAAAAATCTGGATGCACGCCGGCATTATATGAATCACTCAAAATGAGTTTACAAATCAGTGACAGTGAACCGGCATGACAAGACAGGCAAGCGGCCTCACCGTGCGGCAAACACAATGTGGCTTCACGTATGGAGTAGATTAACTCATTGGAGACGTGCCGCCTCCGGATACGCGGCTTACCGGAGGCGACACATCTCCAATGAGTTAAACAACGTTATTGTAACAAACTTTGCAACATTCAAGACCGTTTTCAATACTTGTTTTGCACTTCGGCATCATTTTGGTGTTGTTTTTTTAAAATTATTTTTAATTCTTTTAATTAATTTTTTTTTTTTAAATATACATCGTACAGTTGCGGGAGCTCGTGAGAATCTACGCCCCTTGATGAAACCACTTTGCATGTTTAACGGTTCCTTGGGACGGCTGGGGCTCTTTGGGCATTGGTGTTGAGCCTAACCCTTTGGACGTCGGGAGCGCTTTTTTGTCGCTATGATTCGTCATAAATCACCCCACAAAAACCGCTACCGACAACTCAAAAGTTAACGACGACTGACTACCGAAACACAAGCTGCATCAACTGCCGGCAGTGAAAAGGTTTAAACTCTTTGAAGACTGACGCTGCGTCAGCGATCCGCGAAGCTGGCCAAACCGTTTCGACACCCGTCAGCAACATATCTGCGACGATTTAACCCCCGGCATTCAGCCCCGACGCAGGGATGGCCGGGCCGACCATGATAATTCAAGGGTAGTGTCAGATTAGCTTAGAGCCTGTCCAACACCCCCCCCCCCCCCCCAAAAAAAAAAAAAAAAAAAAAAAAACTTGTTCTTTAAAATACTATAACAAAATCCCTTTTGGGTTTTTTTGAAACCCGCCCCTCCCTCCCCCTCTGCCTGCTTTATAATTTTGGCGAGTCCTCCGACACACACACGTTACCCGCAGTACACTGACCGTCATATGCAAGCTGCATCAAGTCTCAGTACACTGACCATCATATGCAAGTTACATGAAGTCTCAGTACACTGACCGCCATATGCAAGGTACATCAAGTCTCAGTACACTGACCGCCATATGCAAGGTACATCAAGTCTCAGTATACTGACCGTCATATGCAAGTTACATGAAGTCTCAGTACACTGACCGCCATATGCAAGGTACATCAAGTCTCAGTACACTGACCGCCATATGCAAGGTACATCAAGTCTCAGTACACTGACCGCCATATGCAAGTTACATGAAGTCTCAGTACACTGACCGCCATATGCAAGGTACATCAAGTCTCAGTACACTGACCGCAATATGCAAGTTACATGAAGTCTCAGTACACTGACCGCCATATGCAAGTTACATGAAGTCTCAGTACACTGACCGTCATATGCAAGGTACATCAAGTCTCAGTACACTGACCGCCATATGCAAGTTACATGAAGTCTCAGTACACTGACCGCCGCAAGTTACATGAAGTCTCAGTACACTGACCGCCATATGCAAGCTACATCAAGTCCGCAGTACATGATAGTACTTAAAGATAAGGATATAAACCAATGGTTTTAGTTCAAGGGTAGTGCCAGAATCAGTAGCTTGGCGCCTAGAGGCGCCAAGCTATTCCGGCACTACCCTTGAACTAATTTAGTCAAACTTATTTCACACACTGGTATATTCAGTTCCGAATGATAACGGTTTAACTGGTCGTCTAGTACCTCGGCGTAGGCGCTGGCAATAGCCGTCCGTCAGCCTGTGGAACACTACTGATGACGGTTCGGCGACTGGATTCGTTGACTTCGTTTTGGATGCCGGACCGTTTGAGATGGAGTTGATAGTCCATAAGCTAGGAAGATCTACCGTGCACCCCTCCCCCCCCCCCCCCCCCCCCCTCCCCAGTACTCAATAAGATGGATTTCAAAGTGTTCCTTAGTATGTCCTGAGATGTTTAAGCCATGTTCCCCGAAAATCATTAGGAACACACCAGAGATATAGCCGATGGTGCAAGGGTACCCCCATTCACGCACTTCGCAGGTGCTAAAATGAGGTTGAGAAACATTTTCCTCTAAATAAATCAGAATTTATTCCAGAAGCCCAAATCAGGTAATATTATGTCAAGGCACACCACCTGCATCCTCTGCAAAAAAACAGAATGAAAAAATATTGAATCTCTGGCTCACAGTGAAGGTATTTGTGCACCCAGTAAACGACCATTTCCGCGAAATCGCAAAAAAAAAGACAAAAATAATGTGTCAGATGCCTTCAGACATTTTCTATAGCACTGACAGTCCATTTGTAGGTTTACATCATTAAAACAGGATGTCACAATTATTATAAACTTGACTAGGTGATACTGTGAGTGCCACAGTGGTTGATTTTGTATCCCTACCCCCAAGTTGTAAAATACACAAAATTAATTAGAAAAAATTGCTCAAGTTATCCCATTTTATTTTGACCTCTCTTTACCTATTGAGTTTCAATAATGTGAGCATAAAGTGCAAGAAAATAAGGAAAGTCGGCATCCTTTATGGTATGTTCGTGGTGAATGATAGCTTTTTACCATTTAAAATTGCTGAATTGGGAAACGTACATTGTTTCTGATGCCCTCAGAAATTTTGTATACAACTGATAGGTCTTTTTTTTAGGTTTTATTGTTTAGGATAGAGTACCACAGTTACTCCCAACCTGATTTTATGATGCTGTGATGCATTTAGGGGCCACAGTGGCTGAATCTGCTGCCCTACCCCCATTTTACCTGTACGCAAAGGAACGAAAAATGATCATAACAATTGCTCCTCTGATTAAATATTTTTGTTGCCAGTTTTCTTAACAAAATATGTATATTGAGCATAAACATTTGTGATCACTTCATTAATTCAATGTGACCCATCGATTTAATTGTAATTCTTTTTATTTAAGGCATGCTTAACAGGGGCTGCCGCTGAAGCTTCTATCGTCTGCACATTCAGCACTCTTGTCAAACTCGGGGAAGGTGTACCTCAGGGAGATGTTGTGTCTGATGCTGTTTTTGGTCTACATTAATGACATCAGTACAACAGTACCAAGGTTCATCTTGAACATCCTCCATGCAGATGACTTTGCAGTGTGGAGCGCAGCAGAACATAAAGAAATAGCATCCTCCAGAATCCAGGATGCTGCCAATAGAGTCAGCAGCTGGACTGAAAGAGGCCACTCAAACTGAGCTAGACCATCTCTTTCAATCAGACGGAAGAGGTCACCTCAAAACTGGAGACCTTCCAGTACCAAAGACAGACAGGCCAACTTTACTGGCAACAAATAAATTACTGGATTCATGTGGAGGCATAAAGAAATAGCATCCTCCAGAACATAAAGAAATAGCATCCTCCAGAATCCAGGATGCTGACTATAGAGTCAGCAGCTGGACTGAAAGAGGCCACTCAAACTGAGCTAGACCATCTCTTTCAATCAGATGGAAGAGGTCACCTCAAAACTGGAGATCTTCCAGTACCAAAGACAGACAGGCCAACTTTACTGGCAACAAATAAATGGATTCACGTGGAGGCCTCACATTGAAACCATGGAAGCTAGAGCTGCAAAAAAGAAAGAGAGTCTCTGATGAAGAACTGGTGGGGACCACATTGGCGCAAATTACAGCATCCTGGCACAAGCAAACACCTGCTCGGTCAGACCAGTTGTGCGGTACCAAGATACATCGACAACATGAAACACTGCCTGAAACCCAAAAAGCCAGGCTTGACAAGATGCAGAACATGGGTCATTCTCATGATGCAGTGACATTCTTAGAGCCATCTGGAGCACCCCAATTATTTAGGAAATGGAGGACATTGGAGCCACTGGAATGCAGAACAGCACACACGATGAAGAGACTTACTAAACACCGACAGCATGGGAGACTACAGGAGCAGACCAAGAACCGTCAGAAATGCCCAATCTGAACTGCCAACTGAAGGTCCTGCAAAGGGCTAACACTGACGTCCTGGAACCAAGCCCAAAGATGTGTGAACAGCTCCCTTCAGATACCTGGACATCTCGAAAGAGCCTTCAAGACAACATAATGTTCACCAGGACTCTTTGCCAAAGGTCGCGGCACTGCACAAAGCCATCTTGCTGGAGGTTGTGCACAAGCGCTACCCTCACAGCAGCTGTGATACCACACAAGATGCCGTGTTGAATGAAGGAAGTGGCGTGTACATCTGTTGTGCAGACCGCACTACTACCTCTCTCTCCTTACCAGCTAGCGGCAGCAGCTCCAACTATCGTACAGATCTGCAGGTGCTCAACACAGCAGCAGAGCACTAGCTAGGGAAAGGCAGCAGCTTGATCCACTGATCTCACCAGGAAGCTTCAAGATAAACTGGATGCCCTGTCCACAAAATAGTGCTGCAGTGGATTCCAGTGCATTCTGGACTAGCTGGGAATGGAGACACTACAACAACAAAGTGATTGGCAAAAGCAGAATGGCGGCTGCAGCCCGTGGGCAGATGACATCAACAAGCTGAACAGGGAGAGCCAGGCCACCATCTTTCATCTACACACTGATTACTCTGGACTGGGTCCATCCAGAAAAGCAGGAACGTTTCACAAACCAAAACTGAAGCCTGAAGCTTTACACACTTTAATCAGATCACTCTGTATCAGCAATTATTTGAAGCTTCCGTGCCTAATGCGTGAAGAGATACCAAAATAAAAGAACGCTTAGTGAATGGCGGACTTCGGTAGAAGCGTAAACAACCAATCAGAATGTTCGCCATGCAGTCACTTTATGATCAGAGCTAAATATAGATCACTTGCAACAAGCATCAGCATGATCGTTTGCAATGGGAATAGTCACAAATTGAGGGAGAAAAAAAAAAAAGAAGTAGACAAAAGTTTGCCAGTACGTTGTCATTTTTTACAAACTTTCACAGACTTTAAGGAAAAGGACTGAAATTGACAGACTTTCCAGGGCCCTCAAAAAGCCTTGCCATTTTTTTACAACTTTCACAAATGTTCACAGACCGTAAGGACCCTGCTGAACTCACCTCGTGAGACTGGGTCATGTGGAAACAGCCCTATGCGAATTTGGCTTAGAAAATCGGTCTCCTTAGCACATTCGAGTGGCAGTAGCCGTTGTGCGTGCGACTTGCCTGACGAGATGAGGAGAACTGTGTTGCCGAGCGATGACGCCGAGTGCAAGAGCAGCGTGAAAAAGAGAAAGAGAGGACAGAGAGGGGGGTTGATGCGACGACTGAGAAGAAACAAGAACAGGCCTCCATTACCATCCATGATCATGGCGAATGTGCGTTCTATTCGACCCAAGAGCGATAATATGAACTTTGAGGAACTGGTAGCGAATGTGCGTTTGACGAGCGAGTATAAGAATGTGTGTTTGATGTGCTTTTCTGAAACTTGGTGGAGCGAAGATGTGAGTGATGATAGCAGTATGGTGTTGCGATCGACGGTTTTGGTCCGCCGTTTAGAACTGATAGAGATTGTAAGATTAGTGGGAAACGGTGGGGTGGCGGAGTAGGCCTGTATGTTAATGAACGGTGGTGTAGCAAGTCAAGCGTAATGGTTAGGAAACAGCTTACAACACGTGATGTAGACTTATTGTCAGTTTCACTCAGACCCCGTTATCTTCCCCGTGAGTTTGGTCAGATCTTTGTAACGGTCATCTACACCCCCCCTCACTCCAACCCCTCCCACGCCTCAGCCCAGATAGCAGATGTGATTAGAGAGTTACAGCTTATCTCCCCTGACGCCCCCAACTTTATTGCAGGTGACTTTAACGACTGTGACTTACGCACGAGCTTACCGACTTTTCACCAGTACGTGACTGTCCCCACTCGCAAGAACAAGACGTTAGATTTAGTGTATGGAAACGTCCCCAATGCATACCGATCGTTCGTCCTCCCTCCCGTAGGTAACTCTGACCACAATACTGTGTTTCTTGTCCCAGCATACAAACCCAAAATCCAGACAGAGCCCATAGTGAAGAAGTTAGTTAAGGTGTGGTCTAAGGATAGTGTAGAACAGTTGCAGGGGTGTTTTGAGTGTACAGATTGGGACGTGTTTCTTGATTCTAGTGCCAGTGTAGACGAAGCTACTGAAGTAACTTCTGACTATGTGAATTTCTGTAAAGATATGATTATCCCATCTAAGACAGTGAAATTGTATCCCAACAACAAACCATGGATTTCTAAGTCTCTCAAAGCCACACTGAATGAGAAAAAAGTTGCATTTCAGACTGGAGACAAAGTAGAAAGGAAAGCAGTACAGAATAAATTGAGGAAGCAGATTTTAGACGCTAAGAAAAAGTATAAAGAGAAAGTAGAGTCACAGTTTGAATCAGGTAGGACTTAAAACTTTATCAGGCCACAATAAATCAAAATTCAGTAGCAGTAGCATGCCAATGAAAGAACAAACTGAATTTTCTGAAAAACTGAATGTAGATTTGAGAAAGATGATCTGAAGGATGATTTAGATAACATGATTTCCCAGCTTGAAGTAAATGTGGCAGGCAATGTTGATGAAGACTTTGAGATCCATGGCAAGGCGGTTGAGAAGCTTTTTAGCAAACTGAATGTTAAGAAAGCAGTAGGCCCTGATAATATTTGCGGTAGAGTTTTGAGAGTATGTGCCAGTCAATTGTCTGTTGTTTATAGCCGTTTGTTTAGCTGGTCTCTGAAGGATTGCACTGTACCTAGGCTCTGGAAAACATCTACAGTCTGCCCTGTCCCCAAGAACAACAAGCCCAAGACACTCAATGACTATCGCCCTGTAGCTCTCACCTCTATAGTAATGAAGTGCTTTGAGCGTGTTGTCCTTTCTAGACTGCTCGATCAGGTCAAGCCCTATCAAGATCCTTTCCAGTTTGCATACAAGCAAAACAGATGTACAGACGACGCCACACTCACACTCCTGCACCATGCATACACACATTTAGAAAAACCTGGCTCTTTTGTACGCATTCTTTTTATAGACTTTTCTTCAGCCTTCAACACTATACAACCCTATCTCATAGCTCAAATACTTCTCTGTTACAATGTAACGCCAAGGCTTATCCTATGGATTGTCAACTTCCTTGTAAATAGGACCCAGTCAGTTCGCTTTCAAACAGCTCTCTCATCCCTTAAGTCCACTTCCATAGGCGCCCCTCAAGGTACAGTTCTCTCCCCTGTGCTGTTCACACTGTACACTAACGATTGTAGTGGCACTGACTCTACCCTTCTTATAAAATACTCGGATGACACTGCCTTAGAAGATCTCTCCAATAATGATGCGACTTACTTTGCAGAAGTAGAACGTTTTAGTGTTTGGTGTAAAGATAATTTTCTAGACCTAAATGTGAGTAAGACCAAGGAACTACTGATAGACTTTCGAAGAAACCCTGCCCCTGTCCCTGTTCTGATGATCGATGATGTGTCTGTTGAGCGTGTGACTGAGTATAAGTATCTTGGAACAGTCATAGATGATAAATTGTCCTTTAACGCAAACACCTCCCTCATACACAAGAAATGTCAGTCACGCATCTACTGCCTCCAGAAACTCAGGAAGCTGAATGTGAACCCCTCTGTCCTTCAAACTTTTTACTGCTCTTTTATTGAGTCTGTCATCACTTTCGGTTCTGTGTGCTGGTATGGAGGTCTGAGTGTGAAGAACAAGAACACCCTGGCACGAATGGTAAACATCTGCAGCAAAGTGACTGGCAGTAAGCAAAACAGTGTGGAGTCCCTGTATGAACAGCGTGTGGTGAGAAAGGGTAGGCGGATAGCTTCAGACAGATCCCATGTCCTTGCCCACCTCTATGAACTCCTCCCCTCTGGCCGCAGACTCCGCACGCACAAAGCTAGAACACTTAGACTACAGCACAGTTTCATCCCCAAATCCATCACTCTAAGCAATCTGTAGGTACATCCACGCATACCCAAACCTAACTCCTCCCCCTATCCCCCTTTACCTGTGCAATCAGTAGGAATGGAGCTTGTTGATTTTAGAGAAGTGATTATATTGCGTTTCATTTGGTGGTGAACATGGACATACTGGGATTGTTGTTACTGAGTGTTTACCCACTAATTATTTTACTATGGTAGACTTTAATTATGCAGCTTGTGTAATAATGTGTAATAATGTACTGAGATGTTTGTATAATAAGTAGTGAGGGTTAGGACTAGGTTGAAACACGCGTATTATGTATGCATATGTAGAGGTGGGTGTGAATGTATAAGTGCCGCTCAGTTCAGTCCATAAAAGATGTTTGTGTGAGATGTGTAAGAGTTATGTGTAAAGATTTTGTAGTGTTTACTTTATATCCATTTGGAATTTGTAGCTGTGCAAGTGCAGGGAGAAAATGTTCATAATTATGCTATAATGTTTTTATGTCTTGTTTGTACTATTTGTTACTGATAAATGTACCACAAGCGAATTTCTCTTTTCGAGATAATAAAGTACTCTTATTCTTATTCTTATTCTTATTCTCCAAACATGTCCATACAGAGAAGCGGTCTGCTGGCAGTTCTGACCAGAAGACACGCCCCTATACACCAAACTCTGAAAACATGCTGCCTAGCTCTTGACAGCTCACTTATTGGCAGCCAGAACAATATAAGATTTAAAGACGGCCATAAAAAAGATTGAACGTTGCAGAAGGTGGAAGTGGAGACCTCGTGGTCGACATGTGGAAACCAAGTATTTTTGATAACATTGTTTTGGCTATTAGGAACCATGAAACTTTATTACGCATATTCATATTTACACATTTCTAGATAAAAATAAATGAAAAGAAAAGGGGAGACCTTACTAGACTCGCCTTACGCTAGGTAAAATATCACCTAAAAGACCAGCCAGTTAAAAATAGTTACAATTAAATTGATGGGTTACATTGAAATTAATGAAATGATCACAACTTTTTATGCTCAGTATGCATACTTTAAAAAAACAACAACTGGCAACAAAAAATATTTAAACAGAGGACTATTACGTAAGCAATTTTTATGATTATTTTGCGTACTGGTAAAATGGGGGTAAGGCAGCAGATTCAGCCACTGTGGCCCCTAAATGCATCATAGCAACACAAAATCAGGTTAGGAGTAACTGTGGTACTCTATCCTAACCAATAAAATCTAACAAAGACCTATCGGTAGTATACAAAATTTCTGAGGGCACCGGAAACAACGTACGTTTCCCAATTTGGCAATTTTAAATGGGAAAAAGCTATCATTCACCACGAATGTACCGTAAAGGATGCCGACTTTCCTTATTTTCTTGCACTTTATGCTCACATTATTGAAACGTAATAGGTAAAGAAAGGTCAAAAGGAAATGGAATAACTTTAGAAATTTTTTTCTAATTAATTTTGTGTATTTTTACAACTTGGGGGTAGGGATACAAAATCAACCACTGTGGCACTCACAGTGATCACAGCATCACCTAGTCAAGTTTATAATAATTGTAACATCCTGTTTTAATAATGTAAGCCTGAAAATGGACTGCCAGCACTATAGAAAATGTCTGAAGGCATCCGACACATTATTTTTGTCTTTTTTTTTGCGATTTCTCGGAAATGGTCGTTTGCTGGGTCCACAAATACCTTCACTGTGAGCCAGAGATTCAATATTTTTTCATTCTGTTTTTTGCAGAGACTGCAGAACGTGTGCCTTAACATAATATTGCCTGATTTGGACTTCTGGAATGAATTCTGATTTATTTAGAGGAAAATGTTTCTCAACCTCATTTTAGCACCTGCGAAGAGCGTGAATGGGGGTACCCTTGCGCCATTAGCTATATCTCTGGTGTGTTCCTAAGGATTTTCGGGGAACATGGCTTAAACATCTCAGGACATACTAAGGAACACTTTGAAATCCATCTTATTGAGTACTGGGGGGGGGGGGGGGGGGGGTGGGGTGCACGGTAGAACTTCCTAGCTTGTGGACTATGATGTTTCAAGTCTCAGTGGTGCGTAGTCATTAGCCCATTTAGTACATCCTGACTCGAGGCTCAGTGGGTTTTTTGTTGTTGTTGTTGTTTTTAACAGAAAATTTGATTTTTTTTCTATGAGTGAAGGCGGCGGCTACATTACACTGATCAGTCGGTCAAGCCGTTCACTGAGTACTGAGATAGATAACGTCAGTGACCATTTCAGCTCAAGCCGGTACACTTGCGCCTCAGGCGCCTAGTCAGTACTCGTCAGTTTTGGCAGCACCATTGAACTATCATAGTCAAATTGATTTCAAGCAGTAGTGTATCACTGCCGCGGAGAATGAAAATGGTTAACAGCATGTAGTTAGTTTTAAAAAAGCTGACGATTTTTTTTTTTAATGCACCGGACTAAAGCCAAAATTTCATCATTGTTTTCAGTGTTTCAGTAGACGGAGAGACTCTGAGACAGAGAGGGAGACTCAGAGGGTCAAGTGCCGTGACAGTATGAGCGCTCATGTCAGTGTCGGCCGTGGTGAGTGGCGTGTCAGTACTTGAACAGTGATATTTTATTTGCGGTTGCCGGTAGGCTTTACGGTGTGAAAGAAAATGCCGGCACGATATAACGAAAAATACGGTAGGGCGGATCATTAAAAAAAAAATGGGTGGGAGGGAGGGGTTCGGCCAGGGGTTCCGCGCCCGCCCCCCCCCCACCCCTCCCCAATATTCTTTTAAAAAGCCTATCACAAATCCCTATTTGGGGTGTTTGGACCCCCCTCTTCCCCCCCCCCCCCCCCCCCCCCCCCCCCGGTTGTTTGATATTTTGTCGAATGACTAGACGTAACCGTGTCTTAACACTCTCTACCCGCCCCCCCCCCTCACCCCCCCCCCCCCTCCTTTTCATTTTTTTCCGGCCCCCCGGAAACAAGGTCAGCCTAGCGTCGGGGAGTATGAGGTTATAGGTCCCAAACAAAAAGTTGGAATCCCCGCCCCTCCCCCCCCCCCCACCCCCCCCCCCGAGGTCACTGATCCGCGCCCTGCGTTAATCGAGTCATACGCTTAATCAGCGTTCATTCGTTAAAACGATGTGTTAAACAGTATTCACACACACACACACCGGCACACACACACACCGTCACACACACAGAGGTTGTGTGAGAGTACAGAGAGACGGATAATTAAAATGAGTAACGATTCGTAGAAACCGAAAGTAGAACTCGGGGCTTTCACAGAAGTGTAAATATACGTCTAGCCACACGGAGCAGTTAAACATAGCGGCCATGACAGCTAGGCGACGTCGGAGCAGACAACATCGTTGATTATTGACAGCTTCCTGTCACAGACATGATTTTAAGGACTTGTAAGTACAAACACTGTCACTTCATGATCTTAATCTTTGGCATGGTCAGAAATAGATCTAGTGACCATTTACATTATATTGTGGCGTAGTGAACAAGCAAAATAACGCAGGAAAATGTACCTACTTAACGGCCGGTTGCATTCAGTTAGGCGGCATATATTATGATTTTGGATATCCGTATATACACACATGTATGTTTATATTTCATGCCGTCCTTAGCAGTGTTCTAATGAATTTCTCAAGAAAGAGACAAACTTAGAAATTTTGTCAGTATTGATATCATTATAATTCACAGATTGTTGTGTTTTACTTTGTCCTTTCTGAGCTTGTTTCTTTCTTTGTTGGGAATTTGCATTTCACATGCTTTTTGGTCAGGATTTGTAGTGTCATGGCAAAAATAGTGTGCAGTCTATATCATAGAAAGTTCTACCATTGGCTGCCGCTCTGTATTGTTGCATTGTCATTGAGAGCACGAACAGGATGCTGAAGCCAGAAGGTCATCAGGCTGATATTAGTTGTACTAAGTTCCTGGACCCGCCAACTGTGACCGATGTCTGCCCCACTATCATTACCCATTGCATCCTAAACCTGATTTTTTTTCAAATTTGCTTATTGTCAGTTGAAGGCTACGTAAATTACAGCTTAGAGATCAACAGATCAACCATTTTAGTTCATGGGTGGTGCCAGAATAGTCTGGCGCCTCAGGTGCCAAGCTATTCTGGCACCACCCTAGAACCATCGTAATCAAATTTATTTCAAGCACTAGCATATCAGGATGGAAAGGGCCTTTGTACATCCTTGGTGCCAGGCGCAGCATATGGTTTTGTGTTTTGTTCAACAGTTGGTTATGAGCAAGCTGTCTCAGATAGGAACTGTCCATAGAAAGATGTCTGGTTGTTTTGACAAGAACAACCAGTACCATTGGTGTAAATGCAGGCAGGTCTGATTTGCAATTTTGGATCTTGCAGCTTGTCAGGTGAAATTAAGGTCTGTCCAAAATGACAGAGCATCTGCCACGTGCGATAAAATTTCCCAAGCAAATGCCAACCAAATGTCCCTCTACACTTTAGAGAGATTTTTGTGTGGGGCTGAAATAGCTCAAAACAACCCCAGTAGCCCCACGACAGCTGCAGTCCATTCACCCCCCCTCCCCCCCCCCCTGCCCCCCCTCCCCCCAACCCCCTCTGCCCCCCCTCCCCCCCCCCCCCNCACCCCAGTGCTAGCTCCAAGAAATGAATTGACCATTACAGTTCAAGTATAGTACCTGATTAGCTTGGCACCTCACCAGGTGCAGGCTAATTAGCACTACCCTTAAACTATCAAATGATGGGTATCTCCTTTTACTGAAAAAGTGCTTTGAAGATTATGAATTCAAATTAACTCGAGTCATTTTTTGATTTTAATCTGCATGTAAAAAGGGTATCAAGGTGTTTTATTTTAAAGGGTCAGTTCCCGAAGGTGCATCTTCATTTTAGACACAGAGCTGGCAGCCCCGTGCTTTCACGCAGATCGCTAAGATTAAATAAAGACTCGATGGGACTGTGCACATGTTTATATAGGCCAGCCAATGGTTTATGAGCACTCTTGAGAAAAATAAACACTGGTTAAATGTTTTCATAATTTATTTCGTTTTCATAATTTATTTCAATTTTAACTTTCACAGAAAACAGGGGTAAATCCATTTGGCCCAGACACACTGCTAAAGTATGTGGATCGAGCATGACAGTTTAAGGGTGGTGCAGGAATATCTTGACACCTTGAGGCACCAAGCTATTTCTGCACCACCCTTCAACTGTCATGGTTAGTCTGTCTCCTAAACAGTAATGTAACTTTTTGTCAGAGTACAACTCCCCCCCCCCCCCCCCCAAACCCCCCCCCCTCGCCCCCCCCAAACCCCCCCCCCCCCCCCCCCCCCCCCCCCCCCCCCCACCAAATACTATTAAGGTTGACTGCTGAGGATTCGGTTGTAGTTTTGCTGTGGTGCCTGGAATGTGTATGTGTTTTGTGTGTGTGTAATACTGTGTACATTTTTTTGTAATTGTATTTTTTAAAATTTGTAACTTGTAAGGCACCTAGAGCTCTACCTGAGGTTAAGCACCATAGAAATCATATATTATTATTATTAGTAGTATTATTATTAACTGCCAACTTTGGGAATTGTGTTCTTTGGTTCAGTATGTATACACCCAAAGATCCTCTCCACCTGAAAGTAATTTTTGTTGTCTTGGAATGCAGGAAACTGAAAGTTCAAGTTCCTGGAAACTGAGCAGTCCAACTCCAAGTACTGCAGGCTGGCTGAAGATCCATAGCATTTCAATCATGGACGAAGAAGAATATATTCCACTGACTGGGGCTAAAAAAGGGTAAGTGTGTGTGTGTGTGTGTGTGTGTGTGTGTGTGTGTGAGTGCGTGCGTGCGTGCGTGCGTGCGTGAGTGAGTGAGTGAGTGAGTGAGTGAGTGAGTGCGTGCGTGCGTGCGTGCGTGCGTGTGTGTGTGTGTGTGTGTTAGGTTTAGCCCCATTGCTGTTGAGAAAAAATGAACCAATCCAGCTGCAAGAGACATAGATCCTCATGAGCCCCCGCAGTTGCTTGGGCTCATGAGAATCTATGCCTCTTGCTGACACCACTTTTTATCTATGTTCTTGTATGGCTGGGACTCTTTGGCAAGGAATTAACAGAGATTTCAGAAATGCATTTTTTGACCAGGGGCAGTGAAGGTGTTAAAACTTTGAAAAACAAATCTTGTACCTGTACGTGTACCGCACATTATTTATTCCGTAAAGTCCTGACATGCTATGACAGGATGTAAATTGACCATGATAGTTCAAGGGTGGTGTCAGAATAGCTTGGTGGAGGACAAGCTATTTCAACATCACTCTTGAACTATCATGATCGATCTGTCTCCAGAACTGAGACATAGACCTCAAAAGATATCCCAAACAAAACAAAAAATGTTAACTTCAAAGTTGTATGGAAAAGTGTGACAAATTTCATAACACCAGCTCTCTTGGTTATTTCATTGTTTTGTTTTGTTTTGAACATTTCTTCTCAGAGGTGACCGACGAGTGAGACTTTTGAATGAGAAGGCTCTGAGAGAGTTGGTTCAAAAAGATGGCAAAGAGATTCTTCTTCGTCTGTCCAGTGAAGGTGGGGGCCTTGATGAACTGCTGAGAAATTCTTCTTTGAGTGACAGTAGATTATCCCTTTTCATCGAGGCCATCGGTAAAAGTTTTACCCCAGATATGTGGAGCCAGCTTCAACAGAACATTCGAGATATTGTGAACAAGATGCTGAACACTGAGTTCTTGAACCCAACTCTTTACAGTTACGTTAGCAGTTTCATTGATGGAACAAGAAAGGAAGACTCGGAAGAACAGAAACGTGTACTCAGTGCTACAGTTTCACTGCTACGATATGTCATGGAAATTTCCCCTGGATATGCCTATCCAAAGGTTATGCACTATCAGATTTTGCTGAGAGTGCTTGCTGGAGGCATCACTGATGAAAGAATTTTGCACAATTTACAGAGGTTTGATGATATGCTTAAACAACATGATCCACGAGGTGGTGGCAGAGGTGAGACCGGTGCCACAGGAGGCCAAACCCATGGATCCCATGGCATGCGAATCAACCAGGATCATGAGCAGCCAGAGGATAACTTCCGAGCGCTTCCCCTGATCCCAACTGAGCAAGACTTGACTGCAGAAGAATTAGGTCTGCGCAGGAACAGAGAGACCGGTCGATATGCCAATCTCCACGAGTACCTGGATGTACAGTTCCGACTGTTCCGTGCGGACTTGGTCCTGCCTCTCAAGGAAAGTATTCAGAAATACCTGGGAAATCATGATGGTGACGCTCAGAGAGGAGGGGGAAGAGGAGTGCGTGTGTATCATGACGTTCAGATCATGCGCCCGGTGTGCACCGACCGAGAAATCTCCTACAGGTTATGGTTTGATGTGGGTCGTCTGGGGTCTGTTGATTGGCGCTCCACTCAGCGTCTCAAGTATGGCTCTCTGGTGTGTCTGTCAAAGGACAATTTCCAGACAAATATCTGTGCGGTGGTGCAGGAACGAGATGCAGCACTGCTGGAGAATGGCCTTGTGGATGTCACCTTCATATTGACCCCCGAGGAAGTGCAGCAGGTCACTGAATCATCTCGAGACCATCGCTATATTATGGTGGAATCTCCAGCATACTTTGAAGCGTACAGGCATGTCTTGCAGGGCTTGCAAAACCTGAATGAGCAGAATTTCCCCTTTGTGCGCTACATTGTTGATTGCAACCCTGCAGTGAATCCACCAGCATATCTTCAGCATGGAGGTGGTGTGCGGTATGATTTCCAACCCCTGTTGAATGATGACTTCATCATCAAAGACCATGCTGCTCCAGACCAAGCAGCAAATCTCCTTGCAGCTTTGGATGGAGAGTTACCTCCCCTGGGGGACAAGAGGAGAGAAGTAGAGGTGATGTCAGGCAGAGACTGGCCTACGTTCCAAGAGCTGAAGCTGGATGATTCCCAGTACAAAGCACTTCACAATGCTCTCACGCGGGAGTTTGCTATAATCCAGGGCCCACCAGGCACAGGCAAGACCCACCTCGGCCTGAAGATCTTCAAGATGCTCCTTCACAATGCCCAGTATTGGAACACTGATGCTGACAGAAAACGCCCTATACTGGTGGTGTGCTACACCAACCACGCCCTGGATCAGTTCTTGGAAGGTATCCTTAAGTTCTTCAAGGGGACTATGGTGCGTGTTGGAGCACGCAGCAAGAGTGAAATCATGAAAGAGTTCAACCTGTCCAGCCTGCGTGTGAGAGCTCGTGAGAATCGCAAAGTGCCCATGGAGGTTCATGAGGCCAAGATAAGAGCAAAAATGGAACTGCGAGTCTTGCGGGTGGACATTCATGGTGGAGCTCTCAGACTGGAGATTGCCGAACAGGAGCTTGTCAATGAGTTCTTTCTGGAGGCTCACATCAGCAAGGTCCTCATGGAATCCTTCCAACGCCACTCTTATGGTGTCAGCAAAGAGTCAGCCATGCTGAAATGGCTCAAGCTGGAGAAACTCCATGACCGTCTAATGGAGCAGGCGGAGTACAAACTGCCAAAACCCCCTCCATCCAGACGAGCTGCAGCTCGACAGGCAAAGACCAGTGTGGATTCACAGGCTCATGCCTATGATTATGAAGATGAAGAGGAAGATGAACAAGTGGAAAGCATTGATATCACAGCATCTTTCAGAGATGATTATCAGTCCCGCAGACTTGATGATGATGACGACAGTGACAATGACTTTGACCTTGACCTGGATATGATCCTGGAAGCTGAAAGTGAAAAAGAAGAATCAGATGCACAGAGGACTCGCCGTCTTTTACAGCAGTTGGAGGTCGAAACTTTGCAGATACGGGTAGATTCCATAGCTCTCAGCATCACAGAATTCTGCAGAGATGATGGGACAGGTTTGAAAGACAGGACCGTGCAAGAACCGTACAAGCCGTCCAAAGAACAGAACAAGAAAGTGGCTGAGACCTTCCGCAAACTTAGACTGCAGTATAAGCGATGGCTTCAAGGGCAGCTGCGCAGCACTGACCGCATGAACTTAGAGGAAGCTGACAAGGTGAAGGACCTCTGGAAGATGACAGTAAAGGACCGATGGCGGCTGTACCGACTGTGGGTGGACCTCTTTTGCAAGCAGATGAGAGGGGAGATCAGAGACAAGGAGCAAACCTACCATGACAAAGCACTTAAGTGAGTGATTGTAGTTTTAACCCATTCAAGCCTGACACATTACAGTAAGATGTGAATCAACCATGATAGTTCTCACCAGAGTAGCTTACTTGTTGCCTCCGGGCACCACTCTGTTATGGCACAACCTTTGAACTATCACAGTCAGTGTTTTCTGCACTGTGTTGTAGACTCCTAAAGACAGTTCAAATTTGGGAATTTGTACTGTACGGCTCAGTTTGTTAAGCAGTGCTTAACCCGTTACATCTTGAGGCTGAGTTTTTTTTTTTAAATTTGCTAATTGTCATAAGAAGGAAGGCTACATTACAGATTAGGAGATAGATCAACCATTTTAGTTTAAGGGTGGTGCCAGAATAGCGTGGCAGTTTAGGCGCCAAGCTATTCTGGCACCACCTTTAAATTATCATAGTCAAATTTATTTCAAACAATAGTGTACTATCTGACCTGATACGTGGCTTTTCTTGTGATTTTCCTTTGCTGACACAGGCATAGTTAGTGTTAGTACAGCGAACAAATGATAACACTCTCAGTGACAACATTTAAGTCAGTTTGAAGCTAGAGATTGCTACACACAGATGCTGAAGTATTTACCTTTTCGCCGGTGATTTTCATGTCAGAAAAGACTGTGCACTGGCTGACATTCTCATGAGGAACACAGACCTAAATGAGATGAAATTAATCATAAAGAACACACGACTAACAAAAGACACAAATCCTCATGAGCCCCCACTATTGCGGGGGCTCATGAGGATTTATGTCTCTTGCAACAGGGTAGCATTCGTCTTGCTTTGACAGTCAAAGGGTTAACATTAGTGATCGCATTGGACAAAGGCTATAAAGAAGGTTATGGAATTTAGCTATGAGTATTGTGTTTAGCGACCTGTTCCAGGGCAGGCTATGATCGCTAAAGTGTGTGCACGTATCAGTATGAAATGGAAAAAGGGTTAAAGACACATGATTTGATAGTCAACTGCAGGCAGCATGATGCGTACCGCATGCTGACTGCCAGGCACCCACTACCGCTTTCAGTCTGTGCGCCCTTTTATACCCCTGGACCAGATGCATGAGTGACCTTAGTCCCGTGCCAGCCACTAAGCAATGTGCTCTGCTGTGTGCCCTAATATCCAAAATCAAGACAAGCACACACATGTGGTCAACTTCACTTATGGCAAAGTGGGACATAGTATAACAAAAGTCACATTACAAGGGATTTTCTGAATACATGTATAAGTAGTAGTAGTACTAGTAGTGTTAGGACAAAATAGGCCGTGAGGCCTTTGCAAATGTCCTCTTTTTCTTTAATTACTTTATGGGTCTGTAATTATAAGTAACGTTTTAGATATAAAAATGCAGTTTCCATAGAAGCTATTTTATTTTCATTGGAATTAACTCTCTGTACTGAAGTTGGTTTTATTGTATGCATACATTCTAGTTCATGCTTTATTATATTAGCACTTTTGTTCCAGGTATCGTGAAATCCTCCATCAAGAAGACAACATCATCCTGCGAAACGCCACCATCATCGGTATGACAACCACAGGGGCTGCTCGCTACCAATCTGTCCTTCAGGATATTGGGCCTCGCATCATCATTGTGGAAGAGGCTGCAGAAGTGTTTGAGGCCCATGTTGTGGCCACACTCAGTCGTGACTGTCAGCATGTGATTCTTATTGGCGATCACAAGCAGTTGCGCCCAAATCCTGTTGTGCATGAACTGGCAAAAAAGTGCAACCTTGATGTGTCGCTGTTTGAGAGGATGGTGAGGAATCAGTTCCAGTTTGACTGCCTGGAGTACCAGCATCGCATGCGGCCTGAGATTTCACGCATGATGAGACTGCCAGAACTCTACCCTAAGGTGTGTATTAACCCTTTGTTTTTTAAAACTGTACTTTAACCACTTCCCAGAATGCAAAAGGCCAACGGCAGCCGACATGTCGGCTGCCGTTGGCCCACGCACGGCCATGCGCACTTTGTGTGAACGGTCGATCCGGATCTAGGCTGAAATTAACATGTCTTTTGGTGTGCGATGTTCAGCACCATTTTCCACAACTTGACACAGCTCAAAATCGAAAGTCAACGCAGAACGATGCTTGCTGGCTGACATCACAGCAAATAACGCATTCAAAATGCAGTACACACTTTGTGATAATATACTGACGCCACTTGTAAGCTAACAGGTTGCCTGTCCAGTTATACACGAGTGGACCCTGGTGTCATTTGAATCTAAACATGGCTGCGGTTAAGCGAACCAATTCATCACTAAAAACGGAACAACTGACACTGTTAAGGTACGCATGGTGGCACAAGCATATAGTGCGTCTCGAACGCAAATGTGCTGAATTATAGTGCGTCTGCCTACCCCTTTGTAACATTTTCAGTACATCATTTTGAGTTTCAGTGCGTCAGAGACGCACAGATGCACTAAAATGGGAGCCCTGATTGTTTCTTGCAAACAGGTACATATTACTTAACTTTACAGTTGCAGCTGCAGTTCGGCTAGGAGCATTTCAGCCTGTTTCTGCCTGTCCCTTATGGTGTTGTCTGAATAGTATTACAAGTTTGTAAGAACAACATTAGCATTTAACTCTTTTGAGACATGCTGCAACGGGATTCACGGCGTAAAGCCACGAATCCGGATGTGACACGTCTCAAAAGCGTTAAAACAGTATAGTTTTAGCTGAAAACTTTACAGAATTGTGCATCTAACTGTTGGATCTGCATTGTTTTGTTTTTTTAATTTACCATTTTCTGCATGTATGTAAAAGTAATTTAGTTTGTTCTTCCCATTGAAAAAAAAAGTACTTGGCCCAAGTACTTTTTTCTCAGTAGGAAGGACAAACTAATTTATTTTTACGTGGGCCCGATGGGCCGATGTTAATCCTATTGACCAGGCTTCAAATTGTTCTTGGACTGGCAGTGGTCATCATTTTCCCAGTTCCCAGTACACAGCTGTGTACAAGGGAACAACAGCCACCATTGGCATAATAGCAATTCTTGTGGCTGAGACAACATTGGCCTAATTCAATTCAATTCAATAAACTTTATTTATCCCGCGGGCGGGAAATTAAAGTGGTCCGACAGGCTCAGGGACTTAGATATACACAAAACTTACATTAAAATATGCACACAATAATGATACAAAAAATAAATTCAATTAAAATCTAATGTATTTAAAACAGTACAACATTAATGATTAATAGATAAAAATTTATGTAAAAACCAAACAATCATATATCAGCTCATATCATCACACAATGCACAGCAGTAAAAACGGTAAAAAAAGGTAATTAATTTAAGACAATAATAATAATACAATTATTTTAAAATGAAATGACAGAAAATAATAATAATAAATGAAATAAAATATTATTATAATATAATTTAAAAGTAAGATTTGATAATTAGAAATTTAAGGGAGAAAAAAAAAGTTGCTGGCATTATCACTTGTGAAAGAAAACTCTTAAGAAAAGCTCACAATTTGCTGCTACATACTACATGAGTGAGCGTACACACACACACACACACACACACACACACACACACACACACACACACACACACACACTTAGGCACCATTAATGAGACGAATTGCAGTAGGGACAAAAGAGAATTTTCGTCTGTTCGTCCTACACGCTGGACAGCAGAACCGACGTCCCAAGGGGAGACGATCAAACTCAACGGCCAGAACGTGATCATTGCTAGCCAGAATACAGTATGCCTTCTTCACTGTTTGTCTCTCTACAAAACACTGCAAGCTTCTTTGATTTTCACCAATGATTTTTTATGCAACCCTTACGATCTTGTCCAGCGCATTTTTGTTTTTGATACTCAATTTGGAATACCAAAAGATAAAAGAAAAAGACAACACACTTTCAATAAACGATTTATAGAACATGATCAATAAAATTTTGTCCACTGAAAACGAATTAAGTTTATGTAAAAAGTATAAAGTATATAAAAAGCATTTGCTCATTGAGTTATTCCTAATTTCAGCTGAAGGACCATGATGTGGTGATGAATTACCCTCCTGTGCTTGGAGTTCGACAGAACGTTTTCTACATCAACCATTCACGACCCGAGGAACGGGAAGATGATACTAAAAGTTTCAGCAACGAGTTTGAGGCCAAGTTTGTGGTGGCACTGTGTGGATACTTGCTGAAACAGAACTACCGACGTGACCAAATCACAATCCTCACTCCGTACTCTGGACAGGTGGGTGATGTGTTATGGCAGTGTATACACATCAGTACATTATAAGTGATTGGTAGCAGGAGATTGCTACACTGATCCTTGTAGGCCTGAGGGAGGTCAAAGTAACCATTGTACTCCGAAGGCCAAAGGTTTGAGGGATACAGTGGTTACTTTAACTTCTGGAATAATGTATTTGTTGTCATTCCTTTACTATTTTCATAACAAAAATCAAGCTGAAATCTTTTGACCTGGATCACACCAGACATGACTGATGTCAAAATAATATATTATAGAGTTATAATGTAATATAAGATCTTTCATGACGTTGCGTCTGCATGACCAGCAGCAAAGTGACTGGCAGTAAGCAAAACAGTGTGGAGTCCCTGTATGAACAGCGTGTGGTGAGAAAGGGTAGGCGGATAGCTTCAGACAGATCCCATGTCCTTGCCCACCTCTATGAACTCCTCCCCTCTGGCCGCAGACTCCGCACGCACAAAGCTAGAACACTTAGACTACAGCACAGTTTCATCCCCAAATCCATCACTCTAAGCAATCTGTAGGTACATCCACGCATACCCAAACCTAACTCCTCCCCCCTATCCCCCTTTACCTGTGCAATCAGTAGGAATGGAGCTTGTTGATTTTAGAGAAGTGATTATATTGTGTTTCATTTGGTGGTGAACATGAACATACTGGGATTGTTGTTACTGAGTGTTTACCCACTAATTATTTTATTATGGTAGACTTTAATTATGCAGCGTGTGCAATAATGTGTAATAATGTACTGAGACGTTTGTATAATAAGTAGTGAGGGTTAGGACTAGGTTGAAACACGCGTATTATGTATGCATATGTAGAGGTGGGTGTGAATGTATAAGTGCCGCTCAGTTCAGTCCATAAAAGATGTTTGTGTGAGATGTGTAAGAGTTATGTGTAAAGATTTTGTAGTGTTTACTTTATCCATTTGGAATTTGTAGCTGTGCAAGTGCAGGGAGAAAATGTTCATAATTATGCTATAATGTTTTTATGTCTTGTTTGTACTATTTGTTATAAATGTACCACAACCGAATTTCTCTTTTCGAGATAATAAAGTACTCTTATTCTTCTTGTCTACAAGTTGTCAGAGTAATGCAATGGAAGAGATGAGCGACAGTTTTCATCAAAAGACCTTAGAATTCTTTTAAAAAAATAGTCTCATAGGATGCTGATGTGCTTTTGATTCCGCAAAAGTTCCTTCTTTAGTGGTTTATTATGCAATGTATTGTTGCAAATGAGTGCTACAAGCAACTCCAGTTGTGCGCCTATTGTTTTAAATGACACTCAGTAACTTTGTACTTTTGAACGTTTTGGTGCTCATTTATGGAACAAAATTGGTATCCAAAATGCATCATGAAGAGGGTACAAAAGTCCGCTATTAGTCACTACAAGGGTTTCAAGGGTTTTCTTTTTTTTTTGTAGCGAGGTCTGCGCTACAGTAATTGGTCAATTGTGTGACATAGGAATTAACCCATTCAGCCCTGATGCACTACAGCAGGAGATGGGTCGACCATGATAATTCAAGGGTAGTGCCAGATTAGCTTGGTGACTGTCGGTGCCAAGCTAATCTGGCACTACCCTTGAATTATCATGGTCAATCTATCTCCTGCAACAGGTGCATAGTCGTTAGATTATGCCTCCAAAATTTGGGAAATATGTGCTTTGGGCTGAATGAGTTAAAACAATTGCTGTTGTTTGTATGTCCATTTTACACAGTGAAAATTGGACATACTGGTTTTTGCCAATAATGGCAGACATATTAAGGGGATCACACAATGCTGGACAGACAGATCTCTTGACACTTCCCTTATCCCATGAATCCCTGACATGCTATGACAGGATATGGATCAACCATGATAGTTCAAGGGAGGTGTCAGAATAGCTTGGCGCTTGTAGGCGCCAAGCTATTCTGATACCACCCTTGAACTATCATGGTTGATTTGTCTCCAAAACTGTGACATAGACCTCAGTCATATCTTGAAAAAATGGATAATTTCATCTTCAGGATGCAGTGAGTTATACCAAATTTTCCAACGTGCAACACACACAAAAAACATAGTACATAATTATGGCACTCCCCATCATTAATTTTGTAGTTTAGAGTAGAGCAGTATTGGTGCTAGGGTTGTTGACAAGCGGTATTTTCTGTGTTGTATGTCATTAGCTGTCAAATTCAGTCCTGACAAAACACACTCAGTTTTAAGTCATGCCTAAAAAATCAAATGATTTGGGGGGAGGTGGCTGGCAGAGGTGGCGGTAGGAGTGGGTGGGTGGGGGGGGGGGGGGGGGGGGGGGGCGGGGGCAGGAGCACTGCATATAGAAATGTATCCTGCACTGCATATAAAAATTTATGCTGTAGGTTTCCTCTTAATTCTGATATTCCACAACAGGCACTGCTCAATTTTAACCAGTATCGTCTGCCTTTTCTTTGTTTTCTTTCCGATATTTGCTGTTAAAAAATGGTAGAATATTGAAAATTGCCAGTTAACACCAACACTGTATGGTGAAACCTAAATTGTGGCATTCATGTTGCTTTATGCCTGAATTGATAAGTGTTCAGGTCACAATTGTCATGGCTTGTAGTTGTAGCTGTCACATACTGCCTCTTGTAATTCATCCATTAACCCATTACATCCTGAGGCTGATTTTGTAAAAGTTGCTTATTGTCCTATGAAGGCTACTTTACAGATTAGGAGATAGATTACCTGTGTTAGTTCAAGGGTGGTGCCAGAATAGCTTGATGCCTCAGGCGCCAAGCTATTCTGGCACCACCCTTGAACTATCAGTCAAATTTATTTCAAGCAATGGGTGTATCAGGATGAAAAGGGTTAAGACCATCTCATAGATAACAGCTTTGGTGCCATACATAGTGATTCAGCACTATAACCACCCAACCAGCCATCTCCCATCCATGCTACTCCTTCCTATTAACCCTTTGGCTGTTGTTAGCAGTTTTTGTCATAAATGATTCCTTCCAACAGCCAAAGGGTTAACAAAAAAACTATACAACAAAAGAAGTAAACCAGAAGCAAAAAAGACTTTTCTCTGTTACTCGTATGTTTGGCAGATTCGCATCATTGGAAGGCTGATGTCCAAGCGGGATTTTGAGGGTGTGCGTATTTCCTCTGTGGACAATTTCCAGGGGGAGGAAAATGACATCATACTTCTCTCCCTTGTCAGAAGCAACAGTGACAGTGATATTGGTTTCCTGAAAATGGAGAACAGAGTGTGTGTGGCCTTGTCACGTGCCAAGGTAATTAATCCTTTGGCTGTCGGTAGTGGTTTTAGTCACAATGATTTCTGCCGGAATCATCGCGACTAAACCCGCAGTCGACAGCCAAAGGTGTAAGTCTCTCTTTCTTCACTCAGTCTAGATAGCTATAGGGCTCGGGAAGTTCTCCACATTGCCTAGGAGCATCGGTGCATCAGCTGCCATCTTAAGAGGATAGGATAGGCTTCAGATAGTTGTGAAGTAGTGTTTCAACACGCTTTTCTTCATGTTTCTTCCTCTTTGGAAACAAACACAAACAGATTCTGGTTAGCGGTTTCCTACGGTGATGGCAAGACTTGCTGTTATTGCCTATAGCACATCAGGACTTTCCTGACATTGTCCTGACAGCGATTTTCCTATGTGCGCCTTAGTTCGTATCCTCTCAGATGGCTGCCACAACTAGCGTGATGACGTCAGCTTCCCGAGCCCTATACACAGGGAGATATATGATATGTGGACCATGGCATTAACTCATTCGAGATGTGCCACCTACGGATACGTGGCGAACTGCCGCATATCCGTATCGTAGGCGGCATGTCTCGAATGAGTTAAGGCCAGTCTGATGAATTCATTCTACATTTTACAAATGCCTATGGGCAGTAAATGTTGTTAGTATTCAAACACTCACATTTTTTGCTATGTAATCTGTAAATGGCACATCTCAAATTTATGTGACATGCAGTTATGTGCCATATCCCGGATATTCATGTGCGGCACATCTTGAATGAATTAACTTATTGTCTGGTATATTTAACTTTTCCAGTATTAAAAGTTACATTAACTCCTTAATGCTTTAAGAAGTTGTCTGCTTCAGGGCAGGCTTTAAAAACTTGTTTCATAAAAATTGCTGATACAACAGGTTAATTATCAATGTTGCCTTTCCTCAGCTAACACTGTTCCGCCATTATTTTCACAGTCCATGTGAGCAGGCCCACTTAACAGAGGTTTTCTGCTGCCTGTAGTGAGTCAGTGATACTCTCCCATGTACAAAAGAGAAGAAGAGCAGAAAAACCTTTCATTTTATGACATTCAAACTTCACTTTTGTCCAGTATCATTGGAAGACATGCTGGGAACATTAATATATATATTTAACCCATTACATCCCGAGGCTGTTTTTTTAAATATTTTTTTAATTTTTTAAACAGATTTGCTTACTGTCCTATGAAGGCTACGTTACAGATTAGGAGATAGATCAAATGTTTTAGTTCAAGGGTGGTGCCAGAATAGCTTGGCACCTCAGGCACAAAGCTATTCTGGCGCTACCCTTAAACTATCTTAGTCAAATTTGTTTCAAAGAATGGGTGTGTCAGGATGAAAAGCGTTAAAAAGCAAGCCATTAACCCATCATTGCCTGGAAGTGGAACAAGTTGCTTTAATCAAGAGGATCTGTGCACCATCACCTGTCTGACCTTTACTAATTTCATGCACATATATCAATCTTTCAGCCGAGCTGAAGTAATCCAGGCAGGATTTGTTTGTGGTGTGTCTGTGTTTTTCTTCTACAGAATGTGATTTGTTATTATTTACAGATTGGACTGTATGTGATTGGCAACTTTGAGGTGCTAAAGCAAGGTAGCAAACTGCTGGAGAACATTGTGACTAACGCCAGAGCCCAGCAGATTATTGGCATTGGCTTGCCCTTGGCATGCCAGAATCATATCAGAGGAGACACTATCGTTGCTTCAACTGCTGAAGATTTTAACAAGGCTCCTGAAGGTGGCTGTCGCATGCGTTGCAGGTTGGATCATTTTTCTTTATTTACTTCTTTATTTGGGTTGTGTCTGTATGCACACTAAAAGTGTTTACTTATATACTTTATGTCAATTCATGTGAGAGAACTCCTCACATTGATCTTTGAGCTGAACTCAGCCAGTGATAGCTGACATAAGCCAGAGGACTGTTGCATACTGGATTATTCCTCTGTTGGCAGTGTTCGACTGCCTTGTGGCCATTGCTGCCCTCGCACATGTCATCCTGGCACACAACGGGATCATGACGAGATGAAATGCTCCATGACATGTACGACCCAATGCCCGAACTGTGGACAAGTGTGCAAGGAAAAGCATGACTGCTACGAACATGAGCACTGCATGAACTTGACAGAAAAAGTTGTGCCTCGTTGCCAGCATAAGCAGATGATGCCTTGTGGTAATTAGAATTAATTCCTTTGCGCCACCAGTATATGAGTGTAACCCATAAAGCCCTGACATGCTGTGAGAGGATGTTGATCAACCATGATAGTAAAAGGGTGGTGTCAGAATAGCTTGGCGCCTGTAGGCACCAAGCTATTCCAACACCACACTAGACGTATCATAGTCTATCAGTCTCGAGATTCTCAGGATGTATTGAGTTATAATACATTCCATGTGCCTGGTTAACACATTCAGCCCTGACGCACTACTGCAGGAGATGGGTCGACCATGATAATTCAAGGGTAGTGCCAGATTAGCTTGGTGCCTATCAGCGCCAAGCTAATCTGGCACTGCCCTTGAATTATCATGGTCGATCCATCGCCTGTAACTGGTGCATAGTCGCTAGATGACGCCTCCAAAATTTGGGAAATTCGGCCATCAGGCTGAATGAGTTAATGTTGTAATTGCCTGTTATACAGTATACAATGGATGTTCACCCATCCATTTATGTAGAAAACCTCTTCCTAACTGAGTGCAGATAGGGAAAATGCAGATAGAGGATTGGGTGGTTGGCTGCTGGCTGGACCAACTGCTGGGTACATGGCTACAAAAAGAGTGGACGGATAGATTAATAATGGACAGGTTAACTCGTTTGTGACCAGCCGCATCCGGGTGCACGGCTTATGTCGCGCATCCAGATGCGACTGGCTGCAAATGAGTTAATGGGTGGATGCATGGCTGGGTGGGTTGATGGTTGCAATAGATGGTGAGCAAAAGGATAAATGGAGTAATAAATGGATGGGTTGGTGGGACTGGATGGGGTGGATCCCTTGATTGATGGCTGATGGGTTGGTAGTTGGGTTGGGGCATGAATTATATGCATGCACATGAATGGATATTGGTGTAAATGGTCCATGCCTAGGTATGTTCTGGTTTGTGATTTTGGACCTTTTGACTGTATGCCCCCCCCCCCCTCCCAATTCCAAATTTACCTTGAAACACCCCCCCCCCCCTTCCCCTCCATCTCCCATCACAATGTTTACACAGAAGAAAAGTATTATTAGCCTTTTACAATAGAAAAGATAAATAGAGCATTGTATCCTTGTCCAAGGATGCAACTAGGTCATCAGTCATAGTCCGATTGCAAGGCTTAAATGTCTGATTAATATAGATGCCAGTAGGTCAAATGTCCTATCATACTTGCCTCGATACTATGTCCGATCATTTTTCTGTTGTCATGGACATTGTATTTTACATAGCACATCAGCGGTCTAAGTCTGCATTGCACGCTGTGACCTGACCACTCTCGAAACACTATCTTATGTGTACCTACTGAGGGGCAAAAGAAGTTTTTCTGATGACTTGAATGATGTCACATTTCTTTTGCTTGTCTGTATTAAATATCTATGTGGCGGACATTATGTCCTATTCATGTCAGCAATGTAGGACATTTGACCCATCTGTGGAAGTGTCTAGTAGCATCCATGCTTGTCTTTACATATTCATTATGAAAATGCGTTTTAACATGAAAATTTAATAAATTGGGTTGTAGTTGTCCTTTCTAAGCATGTTTCTTTTTGTTGTTGGGATTTTCTCTTCGACATAGGTATGGACCCAATGCGGTTTATCTGCAAGGAGCGGTGTGACTTAATCCTTCACTGTGGTCACCAGTGTCAGAACTCATGCGGTGAGCCTCACACTGTTGACTGCGGTGAAATGGTTCCAGTGGATGGTCGCCCATGTCAGCACATGTTCCAAGCCAGGTGTAGTGAGCACACCACGGCTGTGTGCATTGAACCCTGCAGGTAAAACTTGAACTGTAACACTTGGATAAAGTTAATTATAAAGCTTAACCCTTTTAGCCCCAAGGTTCCATTTATCAAACTTTGGAGGTGTTGCCTAACGACTATGTACAAGGTCCCATTTCTCAAATTTTAGAGATGTTGCCTAACGACTATGTACCAGTTGCAGGAGATAGCTTGACCATGATAATTGAAGGGTAGTGCCAGATTAGCTTGGCGCCTTCAGGCGCCAAGCTAATCTGGCACTACCCTTCAATTATCATGGTCAAGCCATCTCCTGCTGTAGGGATCCGGGGCTAAAAGGGTTAAAGGGATCTGCTCCATGCAAAAATGACTTGTTGCTAAAATTTGCCCATTATGCAGGTTATCAATGTTGTTATCCCTCAACTATGACTTGTTTACCCTTCTTTTCACAATCCATGTGAGCAGGCACACATACCAGAGATTTTCCACTGCATTTTGAGTGTAACGGAAGGAACTGTCTTGTGTATAAAGGAGGAGAAGACCAGAGAAGTCTTTCATTTTATGACATTCAAACTTCACGATTTAAGTTAGTCAGCCCTTTTGTCCTGTATTATGGGAAGACATACTAAACAAAACATGCTAATAGAGGAGATATTACGAACTATTACCTGCTTACTGCCTGAAGTAGGTTGCTTTAAAGCTCAATTTCTATTTGTTAATTATAATGAGCGGAGTGTACAATAGGTCCTCTGGCTGACAGCAGCCACAGTTAGCCTGCATACAGTTGTGCGCAGGCCGACTGTAGCTGACATCAGCCAGAGGACCCTTTATGCACTTGTAAACCTTTATGCACTTGACCATTTATCTCCAAACACATACATTACCATATGGAAGGCGCATGTACTCCAGACTTTGAAATTTACATCTTTCATTTCCAGCGCCAAATGTGGAAGGTAAACCTCAGGAAGCAGCTATTCTGGTATCAAAAACTATATATACAGTGTATTTTAATGTACTTTGTTGTCATTTGTCAGAGTTGAAAGGATCAAATTAAAAGTTTACCTTTGTGTATTTGTGTCTTTTCTTTGTTTGGGTTGTTTTTTGTTAATTTTTTTAACTGAATGTAGTACTGACCCAATGCGTAAAGGCCATTGGGCTGACGTCGACCACCGTTGGCCTGCTGTGCTCAGGCCAATGTCGGCTTAATGGCCTTTGCGCACTGTGGGTATGTGTTTGTGTTTTAGGGAAACACTGGTGTGTAGCCATACCTGTGAGGGATCGTGTGGAGACTGTAGCCGCGGTCGACTGCATGTGGCTTGCAAACAACAGTGCCAGAAGATTCTTGTCTGTCAGCACAATTGTGAAGCCACCTGCTGCCAGTGTCCACCCTGTGCAAAGACTTGTCCGAACAGGTTGGTGAAACAAACCTCCAGTGCACGAGAGACCATTGGACTGACATGTTGGCAGCTGTCGCCCCACGCGCTGCTGTTTGTGGGTTGACTGTGGTCAGTATTGGCTGGATGACCATTGCTTGCTGGAACACAGTAGAATTAACCCTTTTAGCTCCAAGGTCTCATTTCCCAAATGTTGTAAGTGTTACTTAACGACTATGTACCAGCTGCAGGAGGTAGATTGACCATGATAATTCAAGCGTAGTGCTAGATTAGCTTGGCGCCAGAAGGCGCCAAGCTAATCTGGCACTACCCTTGAATTATAATGGTCAATCAATCTCCTGCTGTAGGGACTCAGGGCTAAAAGTGTTAACTAGCTCAGCCCTGAAAACTACAGTGGAAGAGAAATCGACCAGGATGTTTCAAGGTGGTGCTGAAGTGGTGATTGTGGTGTATTGCTTTGGACGTACGCTGTATTGCACATACGGTGTCTTGTGTTACACTGTGCCACTTACAGTGTATTGTGTTACACTGTGTTTGGCATTCAAATCTGCTAGGAAGGCAGCATGACCAGATGATGATGAAATAGAATCTCCACATGAACTCTTGGTCATAAGCACTTTACTCCAAAGGAGTGTATCTTTCTTTGTGCACATTGAGAGGTTCTCCTGAGCCCAGCTTATGCTTCAGATCCTCATGAGCCCCTGCAATCTGAGATATCTTCATGGGCATGTGCAGAACAGCAGATCTGCAAGACTATCATTTTTACATTTTTTGGGGGAAACTGTTAGAATACAGGGGCTCTTGAGGATCTCTCAGGATGCATGCAGTCATGAGGATCATACAGTGTGCTTGAGCTCGCATGGACATTTCAAAGTGTTCGCATACATTCCACATGAGTATATATTTAGAACTGGGAGTTCATTGTATAGCCCACCTCACAATCCCGTGTTCACCTCTTCACCTAGTCACAGCGTGAGAATAGGAAGGTTATATACAATGTGACACAAGACACTGTATGTCACATACAGTGTAACACAAGACACTGTACGTCATATACACTGTAAAACAAGACATTGTATGTCACATACAGTGTCCTACACAAAATTATGACAGTGAGCACTTCAGCATTAGTGGTCAGTACCTATACATGATGTGTTAACACCATGATAATTCAAGGGAAGTGCCAGATTAGCTTGGCGCCAGAAGGTGCCAAGCTAATCTGGCACTACCCTTGAATTATCATGGTCAATCCATCTTCTACAAATGGTACATAGTCATTAGGCAACACCTCCAAAATTTGAAAAATGGGACCGTGGGGCTAAAAGGGTTAAATTTGCCAACTATGGACACAAATTTGCTTTTCTTTGTTTTTGTTGAATTTTACAGCACTAGCACTGCCATGGCCTGACAGTGCTGTAAAATTTGTTGAAAACAAATTAAACCAAATCTGTACATTTTTGCATTCAATTAAGAAATGTATTTTTAGGACCAGCATATTTTTTTTTTTAAACCAAGGGTAATGGATTATGTGAAATGGATTTTGTTGTTAGTGATGACAGGTTGGAATGGGGCAGATTTATGATTTTGGTTTTAGCTTTCTTTAGAATCACATAAGACTTGCGTGTCATTTATGTCTGTGTAGGTGTCATCACTCCCAATGTGACAAAAAGTGTGGACAGCCATGTTACAGCTGTCGCATGCCGTGTGAATGGAAGTGCAAACATCAGAGATGCACCAAGTTGTGCAGTGAACAGTGTGACCGTGAACGATGTAACCAACCGTGCAAAAAGCTCAACCCTGAGTGCGGTCATCCATGCATAGGCTTGTGTGGCGAGACGTGTCCACCCTTCTGCAGGAGGTGTGATGCGGAAGTGAGTACATCAAAATGATCATTGTATCGTTCCAGCGCCTTAACTCATTAAGGCCAAAAAGATGAAATTATGAAATTCTGATATCTCCTCTAAGGTCTGTGTCACAAATCTGCAGACAGATCAACCATGATAGTTCAAGGATGGAGGTGGCCAAGCTAGTCTGACACCACCCTTGAACTATCATGGTCAGCCTACTTTTTGTTGTTGCATGTCAAGGCTTCGTGGGTTAATTGTAACACATCATTTAAACCCCATGTGCATGCAGCCACTGATTCTGCAGCCACAGACGCTGCACGTTCACAGTACCATAATGGCTGCATGCACATGAAAGTTAACCCTTTGTTGCCAAGGAATTGTGCTGGAGAAAGAACGGTCATAATCTGGAAAGAATTCACTTGGCTTTCTGCAATATTTATTGTGTAAATGCCTAAAATTTAATTGTCTTTTCAAAAATAATAATACTAATAATAATACAACCATAAGATTATCACAAACCAGATAGGTGAGGCTAGCGCTGGCAGAATTGTATGCAAACCAAGGGGAATCACAGCGCTGGACAGACAACAGTTATATCCCCTGCCCCCACCTATCAGGCACCCAATCGCCAGCCCACAGAGAAATAAGATTATGATTTGAATCTTAGTGTACGTTTTAACAGAAAATTGAAGTGGTAGGTGGAGGGTTAAACTTTAACTCCTTCACTGCTAGGAAAAGTCAACACAACCCAGCTGCAAGAGATCATATAGATCCTTGTGAGTGCCGGCAGTTGCTCAGGCTTAAATGGATTCTTGCCTCTTAATTGCTGCCACCACTTTGTATCCATGTTGCTCGGATGGCTTGGGCTCACTATTGCTGAGAATGACAAAAAAGATTCATAAACTATAAAAAATACATATTTGAGTCCACTGGCAGTGAAGGAATTGAGCGACCATTTGCGCACTATATGTTGGTAGATGAAATAATGCAGTCACTGAATCCAAAATGCGAGTAAAGTTCACAATGTAGAAGCACACCAGTGATAATGATTATGAAAATTGTTCTCTGAAACATTCCTCTTCTTTGTTCAGACCCTGAAATCAGCAGAGATGACTCAAATTTTTGGTGAACCAGAGGATGGTGATCTTTTTGTCCTTCTTGAGGACTGCTGCCATGTCTTTGTGTATCAAGCTTTGGATACTTGGGTGGAAAAGTACAACCCAAAGAACCCTACTTCACAGAATGCAGAAAGAGAAGAATCTGATGCAGTGGTGGAGGAGGAAGAACACAGAATGGTGAAAATGCCAGAGTGCCCACAATGCAAGACAGCTATCCGCCAAAATCTGCGCTATGGTAATCATGAACTTTAAAAAATGAGATCTTATGATTTGACTTTTAGATCTAATTTTGTATGGTTTGCTGTTTCTCTTCATTTGTGTGTTGGTCTCATTTTGGACTTGAAGCAGTAGCACATTGGGCTGATGTCAGCTGGCGTGCACAGCCATGCATTAGCCCACTGTGGCCTTTGTCAGTCCGAGGTCCTTTGGGTTTCTGGGTACGGCTCTAACAAAGTTAAAGTAATATGACAGCCCCATCATAATGGTATTTGTTCTCTTCAGGGAACATTATCAAGGCATGTCTGGAGGAGATTGAAACTATTAAGAGACGTTGCCTTGGTGACCAGGACAAACTTAATGCCCTTGAGCGCAAGGTAGAGGAGGCAAGGTCAAGGCTGCCACATGATTTGAAAACTCAGGTGAGAACTATTGCTGATGTTAATGCCAATGATTCATAATCAAGATGACCATGGTTTCCCATCCTCTGGAACTTACAATCCTTGATGTTTATCCATGGAGATCATGGACATGTGAAGTTTCTTTGTAATACAGGTCAGCCACATCATACTGTGATCGTCTGGAGCCATAAAGTCGGTATTCATGTTCGCGTTAACCCTTTTCATGCTGATACACATTTACTTGAAAGAAATTTGACTATGATAGATCAAGGATGGTGCCAGAATAGCTTGGAGTCTTGAAATAAGATAGTTGATCTGTCTCCTAATCTGTAATGTAGCCTTCATAGGACAAAAAGCAATTTAAAGATATTCAGCCACAGGATGTAATGGGTTAGTGTGTTGCTGAATGTACATAGACTTAACACATATCACACTGAGGCTAAAAGCTTCAAATTTGTACACTGCCATATGCAAGCTACATTATAGTACTTACAGATAAGGATATAGACCAATGGCTTTAGTTCAAGGGTGGTGCCAGAATAGCTTGGCGCCTAGAGGCACCAAGCTATTCTGGCACTACCCTTGAATCGCTTCCTTGGTCAATGACTCTTTGTCCTCTAGTTTTTTTCCCTGCTGTTTACAAATCAGCCATCGTCAAACCCCTGCTTAAAAAGCCCAGTCTTGACCCTGAAAATCTGATAAACTTCAGGCCTGTCTCAAATTTGCCCTTTCTATCCAAGCTCATTGAAAGGATTGTTTTCTACCAGCTCCTTGACCATGTGAATGCTCACAGTCTTCTTCCTGTTTGCCAGTCAGTGTATCGACCTGGGCATTCCACTGAGACTGCTCTCCTCAAGATTGTGAATGACATGCTTAGGACAATTGATGATGGATATGTCTCTGTTCTAGTCTTGCTCGATCTGACAGCCGCCTTCGATACAATAGACCATGAGATCCTTCTGCATCGACTTCATTCCACGTTTGGCATCACGGGTAGTGTTCTGTCCTGGTTCAGATCTTACCTGACTGATCGTCACCAGACTGTTGTCATTAACAGCTACCGGTCGAGTCCTTCTCTACTGCGCTTTGGGGTCCCCCAGGGCTCAGTCCTAGGCCCCATTCTCTTCATTCTCTACATCCAGCCCTTTTCCAGTGTAATTGAGAGATTCTCGGTTTCCCACCATGGCTTTGCTGTTGACTCCCAGCTATACGAACACACTACTCCCGACCAAGTCCCTAGCGCCATCCTAAGCCTTCAGAACTGTATCTGTGATGTCAAAGAGTGGATCTCATCAAACAAACTTCAACAATGATGATAAAACTGAGTCTCATATAATCAAACCCCCCCCGATTGACCAGTTCACTTTCCCTCCCCACGTCCATGGCCATAGGAACCAGCATCATCAATTTCTCACACACCGCCAAGAATCTTGGAGTAACCCTGGACAAAACACTGTGTATGAACCAACAGATTGTCAACACCTGTCGCACAGACTACATGGAGCTCCGTCGCATTTCTTCTATCAGACACTATTTTACTATTGAAGCCACAAAAACTCTCAACTGTGCATTTGTTCTTTCCAAGCTGGACTATTGTAATTCACTATATGCAGGTTGTCCCAAATATCAGATTGACAGGCTTCAAAAAGTTCAGAATTCTGCTGCGAGGCTCGTGACCAAAAAGCACAAAACTGATCATATTAGACCTGTACTTAAATCCCTCCACTGGCTCCCTGTGGCTGCAAGAATTCAGTATAAACTTTCTTCTGTCTGCTTCAGCTGCATTTCCACATCAAGCCCCCCCGTACCTGTCCTTGCTCCTGCAGCTGTACACTTCCTCAAGACAACTCAGATCCTCTGCTGACAGCTGCATTTTGTGTGTACCTTTTGTCCGTACCAAGTCTTTTGGCCAGCGGTCTTTTTCATATCTTGGGCCGCTGTACTGGAACGAACTCCCATCCCATGACCGTCACAGAGCTTCAAAAGATGTTTTTAAATCTGCGCTAAAAACACACCTTTTCCAACTCCACTACCCCACTGATTAATCATTGACTGCTGAGGATTCTGTTGTAGTTTTGCTGTGGTGCCTGGAATGTGTGTGTGTGTGCATGCGCACGCATGTGTAATATTGTGTACAGTTTTTGTAATTGTATATTTGAAATTTGTAAGGCGCCTAGAGCTCTACCTGAGGTTAGGCGCCATAGAAATCATTATTATTATTATTATTTAATTATTTTAGTCAAACTTATTTCACACACTGGTGTATTCCGAATGATAAGGGTTAAGGGTGAAAAACAACACATATTAACCCATTACATCCTGAGGCTGATTTTTTAAAAATTGCTTATTGTCCTGTGAAGGCTAAATTACAGTTTAGAAGATAGATCAACCATTTTAGTTCAAGGGTGGTGCCAGAAGAGCTTGGCGCCTCTTCTGGCACCACCCTTGAACTATCATAGTCAAATTTTTGTTAAGCAATGGGTGTATCAGGATGAAAAGGGTTAAGGAAGAAGTCTACTGACAGACTCCAGACTCAGCTGGCCCATGCACAGCTAAAGATGGGTCAATTAAGAATGGATTTAGTTCTCCAGTTAGGTATCAGGACTCGGATACCTGTCTGAGTTACGTCTGATTTTGTGATATTCAGATGTGTGTAGTGCTGAGGCTGCCTGTATTATAAAATTCACAAGACACATGACCACAAAACTTTATCATAAATGTGTACACGCCCAGGGCATCATCAGAATTAGATGCATAAATCTTTGTAACTCCAATGGTTGTTTTAACCCTTTTAGCCCCGAGTCCCTAAAGCAGGAGATATGGCTTGACCATGATAATTGAAGGGTAATGCCAGACTAGCTTGGTGCCTACAGATGCCAAGCTAATCTGGCAATACCCTTAAATTATCATGGTCAATCCATCTCCTGCAGCTGGTACATAGCTGTTAGGCAACACCTCCAAAATTTTAGAAATGGGACCTTGGGGCTAAAAGGGTTAATAAAATAATGTAAACATTTCCCATAATAATAATAATAATAATAATAATACTAATGGATGTTTGATATAGTGATTAACCTTTTATTTTGTCACAGGTGGACAAAACTCTGCTGAGCCAAGGTGGTGTGAAATGTGAGTCGCTGCTAGCGGCACAGTTTTACCAGATCACACAGCTCATGGACATCAACCAGCTTCTCAGACAGGTCATAGATGCTCTGATATATTAACATTTTTAGCCTCAGTCGCTTCACTGCCTGCTGACTGCCAGTTTGTGTTTCTGAAATCTTTGTTGATTCAGCACCAAAGAGCCCCAGCCATCCTAGGAACATGGGTACAATGTGGTGTCAGCAAGAGGCAGAGATCCCCATCAACCCCAGCAGTTGCTGGGGCTCATGAGGATCTATGCCTTGTGCAGAAGGGTGGTGTTCACATGTTTCTGGATGAAGGGCAGTGAAGGGGTTGAATATGGAAACAGGAGTTATTCCTAAAAGAGAAAGTAAGTTGAGCCCCTTTATAGTAAGGGAAGATGATAGGTTGTGTCCCTTTATATATGTAGCAAGGACACCCACACAGTAATAAAGGGTGTGTTTAACTGGATGTACCCGATCACTACAGCAAAAGTCCTTCACATGTCTTTTGCCCCTTCAGAATATGGTCACACAAATAATGCAGTGTAAGTTAATGCATGGCTCAGAAGGCCATTGTGCCGACTTTGGGTGTTGGCATTGGCTGTTGTTTGCCGCTGCAGCTCTGTGAGGGCCAAGCGCAGCCGATTTTGGCCTGTTGGCCTTTGCTTGTTGGGGTGTAGCATTACATTACACCTGTGTTCACCTAGCTCAGCTTTAACTCTGATTGATATTCTATTAAAAAAACAAAAAATCAAAAAACCTACAGCCAGTTTGTTGACTGCTGCAAATTAGATCATGTCCTAGAGCATCTAGCCTTTTTTTCCGTCCAGGTGTCCAGTGCAAAAACAAGATGGCCAGACAAGCGAGAAAGGTATCAGCCGCTGCAGTGTGATCTTGAGAATTTCATGGCCTGGACTCTTCGTCCTCGCAACATCCTCTCCACCCAAGAAGTGTTTGATGCGCGACAAGAGTTTCAGCGGCTGCGAATTCTCACCCATCTCCTTCACTGTCGTCACGCTATTGAATCAGATGATATTCATGTAGGCAGTTTAATCCTTTGGTTGTTGGTAGCGCTTTTTGGTGCGAGGATTCCTGACAACTCCTTCAGGAATCATCACGACAAAAAGTGCTACCAACAGCTAAATGGTTAATTAACTCCCTTGTACGTGCAACTCCCAGCCCTGCACAAGGGGATTAACTGTATTGTCACTGGCAGTTTTAAGTTAGGTGTGAGACAGATTAACTCACTAGATACCAAGAATCCACAGCAAGATAAGATCACTAGCCATGCTGGTTCCGATTGGTACATGTAGTACATTAACCACCAGTAATGCTGTATATCTATATCCATCTCTTGCTCCTGTTTCTGATGCGTTGTCATAACACTTTGACTCCCAGATCAAGATGACTTCCATTTCAAGGATTAGAGGTCATTTAGTTCTGGGAGTCAAGTAGTTAAAAGGCACCTTCCAAATGCAGGAGTCTGGTCAAGTTGGAAAATCCTAGACTTATAGTGTTAGTTATCTGAAATATAAGCACTATCTTCGGTATTGTGATCTGCCAGACGATGATGAGATAAATACTGATAAATACTGAGCATTATGTAGGCACTTTTTCCCCGTTACAAATTGGCTCAAAGGGCTGCTGCACCCAACAAGCATATTTATGTGAAACGTGCACATTCACTCATGCACACACAGAACACAAACACAGTACACTGATGGGATGTTAACCCATTACATCCTCAGGATGAATTTTTAAAATTGCTTCTTGCCTTATGAAGACTACACTGCAGATTATTAGATAGATCAACAATTTTAGTCCAAGGGTGGTGTCAGAATAGCTTGGCGCCAAGCTATTCTGTCACTACTCTTGAACTACCATAGTCGCATTCATTTCTTGCAATAGTGTAGCAGGATGAAAGGGGTTAAGAGCAAGCTGATGCGAGCTACAGAATTGTCAGAAATTTGGATCATTTCTATTTGAAAAATGTCATGAAATGGGGCTGAAATGGGTACCTAAGAAGAGGAGGGGAAGGAAGAGTTCCCCCCACACGTATTTGTGAAGAATTATCAATATCCGTGTAAAAAAAAAAAGTTTTCCTTTTGCTAGGTGGAAGTAAGAATCATGAGACGCCTAGCAGCAAACATCCAGGTCCTCATTGACGGTCGGCCGGTGCAAGAAAATGACCTTGAGGAGGGGAGAAAATTGCGTGAGGAACTGCAGAATGTTGTCCCAGACCCGTACTCAGCACTGACTGATGAGGAACGGGAGGAGATCGTGAAGGCCGTCAGTCTTCCAACTGGTCACTGGTATGCCTGTCCGAGAGGTGAGCTTTTATTGTTTGTTATTATCCCTTTGGCTGTCGGTAGCGGTTTTTGTCATGATGATTTCTGCAGGAATAATCACAACAGAAACAACTACCACCAGCCAAAGGGTTAAATAAATGAAAGATCTGGTGGTAGAATGGTTGAATGAATGGCATCTGTGTATGCGAGAAGATTAGATACAGATTGTGATCATATTGATTCAAGCCTCTTGCAGATGTTTGTACCTGGTACGCAAAGGCTTATCAGGCCCATGTCAGGTGCAGTTTGCCCGCACACAGCTGTGCAAGGACCAACTGCAGCTGCCCTCAGATTAACCTTTTTGCTTTCAACATGGGGTTTGGTTGTGATGATTCCTGCAGAAATCAAGATTCAAGAAAACTTTATTGTCTGTTTTAAAATAAATTAAACAGAAAATTGTCTTCAGGTTCCATGCATTTTGTTGTTTCTAAAAGACTTAAATATAACTAAGACATAGCAATGTGGGTACAAGTGAAAAAGGCATTAGAAACTTGATAAATGGTCGATAATAACGCTTACCTTACACACACACACACACACACACACACACACACACACACACACACACACACACACACACATACAAACACTGCCAACAGCCAATAGGTTAATGGTTTTGTGCTCGCTGGTTAGTTGCTTTCTACAACAGGGGAGGCAAATTTTTCTTATGTGTCTAGGCAATTCGGGTCTTGGTCAAAAATAGATCAGCACACATTGTCAGCTCACAGTTTGCAATTTACAGGACACTGCTACATGAAATATATGGTAGCACATACCCGCTAAGAAAAGATGCTCAGGCTGACATCGAACTTAGTTGAGCACGTGCCCACTGACGCTGATGTAGTCCCGAGAACCTTTAGTTACTGGGCATAGGCATGGTAATGGGGATTGTAAAAATAGTCGTGTAATAGACAAGGAGCTAATTTAACTCATTTGCAGCCAGCCGCATCTGGATGCGCGGCATAAGCCATGCATCCGGATGCGACTGGCCGCAAATGAGCTAACTTTCATTGATTTATTTACATTACTGTTCCATGAGGGAAAAAATTGGGATGCCTTTCTCGGGGAGGACGTGTCGCCGTAGTGAAACACCACACAACCTAACTAGATTATATTAATTTGTTTAAACAAAATTTACGACATTTTGCTGGGAAGGAAAGCTGGGGTTCCTTGAGAAAAAATGCAGATGAGCTGCCAGAAAGCCTGTAAGTTTATCAAGGTGTAATGTATCACAGTCTGGTGCAAGCAGTTTCCTTCTGACATTGTTTAGTCTTCTGAGCAGCAATGCGCTAGCCGGGTTGCTATCCCCTACATAGTAGAATGAATGCTAGTAGATTCTAGATGGCATTACAAACATTAGATCTGCTTTGACTAATTGATAAACTGCTTCATTCATCCAGTTTGTGTATTACTGGTCATCAGAAGTTAGATTTGAAGTCTTTCATCATGTTTAATGTTTTAAATGGTCAAAATTTCACTATGTCACAGGTAGATTCCGAGTCCCATGATGTTTCCACTATGTCACAGGTAGATTCTGAGTCCCATGATGTTTCCACTATGTCACAGGTAGATTCTGAGTCCCATGATGCTGTATGTTTTGTGAGGTAATTGACATAATTTGGTGTTTCAGGACATTACTATGTGATTGGAGAGTGTGGCCGTCCAAACCAAGTAGCCCAGTGTCCAGAATGTCGTGGTGTGATTGGAGGAGAGGCGCACGCTCTGGCCGAGGGAAACCGGTTTGCACCAGAATTTGACAACGCAGAAGGTCCAGTGTGGAGCGCAGAGAGAGACGAAGAATATGCACGGGAACTTCAGGAACAAGAATGGGCCCATGCAGGCTTTATGTGAACAATGGGACGTACAATACAGTGTATTAATTTAATTCCAAGGCTGCGTTTCCTGAAGTTTAGAGGTGTCATGTAACAGCTATGTACCAGCTGCAGGAGGTGGATCAACCGTGATAAAAATTTGAGGGTCATGCCTAATTAGCTGGGCACCTGATGGCGCCAAGCTAATCTGGCACAACCCTTGAATTATGGTCGATCCATCCCCTGCTGCAATGTGTTAGGGCTAAATGGATTAACCCCTTTGTGTGTGCGATGCGATTTTAAAGGGATCGGGACTTCCAGCTTTCGCTGATTTCGTCCAGGGGGTGTGGGCCAGGGGGGTTGGGGGGGGGGGGTCTATCTTGACTGTTCGTCGCTGATGCCCGCGCATCACTTTGTTTCTTCCCTCAGCATGTCTGCCCGCACCCCAGGGGGCTGGGTCGTTGGGGAGAGCCCGTGCTCTCATGGACGCTTGGGTCCTCCGTCTTGCTTGGTCGGTGGTGTGCCCTTCCTTCTCTCCCTTTTTGGTAGTCACAGTCCAGGCCCGGTTTTCCTTTGGCCCGGCCAACTATTGCCCTCTTTGTTTGGGTGGGGGGGGGGGGGGGGGGGGTTGATTTTAACTAACCCCCCCTAATAAGTGTTTCTATAAGTTGTTTTCGCATCGTAACAGAGAAGACGTGCTTTCCTTGCTGGCCCTTGCTTACCAATGCCTGTCTCGGGTGAGGGAGCTACACCGCAACTCTCCGTGCTGCGGTCTCTACCTGCCTACAGTTCCCGGAGCGGACGACGGGTCTGTTCAACTCCTCACTGACCCTGTGCCTTCCTGGCCAAGAACAGGTCTCCTCTGACGGCACCTCAGGTTATCACCTTACGGCCGCTAAGAACCAACCCTCTGTCTCAGGAGACCAGGCAACAGGATCCCGTGCGCGCCCTTAGAGTTTATCTGCGACGATCTAAAGCCTTCCGCAGAGGGCGTTCGCGCCTCTTCCTACCTCTGAGACCCAGCAGGAATGACATAACAGCCCAGACGATCTCGTCCTGGCTCCGCTGGGTTATACGCTCCGCGTATCAAGATATCTCCCCGCAGGCTGCACATTCGCGCACATGAGGTACGAGCCATGGCCACGAGCCTCGCATTTGACCGAAACTGCGCTGTCAAGGACATCGTGGCAGCCGTGGGCTGGCAGACTGAATCTGTATTCGCCCGCTTCTACCTCAGGGACCTGGCAGGCCAAAGAGAGAATCTCGCACTAGTGGGGGACATCGCCGCGGCGCAACACTCCCTCCCGGCGCCACCGGCGCCGTAGGTATGCACTTCGCTAAAATTGTCGGGAGGTTGCGACTGGGCGGACGGCGCTGTTACCATTAAGAGTTGCGCGGCACCCTCCTCCTCATCGCAATTCTTCCATAGTCATGTCATCGGTAATGTTTTTGAGGAAACAAATTCATTTTTCTCTAAAAGGTATTTTTTCGAAAAATACTTACCGATGACATGACTCGGAGGACCCTCCCTCCTGCCCCGCTTGCCGCTTTCGAGCGAAGTATCACAAAAAACTGGCCGGTCTCGTGACCGGAGCTGGTAAGGCGGGAAACGGGAGACAACTCTCGGCCCCTCTAGGGGGGGTTCCCCGAGTGCCTCCCGGGTTGTGTGGGCACACAACGGGTAAGTAGGCTAAAATTGAGCTAGAAGTAGACATTTCCATAAAGTCATGTCATCGGTAATGTTTTTGAGGAAACAAAAAATCCTGCTTTTGTGTTAGCGAATTATGTGTGTGAATTGTATGTAAGTCACAGTGTATCAGAATTGTGGATGCATTGTAGAGAGACAGTGTACCAAAGTGTGGATGCATTTGTGGATGCATTGTGCTGAGAGTGCATCATGAGAATAAGCAACTGTTAGTCCAGTGTGGTCTACAGCCTTGTGTCACGTGTGACGAGTTGCAGCTGAGTGAAGTTTCTTTACAAGAACCCTACATGAGTGCGACTGGTGTGATTGCATCATACTACGACTACGACGTAACAACCAATGTAAGACTCTATGTACACATGCAGGAAAAGTTTCTTCCATTACGCTCAAAAGGCAGTGGAGAACACCACATGGCCTGTGTAAAGAAGGGTAGAAAATTCTTAGTTGACAACTTTGATAACCTGTTGTATTAACCCATATCATACTGAGGCTAAAAGCTTCAAATTTGTACACTGCCATATCTGCAAGCTACATTATAGTACTTGTAGATAAGGATATAGACCAATGGCTTTAGTTCAAGTGTGGTGCCAGAATAGCTTGGCACCTCTAGGCGCCAAGCTATTCTGGCACTACCCTTGAACTATCATGTTAGTCAAACATATTTCCGAGGCATACACTGGTGTATTCCGAATGATAAGGGTTAAAGCAACCAAAGCCTGCCATGGAGCAGACCGCTGTAGGCATTTGACAGCAGCCAGAGATTGAGAGAGAGAGTGGGGTGTGCACGTGTGTGTGTGTGTGTGTATGTGTGACCACAAGAACCACACTGTCAAATGTGTGTGACTGAGCCGAGGGGATGTGATGATGTGCAGGTGGTGTGGGTTGTGTTTGACAAAGGGAGCTAACTCCTGTCCATGGTTCTGGTTCTTTTATTTCATAACCAACAACAAAAAACAATACAGGGCACTCGACCCGCAGTCCAGTTTCCAGAAACACAGTGAAATACTCGATGTGAAGTCGGCACGCTACAAGCTACACGCACTGATAATGGTACGCAAATAGTCTGCAGTCTGCTAAGTGCGCCGGATGCTCGGTATTAAATAGGCATAGCGCGGGCCTCGGAGAGAGCAACTCCCTCGCGCAGGCGAAACGGCTCGGCCAGACAAAGAAACTAGCAAAAACTGTGCTAGTTAGTACCTGAATAAACTTCAATAACTAGCGAACTATACATTCAATACTAATAAATCTTAGCATTTCCGAAAGGGAATTTAAAGGGCTTTTCAATGAACTAAATTAGGAAAAGCTTAACACTAAGCTGAATTTAATATGATTTTATAATGACTGCCACACAAGGGAAGTAAAACGCGAAACAAAAACGTAAATCTAACTAAGACTGGTTACACTTACAGGTCAGTCGTACAAAACCGAATAGATATTCTAAATGCAGGAACTGTGCTGAATCTAATGACTATCGAAACAGCTTTCTACGTTTAATGGAACAGAAGCTACGAGGCTTAAAAAATAAACAGAAAACACAAGTTACAAAACCATTACTAAAACAGAAGACTCGCCGCGCCACGCCCAAGTGGTGCCGTCACGGCTAGCGGCTGAAAGGGGAACCTCAGACGTGGACTAAAAATAACTACATGGGGACAGAGGCTTCAGTATGGCGCTTTGCTACATGTGCGCTGGTCTTTGAATTTGGACCTTGCATATTTAGAGCCGTAAGGTCCAAAACCACAGACCAACACACATGCACATTAACCCATTTTGCCCAACGCACTACAGCAGGAGATGGATCGACCATGGTAATTCAAGGATAGCGCCATCAGGTGTCAAGCTAATCTGGCACTACCCTTGAATTATCATGGTAGATCCATCTCCTGTAAGTGGTACATAATCGTTAGGTGACACCTCCAAAATCTGGGAAATGCGGCCTTTGGGTGGAGTGGGTAAGAGTTCCTACGCACAGTCGAAATGGTCAGATTTTGGACGGGTCATCTTTAGCACAAATGTGCGCGGACCAAGAGCGGCCGACGTCGGCCCAAACACCTATTGCGCACTGGAGTAAAGGCAAGCCCGAGGACTAAGTGCGTTTGACCACCCGCCTTGCTCGTGTTCCCAAAGCTGCTTACTGCAAAGGCAAACATTTAGTGACCGGCTGTCAAAACTATATAACTGTATTTTACGGCACTGGTTACAAAAGCCTGTCCAGGTATTTTATGGAACAACGGGTGGTTTCGATCAATTAAGACAGATCCTAGCCCTAACCCCGCCCCCCCCCCCCCCCACTAATCCACCCTAACACACTTCCTCCGCCCCCAACCCCCCTCCATCCCCCCCCCCCCCACCAAAAAACAAAACAAAACAAAAACAAACAAACCCGAGACAAAAAAAACCCCAAACAAACAACAACAAAAACCCCGCCAACAACAAAAACAACAAAAACAATTCCCCCCCCCCCCTTCCAACAAAAACAAACACAACAACAAACAATAAAAACAAAGAACAACATGTGAACATAAATTTACAAAATACTGACTGACGGACTGACCCACTGAATTAAATAATCAATTTGTGTTTATTAAAACAAATACAACATATCGTATACGCACGACGCACAGCTGAACAAAAGGGCATCTCAGGCACCATAGTTTCCACATGACAGATCCAAATTTGCCTGCGTGCAGAAATAAACCTTCCAGATCAGAGTCCGAAATAGCTCAGGCGGTTAAGCATCGGAGCAGGAGAGCGAAGGGAATCGCCGGGTCGTGGGTTCGAATCAGTCCCCGTCCCGCCCCGGTAGGTGGACTCGCAATCCAGGGGGAAAAGACGGGCTTGTTCAATAGCATGTCTGTTGAAAGGTCCTAGTAAATCAAAGTGGCACAGTTGGAGTGCGCCTGAGTTGATCCGTGTTCAGGTCGTACTCCATAGGTAATAGATTTCCCTGTCCCCCATAACCCGCCCGTCAGGGCCGTCCATTATCACTTCGGTGCCGTGGACGTTAAACCCGAACTAACCAACCACCAAACCTTCCAGATGTCTGTAGGAAAACATGCATGGGTGACAAACATGATATGATGAGGTGATAACCTTTCCTACCTAAAGTCACCCTCAAAAGGAGCAACAAAACCTCTTTGTGTACATAGCACACTGGCCGACTTTTCTCCATGGTCGATCTAACTCCTGCTGAAGCTTATATATAACAGGGCTATGAAGCATGTGTCAGCTTCAGTAATGCGCGCATCAGACTGTCGCGAAATCGGGTTTAACGCGATCCGTCAAGTCTTAGCTCCGATGCAAGTCATTATAGCACCATAATAACGCGTGTCTTTCTTCATAAACCCATGTCAAATTACCACAATATTAACTCATTCTACCCCAGACACACCACAGCAAGATATGGATCGTCCATGATAGTTCAAGGGTGATGCCAGAATAGCTTGGCGCCTATGGGCGCCAAGCTATTCTGGCAACACCCTTGAATTATCATGGTCGATCTGTGTCCTGCACTGCACTGCAGGGCTTCAGAGGGCAACGGCAAAATTTAAGGATTTCGGTGATGGGGTACAACGAGTTAAAGTAGCATTACGCATAAATCTAAGACACATTTCAGCACATTTGTGTTTATTATCCCTTGACGACACACCTAATGAACTTTAACACCAGTTTGGTCACGCAGCAAAAGCACACGCGTAATCACACTTATTTTTTTTTGTGCTGCCGCGCCGTTGGCGTGCCAATCTATTTTTAGCTGTTTCTCGCAGTGAAAGCGTTGTATTTCTGGAATGGAGTGGAGTCATTGTCAGGTTACTTGATAATTTATAAAAACGACGTGTGGCGAACTAGATTGCCCTGTGTCTAAATGAACCATAACTAGACCTGTGTGTAGCGTTTCGTAACCATCTGTTACAGAAGTGTAACAGTTACGGCGGTAATGGACCCTCAACGCGTACGCCAATACAACGCGGCTACCAGGCAGCGCGATATTATGGGGCTGATCTATGCAAGCAGGGGTGAACCATAGACATGGCTAGAATCCTACACAATTCTGCTCTATGTCCGTCTATGTAAGAAGAGGTATAGTAGCTGATAATGTGATAACTTCTGCACGTGTTTACCTGTATGTCTGGGAAAACAATACTGCACGTGTACCTAACACACTGGCCCACTTAATCTCACGGTCGATCCACCTCCCGCGATAGATCATGCGATAGTTCACTGAGTTCAGTTTACTTAGGACAAGATGGGATCTCTGCGCTTAAAAAGGCCCATACGCGCTCCACCCCACCCATCAAAAGTCTTCCCAGAGGTTTCTTTCAATATCGTGGCCGATATTGGTCTGGTTTATATGGACCTCTCGTCTCCGTTCATGTCTGCCCATCGTCCGCTGTGGTCTTTCTCCATACCTTTGCTGCGGTGGTGATCGATTGGATGGTGCCCTTAACCCTTTTAGCCCCGGGACGCTGCAGCAGGAGATGGCTTGACCAATCATGATAATTCAAGGGTAGTGCCAGATGAGCTTGGCGCCTGAAGGCGCCAAGCTCATCTGGCACTACCCTTGAAGTATCATGATCAAGCCATCTCCTACAACTGCCGGTGACATAGTCGTTAGGCAACACCTCCAAAATTGGACCTTAGGACTAAAAGGGTTAATATTGGCTCTTTTGCAAAGATTCACAGATTTTATTTCCTTTATCCCCTATCGGAGAAACATCGATTACAAGTCTGATGCATATTCAAGTATTACTGGAAATGTTACCTCTAACCTTCTAATGGTTCCTCACCCATGTCTAATCTGCCCATTCGTAGGTCCTGTGTCTTGCCGGCCGGCGAAGGGGTCCGATCCGACGATCGTTAACGCGTTGTCCTTGATAGAGACAAAGACATGATATTATGATATGCTGTCTTTGATAGAGGACACCGGAACGGCAACCCAATAAGCAGAAAGTCTGCGGGCCGATATGGGCCCAAAGGCGTTTTGCTCACTGAAAAAACAAACCTTCCGGACATAGGCCCCTATGCTTCCTGACTAGCAGTCGGCACCCTGACTGAAGCGAAAAGCCCGGCATGCAGTGCCAGGGTGTCGGTATAGGAAACGCAGTAGCTGACGAGGTGATAACCTTTTCTGCACGTGTTGACCATACCTGGAGAAACAATACCGCGTGTGTACATAGCACACTAATCGACTTGTTGTCGCGGTCGATCTGTCTCCCGCGCTGGCGATCTACCTATCTAGCACTCCACCCCACTCCCGCCCAATAACCCTCCACCCCAACCCCTCCCCCCACTCCCCCGTAGAAGTAATACTAAGCAGGACGAGTCGGTCCGCCGAGAAAACGGTATCTCAGTGATGATGTGATACTATTCAGTTTCTCCACGTGTTCTACCAAGTAAGCAAAATATCCTCGGGTCGACGTCAGCCCTAGCTGGCCGGCGCACGGTTTTGCGCGGGCCGGCTAAGGCTGACGTCGGCCCGAAGATCTGCTGTTTACTGGGCGTCATATCGGGTAAAACAATTCTGCATCTGTACACAACACACAAGCCCAGTAGAATCACGGACGATATTTTGGGACGTTTTGGGAATAGAGCTTTTTAGGCCGCATAAGTTTTCAGTTACTCGTTGTGTCTCCCATGGCTCACGAGGATCAAGGTATCTTGCAAAGGAATGATTAGGCTCATGATGATTTATGCTACTCAGTTACAGGCTGATAGACTGGGCACACTGACTGGGCACCTGTGATGAGTGTAAGGGCGGGGTCGGTGAAGTGATAACAGGTATATTGGGTAGATCATGGTGCCTTTGCTTTGATGACCTACTCTGGTGTTGATTGAGGGAACGTTTCTGTCACGTTCAGAGGTCAAGGAAGTCGTATCAATGGGGCGGTCCGTGGCGCAGTGGTTAAGGCGCCTGCCACCAATTCCAAAGGTGAGTGGTTCGATACCGGGTTCCGGCGTTGGACTTTTCTCCTCTGGTAAGTGTCACCGTTAATTCGGGCGGACCGTCGGGGGTTCTTTCTCCGGGTACTCCGGTTCTTCCACCCCCCCACACTTTGGTACCGGTCTCAGGCCACTTTACAAATTTCAAATACAAGCGATCAAAAATCTCTGTAACTTCAGTAGCTGACTGGCCCTTCGTTTGTCTTGTACTGTGTTTGTCTTAAATGGCGTAAATCCGTGTCTGTTTCGTGAGTGTGTGTGTTGGGTTTCAGGCGCGGCGCTTTGAGTCGATTTCCCCAAAATTGAGAAAAAGCGCCTATATAATAACGGTATTATTTATTATTATTATGTTTACGGGATTTAACCCATTCGGTGCCAGCTGATTCAAGACGTGACTAGTCGTTAATTCAAGACCAAAAAAACCCTCTTAATGTCCAGGAACATAGAATCAAAGTGGTGTCAACAAGAGGCATAGACCCTCATGAGCCCCCGCAACTGCGGGGGCTCATGAGGATCTATGCCTCTTGCAGTTAGGTAGTGTTCACATTATCTCGGCACTGACCTGCTGCCGGTAGCGCTTTTTGTCGAGGCCGTAGATTTCTTCAGGCCCTCGCTTGATTTCAAGTGTTTGGCCAGGGCGGCAGTACATCTGCGCTGTCAGGCGTCCCAAGCGGCTGTTAATTCCTGTACTGAACAACCACATCAGCAAGAGACACAGATCCTCATGAGCCCCTAGCAGGTTGCGGGGACATATGAGGCTCTATGTCTCTTGCCTCTGGTCTCACTTAGTGTGTTCCTCGGACTGACCAGAGACATCAATGTCTGTGCTGAGTTCAGACTTTGAAGACGGTACGGCCGGTTCTAACCTGGCGGTACATGAATTATTATCACGGCGTCGTGTATAGAGAAATTAGGACCAGCAAGTATGATCAGGAGTCCGATCAAGTAGTGATTAGTCTCTTTGGTGTTTCTTGCAAAAGATTAACCCCTTCCCTGCCAACGGGCGTGCATTTTGTTTCTGAAATCTGTGTCCACTGAACGACCAAAACCCGTATAACTGTTTAAAGAACACAAAGTGGTCTCAGCAAGAGGCATAGATCCTCATGAGCCCCCGCGGTCGCGGGGGCTCATGAGGATCTATGCCCCTTGCAGTGAGTTAGATCGCTTTCACTTTTTCTCGGCAGTGAAGGGGTTAATATAATTACTGGCGCATATTTTTGTGATTTAGTGTGCCGAAGCAGGGGGGTTTGCGATAGTTCATGCGCAAATAAATGCCGCTGATATGGGTCATGGGCGAGATAGAATCTCGTGAGGTGAAAACAAAATTAGTACACAGACACGTGACTATTCCGGCAAATTATTGTCACTTAGTCCCTTCACAGCGAGTGGACGCAGGTTGCGTGTTTGAGATCATTGTATATTTTGACGTCGAAGATCCCCCAGCCATCAAAGGAATTTGATACAAAGTGGTTTCAGCGAAAGCGGTCAGGACCTGATTCCACAGAAGTCAGTCGCGGCCTTAACTGTGGGTACTCACGAGGTTTTATACGTCTTTCAGTTGGGTGGTGTTTAACTCATTACATTCTGACGATGAAATCATCAATATTTCTAGAAATCATTTGGGCATCTACGTCACAGTTCAGGAAACAGATCGACCATGATAGTTCAAGGGTGGTGCCTGAATAGCTTGGCACCTACAGGCTAAAAATCGAGAACGAAATCGCCGCGGTTGATAATCAGTTTGTACAGTAGCATAGACAACACTTCAAACATCTCCAATAGGCATAGATCCTCATCAGCCCGGATCTATGCCTCTTGGAGATGTTTTGTGTGTTGTCTATGCTTACGGCCCGGTAGAAGTTGGTTATCAGCATTGATTTATCTCTTGTTGAACATCGGGAGTCTTTCGTCGCAAACGAAACCTCACCGCTATTTCATCAACGTGACAAACGCCTTTGTGGTCAAGGTAGCATTTTCACCGCAAAAAGGCTCCGCAAATCAATGCAACGTAACAACGATTTTCAGTCTACCACAAAAGCACAACAGTGCCGCAAAAGGTCCCCGGGCAGACATCGGCCGCAGTTGGCCCGCGCACAGCCGTGCGCGGAACAACTTCGGCCGACGTTTGGCCGGTGGTCTTTTGCTCAGTACAGGAACAGTGCCGCGAAGCGTCGTCGCGCAGGGGAGGGAATCTCCAAAGGTGTGGAAGACTCAGACTCCGGTGCAATCATGCATAATGAGGGCGGCAAGGCCTGGGTAGTCTGTGAGGAAACAGACGTAAATGTACTCAAGCATAATCACAGGAGGTGACAAAATTAACTCATTGTGTCCCAGGTACGAAATACCCACATTTTGGAGTCAGTCCTCTGAGGACTGCGTCACGATTTAGGAGACGGATCGACCGCCATGATAGTTCATGGGTGGTGTCAGAACAGCTTGGCGCCTTTAGGCGCCAAGCTGTTCTGGCACCACCCTTGAACTATCATGGTCGAGCCATATCTTGCTGTGGTGTGACGGGACTGAGTTAGTTAATGCCGTGTGAAGCACACCACTTTGTAAGATCCATGTTCATTGGAAGGTTTGGGGCTGTTTGGTGTCATTGAATTAACAAAGAATATATACAAACACAGTTCCATTGTATAAATAATTTGCGGACACTGGGAGTGAAGGTGTTAATACACAGGTAATACAGACATGATGCAAATAGAATATACTCGTAAGCCTGGGAATGTAAGCATACCATACATCCTCTGAAGTTAAAAAAAAAAAAAAAACTCATCTGGCACTACCCTTGAATTATCATGATCAATCCATCTCCTGCTGCAGGGTCCCGGGCTAAAAGGATTAAAGGGGCATTTGCTGAGCTCGCACTTCACTGTAATTCGCAATATCTCCTTTACTGATTAATATTCGCAACACCCTGACCGTTTTAGTGCCGAGAAAACGTAAACATGGTCCAATTGCAAGAGACATAGATCCTCATGAGCCCCCGCAGATGCGGGGGCCTCATGAAGACCTATGTGTCTTGCTGAAACCACTGTGTATCCATGTCCGTTGGACGAATGTGGATTTCGGTCGTTTGAATGAAAGAAGATTTCTCAGAAACATGGTTAACTTAACTTTTCAAGTTTGGACGTTGTATAAAATGAAAGACCTTTCTGCTCTTTTTCTCTTGTCTACGCTAAAGATTTCTTACACCCAAAGGGGCAGTAGAAAACCTGTTACCGTCATATAATTACTCCCCGGATTACTATACATGTGCAAAGGGGACACAACTACTTAAATAGGAATATACTTACAAGGATTGTGAAAGTAAGGGAAGAAAAGTCTTGGAGACAACTTTGAAGGCCCACTACCGCCGTAACTGTTCAAAGATACACTTCTGTAACAGATGGTTTGGAAACGCTACTCACAGGTCTCTATGGTTCACACAGGACAATCATTTAGACACAACACACGTCGTCTTTATATCAAGTAACCTGACAATGACTCCACTCCGTTCTATAAATACAGCTCTATCAGTACGAGAAACAGCTAAAAATAGATTGACACGCTAACGGCTGCGCAGAACAACTAAGTGCTTTTATGCGTGTGTTTTTGCTGCGTGTCCAAACTGCTGTCAAAGTTCATTAGGTGTGTCGACAAGGCTTAACAAACACAAATAGTGCTGAAATTTGTCTTCATTTTTACGCGTAAGGGTACTTTAAAAGACAAGTTAGATAGACCGCTCGATCGGCAAATTTTAGCAATCCAAGCCTGGAACGGAGCAAATCGCTGTAACGCAATTTAATTCATTCAAGGCGCGCCTGTAAAAAAAAAAAAAAAACCAAAAAAAAAAAAAAAAAACCTCTTTGAATGTCGAACCCGTCATTTGGATTCACTGAATGCAAATATCGGGTTCAGGACTCCAATAGGGGTTTCGTCATAAGCTCAGTGGGTCAAAGGAAAAATCGATTTTTCCCTTTCAATTTGACCAGCGGTCTAAAGAGACTTCTGCATACCACGTCACAATGCGATGTGCCCTCGGAAACCAGTTTGCACAGTATTGGAGAGTCAATACGTTCGCGCTACCTGAATGCAACAGATATCAAATTGCAGGCACACTTAACTCATTCTGCCCGCGACACACCACAGCAAGATATGGCTCGACCATGATAGTTCAAGGGTGGTGGCAGAATAGCTTGGCGCCTATAGGCGCCAAGCTATTCTGCCACCACCCTTGAACTATCATGGTCGATCTGTCTCCTGAACTGTGATGCAGTCCTCAGAGGATAACTCCAAAATGTGGGTATTTCGTACCTCGGGCACAATGAGTTAAAGCAAGACGTTAAATTTATCCCCTTCACTGCCATGATCAAACTGCAAAAGACATAGATCCTCACGAGCCCCCGCAGTTGCGGAGGCTCATGAGGATCTATGCCTCTTGCTGACACCAAGGGTTGGAAGGTTTGGGCTCTACGGCATTTTATTTAACAAAATTTTCATGAAAGACAATCTGCGACCGGTGGCTGTGAAAGGGTTATGTTGTGGCCGTCCTCCAGTGCTTGGTAACCCATTAAGAGTAGAGTAAGGGGGCTTCGGTGAGAGAAAAATAAGTCAGTCATGGGCTGACCTTTTCCGGGAACTGATTATCAGACACCCCCTCCCCTCCACCCCTCCCGCCCCCCCCCCTCCTTTCCCCGCATGTCTAACGATTCGTTTCAAAATCGTCTGCGGATCATTACACAAGTCTCGGGTGAGGAGAATCGACCTTGAAAGAGATTAGGGAATGTTATAGTCGATCTGCCATGGGTGCAGTACATGATGAGTGACGTCACCGAGTACGGCGCAATAAAAGTATAACGCTGCAGATGTCAGAGACAATTAACCCCTTCACTTAGAGAAAATCTGAGCATCTCCCAACTGCAAGAGGGATAGATCCTCATGAGCCCCCGCAGTTGCGGGGGCTCCTGAATATCTATGCCTCTTGCTAGAACCACGTTGTACCCATGGTCCTTTGACGGCCGGGGATCTTTAACGTTAACTTTACAATGATTAAAAAAAACACGGTCTGCGTCCACTCAGCAGTTAAAGGGTTAAAATTTCACGTCTGGCAACTGTCTAAACCAAGTGACAAGGCTTCGTCGTTCTCTGTTCACACAAGTACAGTTGGCGGACCAACTTGTTCACATATCGATATCAGGTGGCCCTAATATCAGCCGCCAATAATCACACTCTGTCTGTACCCAGTTAAATCGGACGTATATCCACTTACACTGAAGTGACAGCAGTCGGTAGTGTGAATGTACTTAAATTATCAATAAGATCCGATGTCATTTCAATCCAAAACTCCAAGAACCACAGAACACCTCCTTTGCCAGAGGACAAGCGGTGTGATCATGTCAGCCAAAGCCTGTATAGATCAGCAGGGCGAAGGGACTCGTGACGATCTATGACTTTTGTCTACACATGCAGTTTCTGGGGGGCGAATAATGATTTATGTTTCGCGTGCTTGTTGAGAGTGACGGATGATATACACGTATACAGACGCGTATTATTGGAAACCGCTGCGGTCTGTTACAACTAGTAATAGTATTACTTCCGTATCGATACGGGACGATCTCATGGTGTGAGCTCAGCAAGGACAACGGCGGGCGTCGGCCGTTTCAGTTCAGAACAGGAAAAGATACAACTCGTAAATTGCGAGAACTAAGTACCACTGCTGAGGAAAAAAGTGAACGCGATCCAACTACAAGAGACATAGATCCTCATGAGCCCCCGCGACAGCGGGGGCTCATGAGGATCTATGCCTCTTGCCGAGACCATTTTGTATCCACGTTTCTTGGACGGTGTTGGCTTTTGGTCGTTGAATGAACCAAGATTTCAGAAACAAAAATGTGCACGCCGCGTGTACGCCAGTTACACGTGTACGTACAGTGACAGGGAAGGGGTCAATAGCGAATAGTGCCATCTGCTAATACTTTCCACCTCGATCAATCCTGCCCTTAGAAAGCGAAAGAAAGTGCGTTTTTAGTGAAAAGCGAGATTTTCATTGTTTTACAATGAAAATCTCGCTTTTCACAAAAATGGACTTTAGTCTTTTGCCAGCATTCACAGGGCAGACTCAGTCTGTAAACAATAAGAAAACACCGTTCTTTTTCAGAGGAGATAACCAAAGGCAACTACTACACAAGTTCAGAATTTTTAATACAATAATCAATAAAGAACAAAGAAACACGTTTTGAAACGCCAAGGATGAAACGCTTTTTTTTCAAGGTAGGCCGGCACGACTATGCGAACATTTAGTGAATTTTCTTTTTATCCCTGTCATGTGTTGCTAGACGAGGTTGTTGTGCTTTCGTTGGTCCTCAGTGTCATTCCAAACATGTTTCTGGTCATTGTCTTGCATTTTAACCGTTTTAGGCCCAAGGTCCCATTTCTCAAATTTTGGAGGTGTTGCCTAATGACTATGTACCAGTTGCAGGAGATGGATTGGCCATGATAATTGAAGGGCAGTGCCAGATTAGCTTGGCGCTAGAAGGCGGCAAGCTAATCTGGCACTACCCTTGAATTATCATGGTCGGGTTATCTCCTGCTGTAGGGATCTGAGGCTAAAAGGGTTAAACGCCTTTTTTCTTCATGCTTGAATTACCAGATCTATGCTACCTGTAAAAGCAAAAGGCATGAAATCCATTTTTGTGCACAGCGAAATTTTCATTGCTATGCAATAAAAATTTCGCTTTTCGCAAAAAAAATGGGACACACGGACAAAAATTAGGCTAGGTGTTACCTTGTCGGTCATCGACTTGTTAAATATTCTTTGGCTGTTCATTGTGTAGGAACATCAATTGCCAGGGTGGATCAAAGAGTCGTTAAGGGGTGGGTATTGGGGTGTTTTATCCCCGCGTTAATTCACACCGCCACACCGTTTCCCATATCACCACCCCCCCTCCCCCCCCCCCCCCCGCTTCCTTCTGTACCAACAACTGCAGGAGATAAATAGACTATGATAACTCAAGGGTAGTGCCAGATTAGCTTGCGCATCACTATCCTTGGGGGGGGGGGGGGGGGGGCTAATAATGATTAATGATCCATGTTTCGTGTGCTTGTAGAGTAAGTGGGATGGTATTCACAGAGGCTTATTTTGGAAACCACTGTGGTTTGTTACAAAAGTTTTTTTTTGTGAATATGCATTATAATTATAATCATAATTATAATTATAAATACAAACTTACAATTATTATAATAATATTATTAATTCTATATTGATACGTGCTGATTGCATGTTGCAAGGTCAACGGCGGATTGTGGTCATTTTCAAAGAACAAAACTAGACAAACTCGTAATGGCGAAAACTAAATACCACTGATCGTAATAGTGAATAGTTCTCTGCTAATACTTTCTACCTCGCGAAAGACAAAAATGGACTTGCTATCTTTTTGCCAGCGTTCATAGAGCAGCGTCAGTCTGCATACCAAAAAAAAAAAAAAAAAGAAGAAAAAAAAAAGAAAAAAGGACCACACCCTCTTTTCAGGGGAGAGAATCAAAGGTCTTTACACAAGGTCCTTCAGCTGTTGCAATAAAATAAATAAACACGCTTTGAAACGAAAACACTTTATTTTCAAGGTAGACACGATTGCATTGTTTCATGCGAACATTCCGTGGACTGTTTTGTCCGCTGTCACAATTCGTCAGTTGCCAGATTATTTTTTCGACACTTTTTGTCTTTATTCCAAACGTTTCTGAGTACTGTCTTGCACCTTACACGCTTTTTTCTTTTAAGCCTTAATGTTTTTAACAGATCTACTGCCATGTGAAAGAATCAGACAGTAAGTTCATTTTGTGAAAGGGAGGTTTTCACTATAAAATGAAAATCTTGCTTTCACAAAACGTACTTAGTATAACTTCTTTTGCCTTTACAGGACAGTATGCGGCAGAAGGAACAAAAATAGCCTAGGTATTATCTTGTTATCAGAAAAAGATAACAAGTTATGAAATTACTATTAATCCCTTAACTGCCGGGGCAAGGTGAACGATACCGAGCTGCAAGAGACATAGATCCTCATGAGCCCCCGCAGTCGCGGGGGCTCATGAGGATCTATGTCTCTTGTTAGACCTGTGTTCTTTATGCCCTTATTTACATCGGTTTCTCCATGGACGCATGTCGGTCAGCCTGCAATTGTTTCCGTCGCGAAATTCGTAATCACTGACAGCGAAGGGGTTAAACATTCCTTGACTGTTCACTTTGTAGCAACACCAGTTGTCGGGGCGGATCACTGAGCTTTTAACCATTTGGCTTGTCAGTAGCGGTTTTCAAGTTGTGGCGATGATTTTTGTAGGACAAACACCGCTATGGTGAGCGACAGCCACGGGCGTTTTGTACCCGCCTGAACTCTTACCGCCACCCCGCCTCCCGTACCACGCCCCCTTTCTTCCCCTAGTTCGTTCCTTCGTTACGTAAATGTTAATTCGTTTATCACCACGGCTGCATTTCCCAGATGCTGGAGGTGCCATCTAACGACTATGCATCAGTTGCAGGAGATGGATCGACCACGTTAATTCAAGTGTAGTGTCAGATTAGCTTGGCGCCATCAGGTGCCAAGTTAACTCTTTTAGCTCCAAGGTCCCATTTCTCAAATTTTGGAAGTGTTGCCTAATGACTATGTACCAGTTGCAGGAGATGGATTGACCATGATAATTCAAGGGTAGTGCCAGATTAGCTTGGAGCCTTCCGGCGCCAAGCTAATTTGGCAATACCCTTGAATTATCATGGTCAATACATCTCCTGCTGTAGGGACTCGGGGCTAAATGGGATAATTTGTCACTACCCTTGAATTATCATAGTCATCCATCTCTCCCTGTAGTGCGTCGGGTCTAAATGGGCTAAATCGACCTACTTCAGCCAGTAAAAGGATACTAGATCGCAATATCTCATTTATAAATGTTCTTAGTATGTCTTACAATAATGCTGGAGTTGACTTAAATTATATTGTTTTCATCCCTACGTCACACGACCAAATGCATCGGCGAAAACTGTACCACGTGACCGAGCTACAAAAACCATTGTAGCGACTAATGGCGGACTTTTTGTAGCCCTCTTTCTGACGCGTCTTGGATGCTAGTTTTGTTCTATGAAAGATCACCAGACGTTCTAAAGTACAAAGTTACTTAGTGTTGTTCGAAACAACAGGCACACTAATGGAGACGGCAATGTCATGAACGATTTTAAATTACGTCATAAGTCTATTATGTATAAATATATATTCCTTTTACGTCAGTCGTGTTTGGCGCGATCCAGGTCGGAAGATTTCTTCTTGATTTCTTCTACGAAAATAGTGGAGGATTAAAAACAAATACGTTCAAACAAACAGGGGCTTGCTGCACGGACCTTTGTAGGCCTTCGAGAGGTCAAAAGAACAATTGTACCCCTCAGGCCTTTCCTTCGGGGTACAATGGTTCATTTGATCTCCCTCAGGCGTACAAGGGTCCGTGTGGCAAACCCCTGTGACCAATGACTCTAGGCGCCAAGCTTTTCTGGCACCACCCTTGAACTAAAGCCATTGGTCTATATCCTTATCTGTAAGTACTATAAGCTAGCTTGCATATGGCAGTGTACAAATTTGAAGCTTTTAGCCTCAGTATGATATGGTTTAAGTTTAAGCGCCGGGTTGAATGTTCGTTTGTTTATTTATTTTATTTGTTCCTTTTCTAAACGTTTTGATCGCCTCTGTGGTGGCCACAAAGACTAGTTTTAACGTTGCAACCAAACATAGCGTGTATCTTTTAGTCAAATTAATTGTGTTTGGTCCAACTTGTGACATTTTTAAAACAGAAAAGGGGGTGGGGTGGGGGGGGGGGGGGTGGCGGGTTTGACTGATGAATAGAAAATATGCGCTGGGCTGTGATTGCAGCCCTTTGCGGCATAGACTCTAGGCCGCAACCACAGCCCGGCTTCGAGCCGTACGGTTCAATATTACAGATCAGCTCACAAATGTACTTTGCGTGTAATCACCACTTTACTGTTCCCCGGTGCCGGGTGTCTCAGAGCGGCTGAGGTCACCTGTCAGTATCCCGGCCTCGCACAGTCAGGCAAATCAGTAAAAAAGAAAGCGATTGTGCTGCCGGTGAGACTGAATGCACAATAGCTCGAAAAACGTGCGTACACCATCCATCTGCAAGAGGCATAGCTCTTCATGAGCCCCAGCCCCAGCCCCTTAGGCTGGGGCTCATGAAGATCTATGCCCCTTGCTGAATCCATGATCCATTTATAGCCATTTCTCTCAGACCGGAAGGGGTTATCGCGGGAGTACAATAGTTATGGAGACTGTTGCGAGTTGGTTTAATCGGGTGAATGTCAAGGATTGGCCTCACGCCAGTCGCAGGTAGGGGTGCGTTTTGCATGGGGCAAACTGACTCTGCTTTGAACCAACCGTGCGTGTCACAGTAGAGAAATCAATACAATACGAGAACATGTGTGCCACAAACAACTTGATGCCAGTGCAAAAGAAGATTTTAGTGCCAGAAGACAACAAGCAGAAACTACTTTTATGAAACAAACAAAGGAACAAATGAATAAACACATAAAAAACCCAACCCGGCAACCAACCAAACAAACACACCAAACACCAACCAACCAAACAAACAAGACAGCAAAATTCATTGAAATAATAAAATAGCAGATGAAAATCTTTGCATATTTTAAAGTTGTTTAACCCATTTAGCCCCCGAGTCCCTGCAGCAGGAGATAGACTGACCATGATAATTCCAGGGTAGTGCCAGATTAGCTTGGCGCCTGAAGGTGCCAAGCTAATCTGGCACTATCAGCCTTGAATTATCATGGTCAAGCCATCTTCTGCAACTGGTACATAGTCATTAGGCAATGACCTCCAAAATTTGAGAAATGGGACCTTGGGGTTAAAAGGTTTAATAGTGCAGGAAAACATCATGAAAAAGGACAGTAACACCCAAAGCCTGAGCTAAACTGCCAAAGAAGATTTGCTTTGAAACACTCAGTGCTGCATTAACGTACAGATCTGTTCCCCTAGAACACCAGTAACCCATTCACTGCTGAAAAAAGGTGAACATAAATCCTCATGAGCCCTCGCAGTTGCGGGAGCCATTTGGATCTATGCCTCTTGCGGAGACAATTTTATTATCCAAATTCCTTGGACGGATTCGGCCTGTAGTTGTTGAATGAACAAAGATTTCAAAAACGAAATATGCATCAGGTGGCAGGGTAGGGGCTAACTGGCTCTTGCATTTTTTTTTTGTAAATACGCGAAAACGCACCCCTGGCCTCGTAAGAACCGAGCTGCAACGAGCAGACGACTCGTTTCCACACACTCCCTCTGCCAAATCCTTTTCGTCTGCAACCTGTTTCAGTTATTATAAGCACCTAACGTAGCAGAAGCTCGTGTGAATAGTATGCCTCCTCTGGGCATAATTTAGCTCTACTTCTTACTGAAACAAAAGGGGACTGAGGAAATTTCAGCGGACGACTGATTTCAGAGGCACCTTCTTTGCTCTCCCGCACTGAAGAGCTCTACGCTCAGTTGATTGGGGAAAGGTCCCGTTACCTGAGTCAGACGAGTCGCGTGTGTCGGTTGCTAACATTCACAGCCGGAAGAGTTTCCCAACACAACACACCAGTTGGCAGAGTGAATGAAAACTTTTACGGGAACCATGGCAGCTTGTTCAAGATAACGACAGGATAATTTCCGTGAACTGTATGCAATGAAACCGTGGCGTGGAGTGTTCGTTTGCTCGGCAGCCAGTTCGGTCGTCTGCTAGCTCTCCCACTCAGTCGGCCGTTTGACTGCCGGAAAGTTTGAGTGTGTTGTGTGACTGCGCGTGTACTGAGGCGCGTCGAGAAGTGTAGGCGCTTGATAGGTGCACGTTTACCACACTACGAGTGAGCACACAGAACCATGGCGTCTGCCAAAGTAGCGAAAGCCAAGCGTTCAGGATCGTCCAAAAAAGACGCCTCTGCTTCTCCGGAAAGGGATGGCGACGACGATAAAAACTCTACACGGAAACTGGAAGACTTGGAAATACTGTCCACTATCGGTAAGTACATGAGCAGCAGCCTCTCAGCCGGCTTAGGAAGGACTGAAACTGACGACACTTAACCCTTTTAGTGAACCCCAAGGTCCCATTTCTCAAGGTGTTGCGGCCTAACTATGCATGTACCAGTGGTTGCAGGACTGAGATAGCTTGACCATGATAATTCCGGCAAGGCCGTCAGTGTAGCGCCAGACTCAGGTCTTGGCGCCGAAAGGCGCAAGGGCCGCCGCTAGTCTCTCGGCACTACCCTTGAATTATCATGGCCGGTCAGTCAAGCCATCTCCTGCTGTAGGGATCCGGGGCTAAACGGGTTAAGTCCATTCCATATGTGAAAAGCAAGATTGTCATTGTAGCCACTGAGTAATCCAATACAAATTTCGCTATTCTTAAAAATGGACTTTGCTGTCCGGTTTTGCCCGGACGGACGAGTGACAGGGCAGACTGATCTCAGTGCTCAGCGAAGTCAAGTGTCGGTAGTTTTCCGTCGTGTCAGTGTTTTCTGCTTTTCAGTGTTGACTGTACAGTTCGAAAAATCCAGCTTTTTCGGCGTTATAAGTACTGAGATCTCTTCAAGTATGAAAGACCGTCACAGTGACGGCCGCCAAACGAACGCGGATTCCAGGTTTGCAAATTCAATAAGTCACCTCCAGTTCACCGAGTCATTGGACTCGGACACTGAGTTTGTCAACCCGCAGATACGCCGCCACCACCTTTCATCTTAGTCAGTACTTTCTCCAGTCCCTCACGTCTCTTCAGTCTTTGGCTGACGGTGACTTCTCACTGAGTCAGCCTTACTGAAATGTATACACCTACAGGGGATCTGGGGGGGGGGGGGAGGGGGGTTCCAGGGGTTTGGCCCCTCCCCCCCCCCCCCCGCGCGACCCCCCAAACAAATGCTATTTAACAAATCCCTTTTTGGGGTGTTTGGAGTTTGGACCCCCCCCCCCCATCCCCCCACGTTTAAAAAGTTTGGCGAGTATTCACACACGCTTCCCCCCCCCCCCCCTCCCCCATTCTCCGTTGTTCCATATTTTCGCGAACGGTGAGAGTCTTAACATGCACGCACCTCTCTCTGCTTTACTCATTTTCATAGATAGGTTTTCCGCATTAATATTCGCCGTAGCGGTCAATAGCTAAATATTGTTTATTCAGCCGGCACGAGGTGACCGTGACTGACACTGTGGTGCTGGCACTATATGTTATTATGACCCCTCTATTGTCACGTCTCTGGCACGGAGTCAGTATGTATGGTAAAGGAAAATATATGATTCCACACCTCCCTTTCCAAATCAGTTAACTCATTCAGCCCTGACGCACTACAGCAGAAGATGGCTCGACCATGATAATTCAAGGGTAGTGCCAGATTAGCTTGGCGCCTGTCGGCGCCAAGCTAATCTGGCACTACCCTTGAATTATCATGGTCGAGCTATCTCCTGCAACTGTGCATAGTCATTAGATGACGCCTCTAGTCCAAAATTTGGGAGTTACGGCCTTGAGGTTGAATGAGTTAAGTCTCTTCTTTAGGGAATGGCGGTGGGGTTTGAGGGCTCATTAGTGGTAGATGGGATACCGACTTGTCACCGCGATCACGGATATATCTAGCACTGTTAGCAGAACATGCGGAATTACTTACAAGGCGGCAAAGGCTTCATCGAATCTCAATTTTGAAAAGGCATTAAAGTATTCAACTCATTCAGTGCCAGCTGATGCAGGCTGCGTTTCTGCAATATTCGTCAGTTAATTCAAGAGCAAAAAAACCACTAGACGTCAGTGGTGTCAGCGAGAGGTTAGACTGAGCCTCATGAGCCTCCACAACTGCGGGGGCTCATGAGGATCTATACCTCTTGCAGTTGGGTGATATTAACATTGTCCCGGTACTGAACGGGTTAAGTCCAGGAAATGCAAGACTGACATCAGCTCGACAGTCCGAGGTCTTGGATTACCTGGATTTAAACACTACTTTAACATCCTATTTCCATCGTGGTTATTTCCCTTATTATTGCCGCCTACCCGGCGTGTCAGTGTGCCCCTACCCCTCAACCCCTACTACCTGTTTCTCTCAGTCCCACGCCAAAGCCGCAAGAGGCACATAATTATTTATTTATTTTTTAAAAATCACCCCTGCAGTCAAAGAACTGTAGAAAATTGGTCTGTGCCTCCAAAAAAGAGCCTGCAGCACAGCTGTTCTCAAACTGATGATGTTATTCCTTCTGTCTGGCCGGCCTCTTCCGTCAAATTCAAGTGCCAAACCGTGCAAACACACAACTCACCTGGTCTTAGAGACACACACCCATACCGTGATCCTACGAAGTATCAAGTGACAGCAGTGCCTGCTTGTGTCGTCTACCGACCAGTCTTTGAGGTAATAGAATAGGTTCAGCTAAAGTTTGTCGGTAGGATTAATTTTTTATTTATTTTTATATTTTATTTATTTATTTATTTTATTTATTTATTTATTTATTTATTTATTTTTTTTTTTTTTTGGGGGGGGGGGGGGGGTGGCGCGGAGAGAAACACACACATAACTGATTAACCCTTTCACTGCCGAGAAAAGTGAACACGAACCATCTGCAAGAGACATAGATCCTCATGAGCCCTTGCGACTGCGGGGGCTCATGAGGATCTATGCCTCTTGCTGAGACCAGTTTGTATTCATGTTTCTTGGACGGTTTTGGTTTTTGGTGGTTTAATGAATAAATACTGAAGATTTCAGAAACAAAAACGTGCGCACAGTGGCAGGGAATGGGTTAACGATCATGACGTTTTCTCTCTAACGATCATGACGTTTTCTCTCTTACAGAGAATAACTGAGGTCAACATTTTGAACTATTTTATTTTTTACTATCGGATTGAACCCAAGCGGTATTTTTGCGTTATTAGTCTGGCGGCAAAGCTTCAGTACTGGGACATACGTCGGTGACAAAACCAGAAATCGTGGACTACGTACGCTAAACATCTCTCCATATCTCCCCCCCTAACGCCCCTCCCCTACACCCCCCCCCTCCCCTCTCTCTCTCAGTCAGTGCCTCAGGCCCTCACCGAAATGATGATGGGAGGTCGGCAGCTTTTCATGTTTTAAGTGTGCACACGCATGCATGCACTGACTTAAATGCCCTCGACGATCCCTCCACATTTTACATGTATTCAGTCGCCGGTACTCGGCACACATACCTGACACGTTCGGCGTTGAAGATTACTCTTCTGCTCATGATCCGTACCTCAACAACCCCTTCCATAAAGCAGCCTCCAAGAGGCATAGGGGCTCATGAGCCCTTGCAGCCGCAGGAGCTCATGAGAAACTATGCCTCTTGCTGATCGAGGTCAAGTTCGGTTGTTCCTCTGAATGAGGGTGTTATTTTGGGGTTTGAGTACGAATGACTTGGCTTAATGAGGAAGCTTGCATGGTCGGCATTGTCAGCTTGATGCATGTCAGTCAGTAACACTGAGAAACGGCTCTGAACAGCAGAGAGTCCGTAATTCGTTCATAGCGTGGGGAACCGATGGACCAGCACTGAGAAGTGAAGCGCATACAGTTTGCATCGCCAGAGCATACAGTATCTTTATGGCAGTGCTTGCAAACGCCGGATCCTTTCAAGTTGAAGTTGACGGAATCATCATGATCAATAGATTTATATTTTGGTTAATTGATTTTCGACCTTGACGTCGTTTACGGATAATGTAATGTCCAAAATCACAGGCCAGCACGCGATATCAGTTTCAACCGATAAAACAGTTAAAATTGTAAGATTTTCTGCACTCACACACTTCATTTTAAGGCCGCACAAGGACTGAGACTTCCAGACTGACGCAAAACGCAAACATAAACTTTCATTAACTCATTTAGCCCCGACACACCATAGCAAGATAATTCATCGACCCTGATAGTTCAAGGGTAGTGCCAGAATAGCTTATTCAGGCACCACCCATAAACTATCAGGGTCGATCTGTCTGCTTAATTGTAACCTATGCAGTCTTAAGATGACAACTCCAAGCTGAATTGATCTGAGGAAGTCGACATTTGGGCACAGTGAGCTAACATTAATAACAATCATGTGTTCTGGACTGACTTTAATTTTGAACTTTAGAGCGGCGTAAGAACCACTCAGCCATAAAGTCCAGGGGCCTGTTGCATGAGCGAGCTTAGTCCTGCACCAGCCACTAAGCAAGATGCGCCGCCGTATAGCGACGCACCTTTCTTAGTGGCTGGTGCAGGACTAAGCTAGCTCATGGAACTGGCCCCAGAATCACAGGTCAGCTCACGAACTCAGCCGACTCCGGCATTTACTGCACTGACTCGTCGGCATATGCCTGTGCATACACAGAGTCCATATGCATAAGAACACACTCTCACACACACTTATATGCAGGCAAGCGCGCGCGCACTGCACGTACAGAGAGAGAGAGTCAATGAATGGATCAAAGAATCAATAAAACTGTATTGAGAGAGAGAGAGAGAGAGAGAGAGAGAGAGAGAGAGAGAGAGAGAGAGAGAGAGAGAGAGAGAGAGAGAGAGAGAGAGAGAGAGGGTAAGTACTAAAACCGTAAGGCTGCATCTATTTTTTTTTTTTAAATGACGGCCATACGTCAGCCAGATTGACGACACTGGTGACAACTCGTACTTAATGTTTCCCAATCCTCCAACCTGAACCCATTGATTTGATCTTTCTCACGTTCTGTGTCGATCACATATCCATATGTTTAATTAACCCGTTCAGTGCCAGAGACGCAGACTGTGTTTCTGCAAACTTCTTAACTCATTCTACCCCAGACACACCACAGCAGGATAAGGATCCACCATGATAGTTCAAGGGTGATGCCAGAATAGCTTGGCGCCTACGGGCGCCAAGCTATTCTGGCATCACCCTTGAACTATCATGGTCGATATGTGTCCTGCACTGCAATGCAGTCTTGAGAGGACAGGGGCAAAATTTAAGGATTTTGGTGTTGGGGTAGAATGAGTTAAGTCAAGGCCAGGAAACCCCTAGATGTCCCAGGAACGTGGATTCAAAGTGGTGTCAGCAAGAGACATAGATCCTTATGAGCCCCCGCAACTGCCGGGGCTTATAAGGATCTATACCTCTTGAAGTGGGGTGGTGTTTAAATTTTATCGGAACTGAACAGGTTTTGCTTGCAGAAACCAGTACTGTAAACAGTGCCGGTCAGTGTGTGTGTGTGGGGGGGGGGAGGGGGAGGGGGGTGGTGGGGGGGTGGAGGAGGTAGATATTTATACAGTTATTCCACCTCGACAAAACCAGAAATAGCTTTAAAAACTGATGATTTTCATTTCTCCCAAAATATCTTTCTTTGATTTTCTGTTTCGAATTCAAACTCACCCCCATTTTCTTATTTGCCCCCCCCCCCCCCCCCCCCCCATGCGCGCGCGTCACTCTCCTGCTGGTGGTTACATGCACAAGGGAGTTAAATAATGATAAAAAATATATGGTTCCTGACGCGCGTAGTTGTTCACACGTCGTTTTACTTTGGGCATAAAATAGGCTGCTTAGGGTTGCAGCGTGCAGCGTACCTAATGTCGCTTGAAACGACAATAAAATACGCAATAAAGCACAAACTCGTCGTGAAAAGAACAAGACACCGGCTTTCAAAGGAAACAATACATCAGAAGGAATGCTAATGGGCCTTATCAGTCATTGGATATTGGCGTAATGTCGATCACTGTCTTTAAACGCACGCAGCTGCGGCACGTCATCAATTGACGTCAGACGCTGTGTTGTCCACAGCATGTGACGTTAGATAATGTTGTGTCGAAACATTTCCTAAGTCCCATTTGTCGCGATGATTCCTGCAGGAATAATCGCGATAAACCGCTAACGAGACCAGCAGGGTTAATGTTTGTTGTACAGGCTGTTATGGCCAGGGTTCTGAACCCTGGCCAGACCTTCCCCTGCAGCCACTGCGGTCGAACCTGCCTGTCTCGGATTGGCCTCCGCAGCCACGAACAAGCCTGCAGACGTCGTGGGCAACTCCTATAAAATCTTCGTTCGCGAAGTCAAGCCAAGAGAGAGAGACAGGCTGTTATAGTGAAACTAATTACACGTCTTTTACTTTACTCAGTACAGCCTCTGTCATTTTGCCCGTTACTCTAAATACTTCGCTTTCGATCTCAGGTTTGTAGTTCTGGATATTGACCTCGAGTAGACACTCATCGCAGGTATGGTTTATCGAAGAATGCACATAATAAAGAATACTTGAGGCGAAAAACACAGACAATAGTGAATCCCTGACCAGCGCTTCAGCCACTCTGCACATGTCCCTGAGAGCCTGTGCAATTTGCAGATGTGACTGGAATAAACTATGCATGTACTAGTTGAAATCTGATTACATTAACGATGACTTAAGTGTCAGTCATTAACAATGGTTATTGCCTTGTAAGACGAGATAATATACATCATAAATTCTAGGTTTGACACTCAATCTGGTCACTAAATCTCAATACCACGTAATTCAGACATTGAGCCTCTATATGTATCGGTTTAGACAGGTCAGCACATCCTCAAGAGGCATAGATTCTCATGAGCCCCTGCACCGCAGGGTCTCATGAGAATCTATGTCTCTTGCTGTCGGATGTCGGCTCAAGTTCCATCCCCAATCTGAGGCAGTGTTAAGGGTTTAAATGTGAAGTATCATACACTGACACAATAGAGTCGTTTGCGTCACTGCGTGTGTGTGGCGTGTATGATAACCCTGATACACTGGTACCGATGTTTACATGATTAGAAGGCTGATTAATAATGGCTGTACCGCCCGGCTTTCTTACAAACAATCGTAATTAACGTCAAGAGCAAACGTAATATAATGGCTAGCAAAAGAAATGCGACATGTTTGGAATCATCTGAAACACTAAAGTGTTTCCGATGATTAAAACAATGTCGCATTTCTTTTGTTCTTCAGTATACAAGTCTGAGGCGGCGCCGAATAATACACTTTAAAAAAGAAAAATCAGTTTCACGGCAGCAGTCAAGGTATTATTGTGACTAAGTGGTCTGTAGCCTGCCCCTTTATAGACAAATATGTCTGTAACTGATTCTAAAGTGTTTCCGATGATTAAAAAAATGTCGCATTTCTTTTGCTAGCCAGTATATTACGCATTAGACAAATATGTCTGTAATTCTGTCAGTCTGTCTGTGTGGCAGTCACCTTTCTGGTCTGGATGTCAGTCTGTGTTCGTGAGTCAGTGTCTGCCTCTCTTGTTTTCATTTGTGTGTGTGTGTGTTTGTATGTGCGTTTGTGTGTGTGTATGTGCGTGTGTGTGTGTGTATGTGCTGTGCCATAGATATGTGTGCGTGTGTGTATGTGTGTGCTTGTGGGCGTGCGTGGGCGTGTGTGTATGCGTGTGTGCGTGTGTCTATCTGTCTGTGTGTGTGTGTGTGTGTGTATGTGTGTGTGTACACGACCAACTACAACACATGTGTGTGTGTGTGTGTGTGTGTGTGTGTGTGTGTGTGTGTGTGTGTGTGTGTGTGTGTGTCTCTCTCTCTCTCTCTCTCTCTATCTCTTTCACCGTTGTAAAATAAAGAATCATCATTATCTCTCTCTCTCTCTCTCTCTCTCTCTCTCTCTCTCTCTCTCTCTCTCTCTCTCTCTCTCTCTCTCTCTCTCTCTCTCTCTCTCTCTTTCGGCAAATTTGACAGTTGGTCTTGTAACCAAATACTTTCACCGTCAGTTGTAAAATAAAGGTTCATTGTCATTCTGTTTGTCTGTCTGTCTGTTTGTGCACGAGAGCAGACAGTATCTAAGTGACTTTACATGTATATATGCACAGGGGATTGACCTGGGTGCAGAGCCGCCGAAATTTCCGATATTTTACCTGACAGCAAGTCTTAGGTGCGACTGCAGGTAATTTCTTAACTCATTGTACCCGGCCAAGACCGAAATCCCCAAATTTTGCCGTTGTCTTCTGAAGACTGCATTGCAGTGCAGGATACAGATCGATCATGATAGTTCAAGGGTGATGCCAGAATAGCTTGGCGCCCATAGGCGCCAAGCTATTCTGGCGTCACCTTTGAACTATCATGGTCGATCCATATCTTGCTGTGGTGTGTCTGGGGTAGAATGAGTTAACGCTCGCACAAGGGATCAGCCCGTTACAGGGTCTCTTTCACTATCACCGCCAGCTGTAGTACGGAACCAGATCGACCGTGATAACAAGTAGTGCCAGGATATATGCAATCCAGACCAAAAAGGTGACTGCCAAGCGAGTGTAAAATGCAAAGAAGTACCCAACGGAGAAAGAAACACGCTTACCCGTTGTTGTACCCGTCTTTTCTAAGCGTGTTTCTTTCTCCGTTGGGTACTTCTTTGTCGGTATGGGTTGCGCCTCCACGCTAATTAATTAACCCATATCATACTGAGATTAAAAGCTTCAAATTTGTACATTGCCACATGCAAGCTACATTTTAGTACTTACATATAAGGATATAGACCAATGGCTTTAGTCCAAGGGTGGTGCCAGAATAGATTGGCGCCTCTAGGCATGAGTTATTTTAGTCAAATTTATTTGACGCACTGGTCGTATTCCGAATGATAAGGGTTAAATCCTTTTTCTCTCGTGTATTACTTTTGATAGCTGAATGATTGCAGAGATGTGGGTCAGTAATAAGATAAAAAAGGACTAATTATACAGTAACAGGAGCCCCTGCACCCGCATCGGCTCATTAAGATTTATGTCTCGTGCAGGTGTATGCGAGTGACTGGCTGAAAACTGCATGGTCTATACAAATACAATCCACGCTGCAACGTATTATACCAATTCTCCGGGTGAGGTGGCATTAGTGGTAACCCTTTGGCTGTCGGTAGTGGTTTTAGTCGCGATGATTCCTGCAGGAATCATCGCGACTAAAACCGCTACCTACAGCGAAATGGTTAATACTTTGTCGGCCCTTAAGGGAGGGTATAATCTTTTTTTGCGCCCGTTGCATGCCTGCGGCTAACGTAACGGAAACATAGGATTACGGTTTTAAGTCGTCATGCGATTTAGTCATAGGTCTGTTTGCTTTGACTGTAATGATAATTACACCTGAATATCAGAGGGTGCCGTTTTCATATGGTGACAATTAACTTAAAAGTAAATATTATTACACGTATGGTGTCCCCCCCCCCCACCCTCCCACCTTCGTGTCATCTGTGTTTGCATGTTTTATGTATTAGCTTTCAGTTCTATGCTCTCTCTCTTGTTTGTGTGTGTGTGTGTGTGTGTGTGTGTGTGTGTGTGTGTGTGTGCCTGTGTGTGTGTGTTTGTGTGTGGTCAGTTTAGTGTGTAACAAGGACAACATCATCATGTTGGAAAAAGGTATATGATTTTCTCATTTATCCTTGTAAAAATAAAGTTTCATTTTTATTTCATTTCATATCTCTATCTGTCTGTCTGTCTGTCTCCCGCTCTCCGTACCCCCACCCTCCTACACCCCATTTACCTCTGCTCCCGCTCTTCTTTCACTCCCGTGTCTATGTTCTGTGCATTTATCACGAAATATACAAGGATATCACGTTTAATTTAACCGCAAGCACAAACAAAAAACATTCCATTGTGAATGCTTCACGAGGAAAAGAAAACAATTGAAAAAGAAACAAAATGCTTAGCCATGTCAGGTTGCGATCACCCGTTACGATGTAAGTTGCGCAGCCATGGGAAGACCTGCGCGAAATACGTATCCTTTTTTTTTCAAAAACAAAACAAAACAAAACAAAAACAAGCTGATTTTAATTCCTTCTGTCAGACCCGTTTGTGCCTGGGGAGGATTACGATAACAGACTAGAAATTTTTAAGGTCATTCACCTCCGGAAGGCTCTTGCAGTATTTTAACCCTCAGTATTTTAACATTGTTTGCAGAGCCGGTGACTACACGGACAAGGGTTAGCCCCCTGTCTGTCAGCTGCTAGGAATATCTCTGGAACCATCGCAGATTTACTACCAGTTAATCCTATCATTGGAGTCCATCAAGTTTCTCTGAATGAGGCCAGCAAGAGGCATAGATCCTCATGAGTCCCCGCGTATGCGGGGACCCATGAGGATTTATGTCTCTTGTGTTTGGATGTTTGCTCCCTCAAGGAACGCATTAAGACTTATTAGGTCCATATTTTAAGAAAAAGCAGTGAACCTGAAAACTTTTTACAATCATGATAACAGTGCCAATTTACTGCGAGCCTATTTTCAGACCACCCATACAACAGTTGCCGTGAAGAGTAAGCCGCCGATTGCCGCCGTAACGCCGGTTGTTCTGCCTTACGTGTCAAGACAACGTTTGTTGGTTGGTATTACCGCATACGTGACCACCTATTCACAGCGTCAGCTCGCATTAATGAACGTTGACTATTGATCTGAACATTTTATTCTCTCACCTCCAGATTCAATTTGCGCTCATTTCTGATAAATTTGTGATAATAATTTGTCTTATTAATTAGTGACACGTTTTCCCTCTTTTTTTTCAAAACGTAATTTGTTTCTGTTCTTGATTTTTTCTTAACGTAATAAATTATTTCTTGTGTGTGTGTAAACAACTTTAACTGAGTATGTTTGTGCTTGCAATGTTTTTACTTGTATTCGTACGCCCAAAGTGGTTAACTGAGAATGCCTGCTAAGCACAAGAACTGGCGGAAAGCCGATGAATATGATTTATTCTTGAGTGATTGTGCCACACTTTCAATAAATTTTAGTTTTTTTCGAGGGGCTGAATATAGACACAAAGAATGTTGAATGTTGTATGTTGAATGGCTCGAAAATAGCTCAAGGGTAGTGTCTGAATAGCTTGGCGCCTATGGGCTACCCTATCAGTTCATGGTTCCGTCTGTTTTAGCTGTAAGTAAAAGAATCTGCGCATGAAATAATATGTAAATGCGGCGTCAGTGCAACTACACATTTGTTATTCCTGTAATCACTTAGTGGCAATATCTATTCAGTGTGTCATCACTCAGTGTTCGCACGGGATAATTAATTAGCTCTGAAATTTTAACCCTGTAGGCTTTGGCTGACGTTAGCGCTTTTTGTCAAATAGCGTTACCGACAGCCAAATGGTTAACTGTTGTCTAACAAATTGCTAAGAATAACCCCACATAGAAAGAAAACTCTTTAGAAGAACGCGGTCCAAACAGTATTTTTTTTTTGTTAACCCTTTTAGCCCCGGGACCCTGCAGCAGGAGATGGATTCATCATGATAATTCAAGGGTAGTGCCAGATAAGCTTGGCGCCTTAGGCTAGGCGCAAAGCTCATTTGGCACTACCCTTTAATTATCATGATCAATCCATCTCCGGCAACTGGTACGTAGTTATTAGTCAACAGCTCCAAAATTTGAATATGGGATATTCTTATGTTGAATCTGTAGTAGCCATAGGCCGGATAGCGTTATGGTGAAATGACCAACTTAGTGAACTTCTTTTCTTGGTCTTTGAGAATGTTTCATTTTTCAGCTCCCCCACCCGGGTCTGCCCTGAGGGACTTGGGTGGGGTTAACTACTTTTTAGTTTCCAGGGTCACCCTGGTCAGCCCCACATGGGTGAGTTTTCCCTCTATTCTGGGGCATGTGTTTCTGTCTACCCTTGGTCCATTCATCAGTATTTTCTGTTTTTAAACTCTCCCTACTGTCTGCGCTGTCTGTAGCTCTTAATATTGGATGTGTGTTGCTAAATGGTCTTAGGTTTATTTAGCGTATTGGACCGGCTGGCGACATACATTCAATATTCTGTTCAGATTTTTTTTCACAAGCAGTGCAGGCACATCCTGAAAAAGTCTTGTTGCTGTCGGGACGTTAAGCAATGTACAACCATCTTTCTTCAGTGGCACAGGCTTGTGTAGAGAAAACCAGTAAGCAAAGGTCATCGGGCTCACGACGGCTGAGGTGTGCCACGCTCGGCTGTGCGCGTTCCCACTGCGGCCGTCGTGGGCCCGAAGGCGTCAAGTTTGCTAATGGGGAAGGAGTTTTAACGATGTATATGTAAATGCACACAGTTCTCACAGTATTTGTTTCTTCTAGTTCCTGTAAACTAAGATAGTTTAACAGTGACCGGAAACGCATCGTGAAACCCCGCTTTTCAACCGCAGCCTGCCTTTGTTGGTTATTTCCTTGCGTTATGACACGCCTGGCAATCATTGTCATAATCTGGACGTCGAACCCATTGCGAGACGAGAACTTATATATATATATATATATATATATATATATATATATATATATATATATATATATATATATATATATATATATATATATATATATATATATATATATATATATATATATATGTGTGCGTGCGTGCGTGCGTGCGTGCGTGCGTGCGTGCGTGCGTGCGTGCGTGCGTGCGTGCGTGCGTGCGTGCGTGCGTGCGTGCGTGCGTGCGTGCGTGCGTGCGTGCGTGCGTGCGTGCGTGCGTGCGTGCGTGCGTGCGTGCGTGCGTGCGTGCGTGCGTGCGTGCGTGCGTGCGTGCGTGCGTGCGTGCGTGCGTGTGAGAGTGAGTGAGTGAAACTCGAGCAGAGTGCTTGGGTCTACATTAGCTCGACCTGAGGCGACCTAAGCCTGATCATGGTGAAATTTCAGTATGTAATTTAGTACAGATACGTGTCGGACACGTCACGTTCCGGGTGTTTCGTTTTCCACCCGAATTGATTCTTTCACTTCCAGCACCACTAGTGGAATGTGGCTCGACTTGTGTGGTGCTTGCATGGTGAGAAAGCCCGTCACTGCCTGTTGGCGCCCTCTTTATGTCTCTGAAAGTGAAATCATTAAGAATGTGATACGAATAACCCCATTTGTTAAGAACAAAAAAACAACAACAAAAAAATAAAATAAAATAAAATAAAATAAAAAAATAAAAAAGAATAAAAGAGAGGGTGTATATTACATTTTAATGAAGTCGGTAAGAGGCACAGAACTTTTAGAACCCCCGCAGACGCGGGGGCTCATGCGCTTCTTTGCCTCTTGCGGTTGGGTTGTATTCGTATGCTATAATATAATATAATATAATATAATATAATATAATATAATATAATATAATATAATATAATATAATATAATATAATATAATATAATACTATGTAATACTATACGCCAGCAGCGAAATGTTTTACCCATTTAGTCCTGACGCACTACAGCAGGAGATGGGTCGACCATGATAATTCAAGGGTAGTGCCAGATTAGCTTGGCGCCTGTCGGCGCCAAGCTAATCTGGCACTGCCCTTGAATTATCATGGTCGATCCATCTCCTGGAACAGGTGCATAGTCGTTAGATGACGCCTCCAAAATTAAAAAAAAAAAAACGTGCGCCGGGATGAATGAGTTAATGCGGAATAGTTGTGTACTCTTACTACTTTTTAGAGGGAGACATTGAAGGAGCAAATCAGTAGAGAACAAGTCGGTGTGCATTTCATAGTTTGCTTATTTTTTCAGTGGGACAGTGCGCAGTTGATCGTTGCGTGTGAAATTTATTAGAACGCAATAAATAAAGTCGCTATTGGGTGTATCACTGATAACACATTCTTTGTAACGTGACATCCTGGTTGTCTCCCTCTATTCAGTCGCCACTGGCGGCAAGAGGCACAGAACTTCATGAACCCCCGCAGACGCGGGTGCTCATGAGGTTTTATGCCACATGCCTTAACTATTTGGCATTAGTTTTCTTTGAATGTCTTCTTGGAATCACTACTTTTGATGTGACTTTAAACGCTTTGCTTCAACCAAACCATTAGCCACCTGCTTCTGTCAGCAGTGGCATAGATTCTCATGAGTCCCTGCCGCTACAAGGTATCACGAGGAGCTGTCTCTCATTCTGTCAGAACTGAATCAGACCCATAAATTACATCACCAGAATTATTGTACAAATAGGACTGCATTGCTAACTAGTGATAAACTTGGGAGAAATATACATCATACGAAAAAGTGTTGGCTTGGATTTTGGAACGCCGAAAAAAAAAGTCGGCTCGGTATGTGGCAAAACGATGTTTATGTGTGTAACGGTGTCTGATGAATCAGACATTTTGCAAGTAAACAAGGAACACAAAAACAGAGCATAGGAAATAGATCACGGAAAACGTCTCGGTATGTTAGTTACACGGAGTTGTCGTATTAGCCACATGTGTAAAACGTGAGAATACACTAAGACTAAAGGAATTTATAGTTTATTTGGGGTTGAGATTCAGCAACAATTACTCGGCGTGCAAATACAAAGAGAAGACTGAACAACAGCTATAAATCTAGCCAATAAATCTAGTTGCTTCTTCCCCGGCCTACGAAAGGATAAATTGTAAATTGTTTACTTATTCGTACGTCTAATAGGAAAACCCGAAATGTCAATAAATTGTGTTGTAGGTGTCTTTTCTAAGCGTGCTTCTTTCTCCGTTGGGTTCTTCAGTCAATTTCACAAAGCAGCGTCTAGAGGCAAACATTATCATGACCACTGCAGGCTGCAGGGCCTCATGAAAATATATGCCTTTTTGCCAGAGATCCGCTGTAGAAAGAATATTTTGTATTTGTAATTTCTCCCCGTGGTGTACAGATCCTCTTTTCTGGGGTGTGTGTAATATCAACTAAGTGTAAAAAGACATAACATAAATTCTACTTCGCATTGGCAGTAGCAGACTAAAATTCTCAAATTTGGGAATCGGATCGGTCGTCTGAAGACAGTGCTATAGACATAGAGACATATCAGTCATGACAGTTCAAGAGCAGTGCCAGAATATCTTGGCGCCTTTAGGCGCCAAGCTATTCTGACACTGCCCTTGAACTATCATAGTTGAACAATATCAGTCCGGTGTAGTGTGTCGGTGTCAGAGCTGAGTGTGTCAGTTATCAGTATCATGTAATGTGTCCGGTCTGAGACTACGACTGTGTGACGCACGGGGGTTCTTTATAACTTTGGATAGTACAGATTGTATTTAACCCTTTGGCTGCCGGTAGCGGTTTATGTCGCGATGATTCCTGCAGGAATCATTGCGACAAAAAACTCTAACGACTGCCAAAGGGTTAAACCCTTCACTACCGAGTTACGGTGAACACTGACCAAGTGCAAGAGGTGTAGAGCTTCATGAGCCTCCCGTAGACGCAAGGGCTAATGAGGTTCTATGCCTCTTGCTTTCATCATTATCGCTTCTCCCCCCCCCCCCCCCCCCCCCGCGTCTGCCCTGGGGGACTTGGGTGGGGTTAACTACTTTTTAGTTCCCAGGGTCACCCTGTTCAGCCCCACAGGGTGGGTTTTCCATTCTATTCTGGGGCATGTGTTTCTGTCTACCCTTGGTCCATTCACCTGTGTTTTCCTTTTTTAAAACTCTCCATACTGTCTGCGTTGTCTGTAGCTCTTGATATTGGATGCGTGTTGCTAAATGGTCTTGGGTTTATTTGGCTTATTAGACCGGCTGGCGACATACATTCAATATTCTGTTTTTTTGTTTTTTTGAATTTATTAATTTTTTTCACAAGCAGCGCAGGCACGTCCAGAAAGTCGGGACGTCATTTAGGCAATGTACAACCATGTCCTTGAATGTTTTGGTTTTGTATTAAAAAAAAAATTGCCGTTCCGTTTTTAAGTATTTCAGAAACACACGTAAATTTCGATAGCTGTCAGTGGTTTAACCCATTTAGCCGCAACGTACTACAGCAGAAGATGGATCGACCTTAAGAATTCATGGGTTGTACCAGATTAGCTTGGCGCCTGATGGTGCCAAACTAAACAGGCACTACCCTTGAATTATCATGGCCGATACATGTCCTGCAACCGGTACATTGTCGTTAGACGACACCTCAAAATGGAAAATGCGGCCGTAGGATTAAATGGGTTAAAGCGACTGCAGGAGGTCATGAGGGTTTATGCCTCTTGCAGTAGAGTCGTAAAGTGTCAAACACATTTAGTGAGTGGGATATCTTTATTGTCCGGATATCTGTGTGGCCTCGTTTGATATACAGATGTACTTGGTGATACGCACAGATACCCTTTGAATAAGGGCCACTTGCTATATTGCCGCCCTCAGTTGTTTAAATGGCAGTTAACAGTAACCGTTCAAACACAAGCGTGTTAACTTATTCTGCCCCAAGACCGAAATCCCCCAATTTTGAAGTTGCCCTCTCAAGGACTGTATTACAATTCTCGAGACAGATCGAGCATGATATTTCAAGGGTGGTGCCAGAATAGCTTGGCGCCTATGGGCTATTCTGGTTCCACCCTTAAACTAGCATGCTCGATCCATGTCTTGCTGTGGTGTGTCGGGGCTGAATGAGTTAAATTAACACAGGTGTAAAAGTGAAATAAATATAATTTCGATTCCTTCTAGTAATATTCATATGACGTTTAACAGTTGACTAGACTAAAAATGTGTAATTCACACAAAAGTTATTTCCGTCCATTTTGTCCAAAAGACTTAATTTTTACTGTATACCAGAACATACCAATGTCAACCAATGTCAGTGCCACCGCCACCCCACCCATCATTCTCCATTTTTTACTTTCTTTCTAGTGGTAAAACTGAGAAATCATATCATTCCGACCGGTTCAGTCTTCTTTGATTTTCCATTTTAAATTTAACCCAATGAAACGCAGTACATACCGAAGGCATTATTTCATAGCCGAAGCTATAATAATTTATTCTTGTTATGTTTTGAAGAATGTTCTCTTATTTTCCCAAAACAACAAACACAAGTTGTAGTCATGAAGACAATAAAGTGGAGTCCTGAATTCCTCAGCTAACACTTAAAATCAGCAAGAGGCACAGATTCCAATGAATCCCTGCAGCCGCAGGGGTTCCGCATTGGAATGTATGCCACTTGCTGGCAGAAAGCGGCAATATTTTCGTCAAAAGCGTGAGGGGATCCCCTAGACTATCACGACTATCATCGGTATGATCTCATCATAACTGACTTGGTTGGACTACAGAGATTCAAAGGTACCCTGAAATGCGTTCAATCTACAAGAGACATAGATACCAATGCAGCGGCAGGGTGTCAATGGCATTTTGCAGAGAGCGGCCCCATTTTTATCCAAAGGTTGAAGGCGGAAATCATCCGAGTATCGTACCATAACTAAGTTGGACCTCGGAGAATCAAAGGTAGGCTGACATGTTTGCTGGTCTGTGATTTTGGACCTTAGGGCCAAGAACCGTAAGGTCCAAATTCACAGACCAGCACACTTGTTCCTCAAGCACCAGCAGCATCGATACTATCTATTAATAAACGGCGTTGTAGGCCAGAAATGAGTTCCAAGGAACCTGCGGCATACTTATCTGTCAGCGAAATACGAGGTCTGCGGATGCACTGAATGCTTCGCGGTATAAAGATGGCATCACACGAGAAGGTGATAAAATGGATAGGACGGAACAAAGTAGTCTTTGCTACTCGGGCAAAAGCCTATTTAAAAATAAAAAGAACAGTGTTTGTGCTGCACGTATCAGTTTTTGGACACTGAATATTTTATTTTTATGTCAATCTTGCATGTAACAAAATAAATAAATAAATAAATAAAATAAAAATACCCCCCCCCCCAAAAAAAAAAAAAAAAAAAAAAAAAAAAAAAAAAAAAAAAAAAGAGAAAAAAAAAAAGAAGAAATAAAGAAAAAAGAAAAAAAGAAAACCCCACACAACAACAACCACAACAAAACCGCGAGTCGTTTCAAAAACACTTTTTGCTCTCTGTGTTAGAAGTCGGTCAGTGACTTTACAATAATACAATACAATACAATAATACTTTATTAATCCCTCACGGGATATGCAGTGTATCACTAATGATATAGCTTGTGTTTATCTTCGATATGATCTTCAGTTTAACTCCTTCACTGAAGAGAAAAAGTGGACCCGATTCTGCAGCAAGAGACATAGATTCTCATGAGCCCCCGCGACTGCGGGGGCTCATGAGGATCTATGCCTCTTGCTGATACCAATTTGTATCCATGTTTCTTGGACAGTTTTGGCTTTTGGTCGTTGAATGAACACAGACTTCAACAACTAAAACCGCAAAATGTGCGTACGTTAATAATTGCCGGATTCTTGTGAAATTGCATCTCAGTGATTATGGCGGCGAGAGTGAAGATGAAAACAACATTAATTAGTGAAACGTAATGTCTGCATATGAGCTAGCTCATTCATCAAGCATTTGCTTCGAGTGTTGCAGACATTAAATTGCCCCATATATGCATTTTCAGACAAAGGCCGAGCCGCCTAGTTTCGGCATACGAACGGCCGTAATCGTTTTGTGTGCTGGTCTGTGATTTTGGACCCTACGGCCGTAAGTCCAAAATCACAGACCAGCACACAGTTTCTTGAGACAGTGTTACTGTGCCAGTATGCCCGTCTTCCCACGGCCGCGGTCTTTCGCCCCCGTCGTCCCCCCCCCTCCCCCCCCCCCCCCCCCCCCCCCCCCCCCTGTAAATAATGCTGGTAATTTTCCTTATCGCTAAGGAGATATGGATACT
>BTPG01000007.1:47454141-47456641 GCA_036245525.1 Semisulcospira habei
TGCACGAACCATCGCGACAAAACCCACTACCAACAGACATAGGGGTTAATTTTAACTGACGCACGCTTTCTCCCCAATGTCAGGAAATCACAATGGTCGGAAAGTGAAGACACCGACCGCGGCACCATGTAAAGGTTATGTCGACCGCAAGCCGTCGTATCCCCCCCCCCCTTCCCCTTCTCCCTCCCCCTTCCCCCTTCCCTCCCCCCCCCCCCCCCCCCCGGGATACCCCGACTGTTCGTATGCTCCAGCTGTTAAACAATGGTCGTTGACAACCGCACCTTGAAATCGTGCACGGTCAATTTTTCATCGATTTAAAAAAAAAAAATAAATAACGAAACCTTCAAAGCATGTCAATACTAATAGAAAAAAAAATTCCGAGAGAAAAGACTACCGTTTTATGGCAAAAGCCTTTATGTCCATTTTGAAAAAAGCGAGATTTTCATTGTGTAACAATGTAAATCTCGCTTTTCTCAAAAACAGGGGCCATGCTGGCTTTTGCCGTATAACAGCTGAAGGTTAACTCATTCGAGACGTGACGCGCCCGGATACGGGCGCGCCACGTCTCGAATGAGTTAAGCCATTTAGTCCCGAGTCCCTACAGCAGGAGATTGATTGACCATGATAATTCAAGGGTAGTGTCAGATTAGCTTGGCGCCTTCATCTTGGCGCCTGAAGGCGCCAAGCTAATCTAGCACTACCCTTGAATTATCATGGTCAACCCATCTGCAACTGGTACATAGTCATTAGGTTACACCTCCAAAGTGTGAGAAAATATAATGGGACCTTGGGGCTAAAAGGGTTAAATTACGCATTGTTGGGTCTGGTATGTTGGCTCATGTCTGGTGTCCTTCCACGCAGTCTGAATAACCATTGGCATTGAATGTAATTTCCTAAGGTCGATATTGGCCTGAGTTGGCCGGCCCGCACACTGCCAACTGCATGTGGCCGACAATCGGCCGCGGGACCTTTTCCTATTATCGGCCTGAGCAGACCGTCGTACTTCCACCGGCTGGGGTAGAAACAGATTTTATATATATATATATATATATATATATATATATATATATATATATATATATATATATATATATATATATATATATATATATATATATATATATATATATATATATCATTATTGTTTTTCACAAAGTTTATCAACGTGCAATATTTAGTGTTTCACGTCATACCTTCAGTTGCATCTTGTCATCACGAAGAGATAAGCTGCACGTTGTGCACTTTTACTTTTAACCCGAAGTATTAATAAACTGTGTTGTAACTGTCCTTTCTGAGCGTGTTTCCTTCTTCGTTGATCTATTCAGTCCCTCTGCAGTTTTTATTGTTTTCTGTTCACTGTGAAATAGTTCACACTGGACAGAAAACTTAAGACCTGTACATTGAAACACATCGTGGACGCGCACGTCTTTGCAAAAAACTGTGCCTGCTTCTCTGCTGGGGCTTACATCGACGTCGGCCTGAAGAATGATGACACCGACATTTAACCCCGAGGAACTACACCAGCAGATGGATGGGCCATAATAATTCAAGGGTATTGTCACTAATCTGGCACTACCCTTGAACTATCTTGGTCAATCCATCTCCTGCAATTTGTACATAGTTCTTAGCTGACCCTCTAAAATTTGGGAAGTAGTACGGCCTTGGGGTTAAATGGGTTAACATACGGGGCGAATGACTCACAGTTTTTTTTAGAATCGTCTGCACTGACGTATCTAATATTTTCCGGTTTTCCACGTCATCACTGAACGTCTTTAGAAGATAACAGTTGCAGAAGACGGACCGTCAATGATAGCTCAAGGATAGCGCTTGATGAACGCCTCTCCTGATTTGGCAGAAGCTGTATGCCCCTTGTTTGAAAAGCGCGGTTTTTATTGTATTTCAATGACAATTTTTCTCTTTTCCCCAAAACAGACGTACTGGTAAAGCCTATTTTCTTGTTTTTTCGATTATCTCTGTCTCAGCTGCGCTGGCAGTTTTAGCAGTGGGAATGAAAGAGTCCGATGATGCAATCACGCACATTTGCCTGCTCAAAACTGCACCATTCGCTATCGCTTGCAAATGTTGCTCACAATCTGTTGGCTATAGTCTGACGCGTGTTTGAATTCCGGTAGAGTCATGTCTTGCATGATATCGTTCTATGGTACACCCACCCACACACACACACACACACACACAATCACGCACACTCACATACGCACACGCGCGTACACGCACTCACCGACGCACGCACGTACGAAAGCAGGCACGCACGCACGCACGCACGCACGCACGCGCACACACACACACACACACACACACACACACACACACACACACACACACACACACACACACACACACACACACACACACACACACAGAACTCAGAACCTTACTGCACATCTTCTTCTTTGCTAAACCGCAAAACTGAACCCTATTATACATGACTTTTTTTTTCTCCCCCTATAAATTGGCACCGCTGTTTCTTTAGTGGTTGTAG
>BTPG01000007.1:47461641-47579141 GCA_036245525.1 Semisulcospira habei
GCCCGCAGTTCTGCGATAACTATAAAGCGTTCTGGTTTGCGTCGTAGGATCATCGTAGAACGTACACAGTTAACCCATTCAGCCCAGACGCACTACAGCAGGAGATGGGTCGACCATGTTAATTCAAGGGTAGTGCCAGATTAGCTTGGCGCCGAGCACTGCCCTTGAATTATCATGGTCCGTCCATCTCCTGCAACTGGTACATAGTCGTTAGATGACGCCTCCAAAATTTGGGAAATACGGCCGTCGGGCTGAATGATTTAAGTGATTTGAGTTTTCAGTTTTAACCCTTTGGCTGTCGGTAGTGATTTTGGTCGAGGTGATTCCTGAAGGAATCACGGCCTCGACCAAAATCACTACCGACAGCCAAAGGGTTAATGAGTCTGCCTGTAGATCAGCTTCTTAACCACTAATGAACTGATCGATTGAGATTTTTTAAATCCATAGCAGAAAGGTGTCTTTCAAGCGTGTAAAGATACACAGAAATACCAAGGAAGAAAAAACACGCTTCGAAAGGACAACGGTTTATTATTTTATTTTCCTTTTTTTTTCTCTCTTCAAAATAGACATACAGACGAAAGAAGGAAACACACTTCGAAGGGAGTATTGTACAACGTACACCATTTATTAAACCATTTTCCTTTTTTCAAGATAGACATACGGACGGAAATGGCCTGGCAATGGCCACTTATCATGAGATATAGTTTTGTGTGTGTGTATAAGTAACCCTTTTGGTAGTGTTCCTTCCTCCCAGCAGCAGAGAAAGAGGTCATGGAGCTTGTTGTGCAGTGCGGCTGTGCCTCCATGTTTCCAGATCTCTGGCGGTATTCCATCAATGCCTGCTGCTTTGCCACTCTTGAGCTGGTGGATGGCTGTGAGGGTCTCTTCAGCGGTGGGCGGTTCGTCCAATTCAACCTTTACTGGGAGGTGTGGGATTTGTAGGACGACTGCTTCTTGAACAGTGCGCTCAGCGCTGAAGAGGCTCTGAAAGTATTCCGACCAGCGGTTCAAGATGGAGGTATTATCTGTGAGGAGTGCCTGCATTCGCGCTTCGCAGGGGACTTTGTACCAGGTGCCTGGGGCCATACACTGCTTTCAGTGCTTCGTAGAAGCCCCTGTAGTCACCATTGTCAGCACAAAGCTGGGTCCTCTGTGCAAGTCTGGTCCACCACTCATTCTGGAGATCTCTGAGCTTGCGCTGGAGACTGCTGCAGACGAGGCGGAAGGCAGACTTCTTCACAGGGCAGGAAGGCTGGGCTAGGTGGGCCTGATGGGCGGCTCTTTTTTTGCTAGGTGTTCCTGGATCTCTACATCGTTTTCGTCAAACCAGTCTTTGTCCTTCTTTCTGGCGAAACCCAAGACTTCTGCAGAGGATTTTGCAATAGCAGTTTTCAGTTGTTCCCAAAGTGTTTCAGGGGAGGAGTCTACTGGGTCCGCTGTGTCTTTGAGCCTGCGCTGTAAATCTGTCTGAAAGGCAGCTTTCACATCGTCACGCTGAAGGCTGGCAACATCAAGCTTTTTCTTGGGGGGCCCCCATTTCTTGGGTTTTGGCTTGAAGTGGAGCCTGAGTTTGCAGCGGACAAGGCGGTGGTCAGTGTGGCACTCTGCGCTGGGCATCACTCTGGTGAGGAGGACGTCACTGCGGTCCCTCTGACGCACTAGGACATAGTCGATAAGGTGCCAGTGTTTGGAGCGAGGATGCATCCAGGTGGTCTTTCGACTGTCCTTTTGCTGAAAAGTAGTGTTGGTGATGACCAGTTGCTGCTCCGCACAGAACTCCAACAGTAGGCGGCCATTGTCATTGCAGTTCCCCACGCCATGCTTGCCGAGGACTCCTTTCCAGGCTTCAGAGTCCTGGCCCACTCTGGCGTTGAAGTCGCCAAGGATGATGACTTTGTCGTCTACAGGGGTACTCTGTAGGAGACTGCGCAGGTCAGTGTAAAACTTGTCCTTTTCAGCAGGCTCTGCCAGGAGGGTTGGGGAGTACACACTGAGAAGGGTGACGTGCTGCTGGTGTCTCAGTGGGAGGCGCATGGACATGATGCGGTCTGAGTGGCCCGTTGGTAGGTTTTCCAGCTTAGTCGCAATGGATGTCTTGACCATGAAACCCACGCCTGAAAGCCGTCTTTCTGATGCAGGCCTGCCTGACCAGTAGAGGGTGTACCCAGCACCAAGTTCTTGGAGGCTGCCTTCGTCCGGAAGGCGTACTTTGCTGAGCACGGCGATGTCGATGTTTAACCTCCGCAATTCATGGGCAATGAGGGCGGAGCGACGTTCAGGGCGTCCGCTGTCTGCTTTGTCGAGCATGGTTCGGACGTTCCAGCATGCTACGTTGAGTCCGGTCGTGGTCGTCATGAGAGTGGATCCGTTATTCTTTCTTGTTTTTTTGACCGCAGGAGAAGATGCCCGTTGACCGCGGCTAGCCAACTGGGGTTGCGAGGGGACGAGCTTTGGTTAGGCCACCTTTTCTAGGCCCCTCTCCGTGTGGAGCAAGCAGTGCTGTCCCTAGAGACGGCTGCTTGGTCGTTCAGGGTGTGCCGAGTGATGTCATCCCCAGGTCAACATCAGGCGACCAATATCCTGAACCGCCTGCATGCAGGTTTGAGACTGCGGCTTTCAGTGACATCTTTCACCTGCCGTTTCGCCCCTCGCCCGTCGCTACAGGACTTGGAATGGTCAGTGTCATGGTCCGTGGACGTTTCCTAAAGCCTGCGCGGTGGAGCTTTTTGGTGGAGTGCAGTGTGCGCAGTACTGGCCCCACCCTTTAAACCCTTGGTTCATCTGCCATGGCCTAGCAAGCTGGGACGATGGCATCGAGGTCCTCGGGTCGTAGGTTTTATATCAGACTGTCCTTGTCCTAGTCTCTGGCTCAAAAGCCTTCCCCGGAGACACGGGGGCTTTGATGTCAGGGGTTTCCTCCCTTAGCCTTTTCGCAGCCAAGCGGCCAGGTGATGCAGTCGTTATCACCCTGTACAAGAACAAAGGCGAGAAGTCTGACTGTTCCAACTATCGGGGAATTACCCTGCTGTCCATTGCTGGGAAAATCCTTGCAAGGCTGCTCCTGAATCGGCTGGTACCTGCCATCGCTGAAGACCAACTCCCAGAGGGCCAGTGTGGCTTCAGAGCAAACAGGAGCACCACCGATATGGTCTTTGTGCTGAGACAGCTACAGGAGAAGTGCCGCGAGCAGAACAAAGGGCTGTACGTAACATTTGTCGACCTAACAAAAGCGTTCGACACTGTGAGCAGGCAAGGCATGTGGCAGATCCTGGAGCGACTTGGCTGTCCCCCAAAGTTCCTCAACATGATTGTCCAGCTACACGAGGACCAGCAAGGCCAGGTCAGACTCAACAATGACCTCTCAGAACCATTCCCTATTCTCAACGGCGTAAAGCAGGGCTGCGTGCTGGCACCGACCCTCTTCACCATCTTTTTTAGCATGATGTTGAAGCAGGCCACAGTGGACCTCGATGATGACGATGCAGTGTACATCAGGTATCGTCTCGATGGCAGCCTGTTCAACCTCAGACGACTGCAGGCGCACACGAAAACCCTAGACCAACTGATTCGTGAGCTGCTTTTTGCTGATGATGCTGCCCTCGTTACACACAGAGAGAGCCCTGCAGCGCATCACGTCTTGCTTCGCAGATGCTGCCCAGCTCTTTGGACTCGAGGTCAGTCTGAAAAAGACAGAGGTCCTCCATCAGCCGGCACCCAAGACAGTGTATCGCCCTCCTCACATCACCATTGGCGAGTCTGAACTAAAGTCAGTGCACCAGTTTACTTACCTTGGCTGCATTATCACGTTGGACGCCAAGCTGGACAAGGAGCTTGACAGCAGGCTGGCAAAAGCGAACAGCGCTTTCGGGCGACTTTTCAAGCGGGTGTGGCACAATCAACAGCTGAAAACAGGCACCAAGATCAGCGTGTACAGAGCTGTGGTCCTCACCACCCTGCTGTATGGTTCCGAGTCCTGGGCCCTCTACCGCAGCCAACTACGACTCCTCGAACGCTTCCACCAGCGCTGCCTGCGTACCATCCTGGGCATTCACTGGAGTGACTATGTCACCAACGTCGAGGTCCTTGAACAGGCTGAAACTGTGAGCATCGAGGCTTTGCTGCTGCGGACACAGCTCCGCTGGGCGGGGCATGTCTCCAGGATGGAGGATCATCGCCTACCAAAGATCACCCTGTTCAGCGAGCTTGCTACTGGACACCGTGACAGAGGGGCACCAAAGAAGAGATACAAAGACTGTCTCAAGAAGTCACTTAGTGCCTGCCAAATCGACCACCACCAGTGGTCTTCGCTTGCTGCGGACCGTGACACCTGGCGCTCCACCATTTACAAGGCAGCTGTCTCCTTTGAGGACTCTCACAGAGCTAGCCTTAAGGACAAGCGGCTCAGGAGAAAAAAACAGAGATGCCGCAGCTCAGAACCCTGGCCATACCTTCCGCTGCAGCCACTGCGGTCGAACCTGTCTGTCTCGGATTGGCCTCCGCAGCCACGAACAAGCCTGCAGACGTCGTGGGCAACTCCTATAAAATCTTCGTTCGCGAAGTCAAGCCAAGAGAGAGATAAGTAACCCATGAGTTGGAACAGTTGACTAGTTATAGTCTGTATGATGACCTTAGTGTCAACTGCTGAATGATTGGCCTTATGAGCGACTTAGCTCACTGCTGCTGCCGCAAGGTGGTGTTAATACAGTAGGGGCTAAACTCGGCATTCACATTATCTTGGGTCCTCGTGATATACTGCATGCCACGGGTATGTCGTGGTCTGTTCACAGGCTTTCGTTTAGTCTGGTATATCGCACAGTAGGATTAGTTATTGTGGTTTACTGCGCTTTGCGTGTCCGGATTCTATTGTTTTATATGCCATCCAATCGGACTCACCTGAGACACCGAGAATAGTGACAGTTTTCCCCTTATGAGAGCAGCGACAACGCAGGGCAGTAAGAGAAGACAATTTCAGCTAAGTCGACCATTGCAATCACATAGACATGTGCTGGTCTGTGAACTGGACGCTATCGCACTAGGCTATTAGGTCTCAACTCATAGCCAGCGCGGCATACATGCTTTAGGCCTGTATACTATAGTAGTAAAACTGACTGAGTCAGCATTTCAGACGCTGCTGTCTGGAACTGGTTCACACAGGCCTAAGAATAGATCGTCCGTAGTCTATATGTGTTATCCGTCGTACATACACTATACAGCTAGACACAGATGAGAGGACAGTCGATGATCCTACGATTGCAGGGGCTCATGAAAATCTACGCCTCTTGCAGGTCTTAGTGAAGGGTGTCTGTTTCGGCAATCTACCTGTATATCAGAAACAGGTGAAGGCCAGGGGGCAAATGAGGGGTATGGGCTGAGTTGGAAACTTGAAAGGGGGTTGGGGGGATAGGGTTCCGTTGAAAGCTGCGATTATTAGTCAGCAGCGGCTATTTTTAGAACGACTGATAGCCCAGGTGTGTAAATCACAGCTCTCTCTCTCTCTCTCTCTCTCTCTCTCTCTCTCTCTCTCTCTCTCTCTCTCTCTCTCTCTCTCTCTCTCTCTCTCTCTCTCTCTCTGTTGTGGAGTCTCTCGTTTCCCACACTCCTTTTAGTTGGGTTTTGTAGTCTCACAAGTTCACTTTCAAAAGCTGCTTCACTTCGCACGCTCGCACGCACGCACGCACGCACGCCGCCCGGCGCACGCCGCGCACGCACACACACTCTCTCTCACACACAACGTATCACACATAGACGCAAGAGTGCTGTATATAAATAGATGCAAGCCTAATTTCCGAGTCAGTGATGATAAGCCGCCAGTCTAAATGAAATTTACGAAAGTTGATGAGTAATTGGACATCAGAGGTCATACATATACAGAAGTTATAAATAGCCACTGATAATATCAGTCAAAATTTGCGTTAAATGTCCATCAAAGTTTGCCGAGTTACAAATTCAGACTCATATCCATCACGGGTATTTGATATATTTCCGATCTGTAACTCTCACAATTTGACGAATACTAAAAATGTCCATTTATTTCATCTTTATTGATATTATTATGATCCCTGCCAGACGTAACATTATCGAAACTAAATCGAGAAAAGCATAAAGACGTTTTGAGATGTTAAAATCGAGGACATTTTTTCGCCCATCCCCTTTATCTGCAAGAGACATAGATTCGCATGAGCCCCTGCAGTCGCAGGGGCTGATGAGAATCTATGTCTCTTGCTGGCAGACATTGGTTTCAGCAGTTTTCAGATTGTGGTGGTTATTTTGGGTGTAATCCTACCAATGAGTTATGAGAAACTGATGCCGAAAAACTATAAATTGAGCGCAGACGGCAAGGTAATATAGTGCGCCATATTTTAACCCAAACTGCATCTGGTGCGCAGTACAGTCAAACCCTTCACAGCAGAGAAGAGGAGTACACGCTCCAACTGCAAGGGGTATAGATCCTCATGAGCCCCCGCATTCGCGGGGGCTCATGAGGATCTATGCCTCTTGCTGATGCCAGTTTGTGTTGATGTCCCTTGGACGGGTGTAGCTTGTGGTCGTTGAATGAACAAAGATTTCAAAATCGAAAATTGCGTCCAGTGTCAGGGGAGGGGCAAAACCTGTCATGGGCGACGTCATTGAAACCTGAATGAAGCTCTGAAAATTAATAACTCTGCTTATAATATGTCGTGATAAATTCTCGCAGATAAGGTGACATGAAAATGAAAGTTAACAAATGATGAAAAGGCAGGTTTCCTCAACTCCCATAATTGTACGTAAATCTGTGTGTGTGTGTGTGTGGGGGGGGGGGGGGGGGGGTTTGGGGGGACACTGCCATAGCCATAAGTACCAAAATCACAAACATGCACATGCTATTTTATTAATCCTTTTTTTCCCTGTCGGTAGCAGTTTTTGTAGCGATGATTCCTGCAGGAATCATCGCGACAAAAACCGCTACCGATAGCGGAAGGGCTGAGTAACTTTTGGGCCCGAAATCTATCGATCAATGCCAGTTTGACCTGTAACACTGGGTGCTCACACAGTTTCTTCCTATGCCTTAGCCAGTGTAGATACGGTGAGATAATGAAAAGCAGCCAGTGACGCAATCGTCTCGGCCTTTTGGGTGATCCTGTGAGTATTCAGTTGCCCAGTAACGTTTATAGGGTTACACATGTCATATGTGATTGTCTTGTTATACAAATTTGAAATGCTTTTCAAAATCAGCGGTTAAATGTGTTGCATATTGATCCCCCCCCTCACCTCCCCCCCCCCCGACCCCGACCCCGTATTCAATGTGAAAGGAAGAGCGTACACTCTGATTTGTGTGTTGAAATCAGAGCAAAAGCAAAAGGTTCCACGAAAACTGACGGGGTGAAGACATTTTAACGTCGTATTTTTCTTCTGCAACTGAGGTAGTCTGTGACAGGTTTTGCAGTACGTGTAGTACTTCACAGCACAGTTGATCGACCGTGGCTTGAGAGTTGCTCTGCATGCATATGCACGCGCGTGCCCTGAAGAGTATAAGGCTTATGTTCGCACGTGCAGTCGTTCTGCGCAAGCATGCGTGCATACACCCCCTGCTCTGCCTCCATCCAGTAACACCTTGCTCCGTTCCACCACACTCATTCCCACTTAACCCATTGTGTCCCAGGTACGAAATACGCACATTTTGGAGTTGTCCTCCGAGGACTGCATTACAATTCAGGAGAGATCGACAATGATAGTTCAAGGGTGGTGCCAGAATGGCTTGTCGCCTATAGGCGCCAAGCTATTCTGGCACCACCCTTGAACTATCATGGTCAATCCATATCTTGCTGTGATGCGTCGGGACTGAATCAGTTAAATTACTTTCACACACACACACACACACACACACACACACACACACACACACACACACACACACACACACACACACACACACACACACACACACACAATTACGTACGCGCGCACACGTAGACATACTCACATAGCCCTCAACAAGTGCAAAAGGTCAGAGGGAGAATTGCTGAACATGCAGGCTGATGCTAATTCTGGAAGCGAGCGCTTTTTATGCACACCAGAGCATTGCCGGAGGTACATGTCTGTTGCGGTTGTGGAGAGTGGGGAAGTAACCCACTTAACCTCACGGTCGCATTTCCCAAACTTTGGAGGTGTCTTCTAACGACTATTTGCAGGAGATGGATCGACCCATGATAAAATCAAGGGTAGTGCCAGATTAGCTTGGCGCCATCAGGCGCCAAGTTATTCTTGACTTATCATGGTCAGTCGATCAGTCAGTCCATCTCCCGCTGTATAGTGCGTCGGGGCTAAATGGGTTAAAGGGATTGATGAGAAGGAAGGGGGGGGGGGGGGGGGGGAGCAGGGCAGAGGGTACAGACACATTATGGTCAGACCAAAAGTAAACATACGAACTTCTGTTCACTTTGTTCTGGCCAAAATTAGCGTAGCCGTATAAAGAGACGGAGGTAGGGGGTTATGGAAGAGGTGGAAGGTAGGCAAGTGTTAAGCAGGTGAGCTTGAGAGGTGCAACGTACGAGTGTGGGGGAGGTGGGGGGGGCGGGGGGGGGGGGGGGGGGGGGCGGGGGCTAAAAGTGTGGAGGTCCCTCACAGCAGTCACAGAAACAAGGCGAGATCTGTTTGGATGATTGTGGTCTGGCTCGTACAGTGAAGACGCGTGGCTTGTCCTGATTATCTTGTACTGAGCTGAAAAGCGATGATGATTCCGATGATCATGTATAGGTGGGTGGTGGGGGAGGTGGAGGGGGAGGAGGGGGGGGAGGAAGAGACTTGAAAAAGCTGAGGAGGACTGAATATCAGGATTGATTCTCGCTTTAATTAACCCATTTAGCCCCAACACAGAACCACAGGAGATGGATCAACCATGATAATCAAAGAGTAGTACCAGATTAGCTTGGCGCCGAGCTAATCTGGCACTACTCTTTGATTATCATGGTCGATCCATCTCCTGCAACTGATACAGTCGTTAGATGGCACCTTCAGAATCTGGGAAATTTGGCCTTGAGGTTAAAAGGGTTAAGTAAGTCATGCGAATCTCACGAGGCTAATCGCAAAGCAGTGAAACAAAAGCCATACGGGATATATTCTTATCATTAACCCATTGCATGTCGGTAGCGCTTTTTGTCGCGATGATTCCTGTAGGAATCATTGCGACAAAAACCGCTACCGGTTGTTTGGTTGGTTAGTTCGGGTTTAACGTCCACAGCACCGAGGTGATCATGGACGGCCCTGACGCCGGGCGGGTTATGAGGGACAGGGAAATCTATTGCCAATGGAGTACGACCTGAACACTGATCAACTCAGGCGCACTCCAACTGTGCCACTTTGATTTACCAGGACCTTTCAACGGACATGCTATTGAACAAATCCGTTTTTTTCCTCCTGGATTGTGAATCCAGCTACCGGGGCCGGGACGGGATTCGAACCCACGACCCGGCGATTCCCTTCGCTCTACTGCTCGACGTTTAACCGCCTGAGCTATTTCGGACTCTAAACCGCTACCGACACGCAAGTGGTTAATATTAAATAATGCACTCGCAAAAGTAAAACAATGCAACATGTATAAAATACTTTTAGGGAGTGACAGAGAACCTCTGGCGGAGCGTGAATTGTTTCGATAATCCTGTTCAGGTATTTTAACTCGCTGTAGCGGCGTGGGGTATTTTCAGACCTTTGTTTTCAGTTGTGTTGTTGCTGCTGTCAGCGCGAGCTGATGCCGCTGTATTCCACAACAGCTGTTTCATTTTTGCGATGTATTTTTTAGGCGTGATATTTTATTTTCGTGTTTGCCGGCTATACTCGTTTTTATTTGAAGGAGGAGAAGATATTTTGTGGCTCCCCTTAGAGTTCAATTTGTAAATTGCGAGTGACTCGGAGCCAAAACTACCATCCATGTTTGCAAGAGACATAGATCATCATGAGCCCCTGCAGCCTGCGGGCGCTCATGAGGATCTGTGCCTCTTGCAGGAGGTATATTTTGCATCTTGTTTTTTTTCCTGTCAATTAATTGTTTGTACTATATTATGCTGTGAACGGCGATGCCTGTCAGTGTTAGCACGTCGTTCATGTAGATCTGTGTCAGTTTTAGTCATAGTAAAATTGATCAGCTATTAAGGATTGAACACCACCCAACTGCAAGAGGTATAGATCCTCATGAGCCCCCGCGAATGCGGGGGCTCATGAGGATCTATGCTTCTTGCTGAAACCACTTTGTATCCACGCTCCTTTGACGGCTGGCGATCTTGGTCTTTGAATGTATGATGACATTCAAAACACCATCAGCGTCTACTTGCAGGGAAGGGGTTAGTGTTTTGATATAAAAAGTTGTGGATCTGTGTAACTCAAAAGAGGGAGATATTATGATGTGGCAATCTACGATTTATTTGGGTCCATTTTGTTTATGGCATGTGGAGCATTTATTAAGATGAGCACACGTTCATTAAGATTGTAAACATGATTACCTTCGAGCACTGCCGTCATGTTATTTCGGTTTTGAACCTAATGCTCAGTTCCATAACTGTGATTATGGACGGCTAATCGGTGCATTTCTCTGTTCTTTAATGACTCGAACTGCAGAACTGTAATTTAACCAGAATGTAATTATCTTTTTTTGTCTGTTTTATATTTGTTGAATGGTTTCGACCGCCAAGCCCAGCAAGAAATTTGTAGTAACGTCAGTCGACAATAACATGCTTAGAGTCAACCCTCTTGAATACCCGAAAAATAAGAACACCACTAAATTGCAGGAGACAAAGAACCTCATAAGCCCCCGCAGATGCGGTGGCTCAGTGAAGGTTTTTGCCGCTTGCAAGCCCCATTTTTATCAGTGTTTGTGTAAAAGGTAGGTTATTGGGCGTAGAATTTGATATGGTTTCAAGAACACAATTTCTCTGTTGGCAGTGAAGTGGTTATATATTGTACCCCTGAGGTTCTAGTTATAAATTTAGCCAGTTGACACAAACTGTGTTTCTGAAATCTTGGCTAATTCCACGCCAAAGAGCCCGAGCCGTCCAAGGAACTTGGATTCAAAATAGTATCAGCAAGAGGCATAGATCTTCATGAGACCCCGCATCTGTGGGGGCTCACGAGGATCGATGTCTCTTGCAGTTGGATCATGTTTTTTAAAGTTTTCTCGGCAGTACTGGGGGTTACTATGAACCTGCTTCTGCTATTAGACATGGAGCAGCGACTGCGGGTTGCTGTTCTAAATTCATAATTCATTTATATTTTAATCATCCTGAAGAACTACACAATTGATTGCATACATTAAACTTCAAAACTGCGTCATAAACACAGGTATACCTACAATTTCAAAGCCAGACTTAGGTTACTGCAAGAAGGCCTGAATTGCATGAACGTAATTCAATCATATTATACTCATATTAGGTCATTTCCGGAGTGGTTTTCACTTAAATTTATAATTATGACGTCTTTTCGACGTTTAATGACAATCACGAGCGTCATGTCGTAGTTAAAAGATAATCATGAAACGTCATTTCGTAGTTAAAACACAGCCATGAAACGTCATTTCGTAATTAGAACGGCCTACTCGAGGCAGTATATGGTTAAAAGATCGCAACATCTTCTGTATAAATGTTCTTAGTATGATTTACAATGCATGTAATGCTGGGCAGAAGGGCTAATTGAAATTATTAAGTTTGAATGTCAAAATGAAAGACTTTTCTGCCCTCCTTCTCCTGTGCACGCAAGAGAGTTCCTTCTGTTACTCTGAAAAGGCAATGGACAACTTGTACCTGATACTACTCACGTGGATCGTGAAAAGAAATGTAGAACAGTCTTATTTCGGGCAAGACAACATTGATAACTGGTATCTGCAAATTTTAGCTCACCATCGAGCAGATTGCTAACAAAACGCCATTTCCTAGTTAATAGACATGCCTGCAATGTCAAGGTCATACTTAAGGATTGGGTCGGAACTGCGTGACATGACCGTGATTTGATTAAATTGTATTGACTTATCGGGAAAAGAGGGCGTGTAGATTATCTCAAAGAGAAGATACAAACCGGAAACTTCAAAACCAGTTTTCACAGTTGAACTGAGGTACAGCAGAACCTGTTTGGAGCGACCGCCTTCATGAGAGATGACCTGTCATTAACTCATTCTACCCCAGACACACCACAGCAAGACAAGGATCGACCATGATAGTTCAAGGGTGATGCCAGAATAGCTTGGCGCCTATGGGCGCCAAGCTATTCTGGCATCACCCTTGAACTATCATGGTCGATCTGTGTCCTGCACTGCAATGCAGTCTTCAGAGGAAACGGCATAATTTAAGGATTTCGGTGATGGGGTAGAATGAGTTAAAGACCATCATTTATGTGGCTGTAACAAAGTCTTCGGGCCGACCTCGCTCGCAGTGGGCTCGCGCACGTCTGTGCACGGGCCCACTGCGGCCGACGTCGGCCCGAGGGTCCTTTGGTACTAGCATAAATAATAATCTTTAATGACAGATGACGCATTTTGCCCTTCACGAATTATCTTGCGAGGTCACCTGCCTTTGGACTGAGAACACTGTTTCTTGCAGTTAAGGTGGTTGCGCAAAGTAGGATCTGCTGTCATGCCAAAGTTTGATAAAAAAAAAAAAAAATATTCTGTATGCTACGCGACAATTCTAAGCAAAGAGCGCCCCTTCTTGCGTACCACGGCAGAGAGGAACCAGGCGTACACTTTTATAAATTTGTTTCCGACGAATCGACGAATGGTTAACTCATTCAACTCCGACACGCCACGGCCAGACATGAATCGAGGTTGATAGTTCAAGGGCTGTGCCAGAATAGCTTGGCGCCCATAGGCGCCAAGCTATTCTGGCACAACCCTTGAACTATCACGCTCGATCTGTTTCCGGAAGTGTAATACACTCTTCAGGGGTCAACTTCAAAATTTGCGGATTTCGGTTCTGGAGCAGAATGTGTTAAGACACTAAACGTGTAGAGCTTTAATGTATTTTGTCACCACAATGGTGATTTCAGAGATTGGGCGCTGAATAGTCTAGAAACAAAATTTAAACCCCACGCGGTAAACGGTTGCTCACGCGGTGACGTAGCGGAATTCGCATTCAGTAATGATTGGATGATCAAGCCTCTATGTATGATCCAACCCTGTCCCCGCGACGACTGACCAGTGCGTTCGTAACAGACATATAATAGATGTCATCAGTAGTTAGAGATATATACCGTAAAAATTCATTATCACTGAAATGCACTTGACGTCTTTCAGATATGACGAAATGTTGGATATTTGCACATACACAAATATTTTTCTTGTGTTTCGATGCCACTATCAACTAGTTGTAAACTATTTGTCAGATTTTACGCCGATTTTGTCAGTATACATGACATGTTTTCACTCCGAATCTTGTTTGTGTACGTGAAAAACTCTCTGCCAACTTTCAGTGTGTAAACACTTGTGGTTTTTTTTTTTTTTTTATTTTTATTTTTTTTAATAGTTAAAAAGAAACAGTTTTGACAGCTTTCCACTGTTTGATATGTTTTGACAAGCCTTAAGAAAACAATCTGGAATTAGCTGAATTAAAAAAAAAAAATATTGAACAGGAAGCCAGAAAAACAAACTTCAGCTTCAACACTTTAACTGCCAGCGGCTAGAAAGTTTTGTCGCTGAGCCTGGACCGTCGCAGATTGGCTGATAACGTAGTTTGTTGGGGGCGTTTGGCCGTGAATGAGGCCAGCAAGAGGCGTAAATCCTCATGAGCCCCCGCGAATGCGGGGGCTCATGAGGATTTATGTCTCTTGCATTTGGGTGTTGTTCTTACTGCTTTGGCTGTGAAAGGGTTAGGTCTACCTACATTCAGAGTTCGTCGCATTGAAGGTGTCGAAATGAGTTTTCGCTGTATGCACTTACATCTCTCAACACTGAAATACAGGTTAGCGATAGCGTTGCCGGGTACACCGATAGTGCTAAGTATTATTAGAATAATGTTTTGGTCTGAGTCGTCAGTAATAATTTCACTGATACGTGATAGGTAAATAATAAAGACGGTTTAAAAGGGCGTTTTATGCATAACTGTACCCGCCAGACATGCTGTTAATTTTTTTTTTTATGAAGGATTGCACAAACTTATGAATTCGGCTAGGGCAACGTATCTTTCATGTACACGTTTATCTTTGGATATTTGGGAAAGAAAACGTGATTTTGCAAACCTTTGATTGAAGAAACATTACTTTTATTTTCAATTGTGTGTGTTCCCTCCGTAGTAATTAGATAAATTTAGGCTTACCCCCTTGAGTGGAACATATATGGGCTGCTCTTTGTAGATAAGGCTTTTGCTTTGGTAATGTGTCTCTCTCTCTGTGTGTGTGTGTGTGTGTGTGTGTGTGTGTGTGCGTGTGCGTGCGTGCGTGCGTGTGTGATGTTTTTTCTTTCAAAAATCCAATTCGGCGTTGTATGCGCGTGTCTTTTGATTGTCGTCCTCAACTTCGTTGAGTCTTTGTAATATGTTCCAAATGGTCAGCTGCTAATCGTGTGTGTGGAGTGTGTGTGTGTGTGTGTGTGTGTGTGTGTGTGTGTGCGTGTGTGTGTGCGTGCGTATGTGTGTGTCTGTGTGTGTGTGTGTGTGTGTGTGGGGGGGGGGGGGGTATCGAGCGTTGATTGAAGCGATGAAAGGTAATCTCGAGTTTCGGTCTTCAGCATCTGTTGCCCGCATTTTCCTAGGTGTAAATACAGGCTTTAACACCTCATGACTCCCTCTATAATGGAGCAAAGATAAGTAATGCTTATTCCTTCCAGTAAGAGGGATAGATTCTCATGAGCCCCTGTGCCCGCAGGGGCTCATGAGATTCTATTCCTCTTGCAGACACTGAGATAGCGTGTGTAACTCATTTCTAAATATCTCATCTCATCCTGGAAATTTTCCGCCGTCTGCGACATAAACATTCGACTATTAATTATCTGCTCTCTTTGATTATTAATTACGTTTTCTCTTTCATCTCGGTGTACATATGTGCCATAGGCGTTTGATGCATAACTGGCTATCAGTTGCTTAAATATGTCCCTGCTTCATCAAATACGTTTGATCATGAATTGCCTGTACCTTTCAGCGTGCACTGTAAACGGAATTCGACAAAAAGATTTTGTTTGTTTGTTTGTTGTTGTTGGTGCGTATAGGTAGACATACTGAGCGATGTCTGGCCGATACGCGCACACGTATCCCGTTGTAAGTTAACCCCGGGTGATAGATGTCCTCAATCTGAGGATTTAAGTCAGTGTTGCCAGCAAGAGCCTGAGCCATAAATTGTTACTGAGCCTAGCCTTGTCTCCAGCGCAGACCCCGTGTCTGGGTCTGCCTATCGGAACTTCACGTGACCATGTTGCTCAACGACTGAGCTGAATTCTTATGGGTTCCCATCATGCTATTTTAATGCGTAGTAGAGGTGTATCGAACTCACTTGCCATGAGCGGTCGAGGAAATTCTATACCTTACTTCAAACTTTGCACATAATGTGGTTAATTTGTATTGTAGTTAGGTTTTAGAGTTTTTATGAACAACCCCTGTTTGGGAAAGAAAAACTGCGCTAGATTAAATACATGATCGACTTTTGAGATTTCTTGGCCTAATGTGATATTCGCTCAGGTCTGGGCCAAGTCTGTGCCTGCGGCGGCAGGAGCTGATGTGGATCTATGTCTAATGTACATGAAAGAAGTTAGCTAGCTCTTATCGACGCTCAGCTCTTTCATTTTTCCAGTGTCAGCTGCAAGGAACAGTCCCATCTAAGTCAGTCGGGCCGGCTGTCGTCATCTATCTTAAGGTTTATTTCCTGGGACAGCTGACACACTGTGCAATAGGCAACACACTGGTTGTCTCCCTCAATTCGCTACCGATAATCAGTGGTAACTAATCAAGGGAGCTGGACAACCATTGTGTGGGTCGCAGATCCCAGAATTAAATGAGTTATACTCTAAAGATTGTCGTTATTACTGTTCATTAGATAGTTCAACCATGATAGTTCAAGGGTGGTGCCAGGATAGCTTGGCGCCTAGAGGCGCCAAGCTATCCTGGCACCACCCTTGAACTATCATGGTCGATCCGTATCATATGTATGTCGGGGCTAAACGGATTGTTCTGTTTAAGGTAAGAAATACATGTAGGAAAAAATCAGTAGTAAGGCAGAGAACTTTGCATGAAATAGCACCGTTTTCCGTTGACTGGTGCTTTTTCCTGTAGATACTTCTGTCCCTGTCGTGCGCTAGCAGTCACCCCTCTTTTAATTTCGGTTTATTCATTTTTTATGAGACTAACCTTCACCAAAAAAAACAAAACAAAACAAAAAAAAGTTGCAGACGCCGCAAAGAAAGACTGTCAAAGGCCTAAAACCCAATAAACCGACTAAGAGCTGTTCTTAATTAGACGAAATATTGATCGGCAAACCTAGATCGAAGAAGATCGGCGATCTTTTGGTTTGTTTCTTAATTGAGGTTGAACGAACCTAGGCGAACTTCAGCAAACCAGGTTTGCCATGGTTCTCTTTCTTAACTGAAGTGCTTGATTCGGCGTACTTACTGTCTGCGAAGGTGTTCAAAATGGCTGCCGCTATGACGCTTCGCGATTTGAACGATGTTTGTTTTTGTACTCCTTGCAGTAACGACCCCACAAACAGCGTTGCGCCTCCCAAATTTCAATAAAAATATGTCTTGTTCTTCGCACGAGTGAAATATCACCGTCCGCCATATTTGTTTGTATCGGTGACTGTCTTCTTATCTCCAACGCAGAAGAGGGTAAACGTTTTGACCAACCAGGGAAAAGGTTCGTCTTTGTTTGCTCAACACGTTGAGCGAACCTTTTCCGACAGCGAACTATGGTTTACCGAGGTTGGTGAACTACTTCGAACTAGGTTCGCCGTATCTTTTGATCGTCCAATTAAGAACCAACGTGGTTCGTCCGAAATCGTGAACTGTAGTTCGTCAGAGTTCGCGACCTTAAGTTCGTTTAATTAAGAACATGCTTAAGGGAGACGCGTTCTTCGGATATGTAACAGGAAATAAATGGTCCGGCGACAAATAACCAGCAAGGGATTTACACGCGTCAGAGTAGCAATGACAAAACAGTGAAACGGCTTTAATAGGACAGAGCAGTAGAAACCGTTTGTCTGCGTCATTCAGTAGCGGTGGGCATTTCCTTGTACCAGTCTTTGGATGTGAGCCACTGAGCGTAGAAGTGTTATTTATATAGTCTTTACGACGTTGGCCTCTGAGCGTGGCCACTTGTTCAGAAATTGCCGTTCTGCATTGACGCCCCGTGCATGACAGGAACGAGTTTATTAGAAATGGGGTAACAGAGTGAATGATTGTGTTTAAAAAGACGGAACATTCCTTACATCTCAAACGCTCGTGTAGATCTTCCCACAGGAACTGTGTCTCTAGCTCTGCGGCCGGTGTCACTGACATGACCGAATGATCCTTACGTCAGAACGACCCGGTGTCACTTTGGCGTGGCCACGCCAGAGTGAACCCGGTTGATCTGATAAGTTTGTTACTCCAAAGCCGCGACCCCGGGTCATCTGTCTGTCTGTCTGTGTCTGTGTCTCTGTCTCTGTCTGCCCGCCTGTCCCTCTCGAAAAATAAGCCCTATGTGCTATTTGTGTTCCGTTGAAAAACGTTAATTCAGTTCATCTCTCTCTCTCTCTCTCTCTCTCTCTCTCTCTCTCTCTCTCTCTCTCTCTCTCTCTCTCTCTCTCTCTCTCTCTCTCTCTCTGTTTAATTTCTTTCTTTCTTTTTTTTTGTTCTGAGGGGGGGGGGGGGGGGGATGGGTCTTTTTACTTATATGTGTTTTATCTTTTGCTGTATCGTCTGATGTATTTTTTTTTATATGTGTAGAGTAGCAGGACAGTTTGGAAGATAGGCATTGCTATGCCTAAAACTTTTTATCTTGAATAAAACGTTTCATCATCATCATCATCATCCTCTCTCTCTCTCTCTCTCTCTCTCTCTCTCTCTCTCTCTCTCTCTCTCTCTCTCTCTCTCTCTCTCTCTCTCTCTCTCTCTCTCTCTCATATCCAAGTTCTATTGTTGTGTTCAATAATCGATTTAAGTCACGGGAACTCGGCAAGCACGACAACTGGCAGAATTACTTCATCCGTTCGCAAAAATAAACGTCATTGTTCAGTGTTCTCTTTCTTTTATTTTTTAAATTTATTTTTAATTAATTAATTTTGTTTAACGTGTTTCATCGGTGAGACTTTTTGCGTTCTGCAATTCAATCAAGAGTACCTTCCCAGAGAGCTCTGCCTTAATTTGAGTGCTAGTCTGTGATTTTGGACCTTACAGCCTAGACAGACTACAGACTTACAGACTAGCACGATGTGTGTACTGGTTTGTAATCATAGACCTCACGGCCGAGCCGATCTCTACAAAAATCCCAGACCGGAATACCTGTAGGCAGACTGACCATTTGGACGTGGAGGATTCAGGTTCGCTTCAAAATAATGTGGCTGTCATGGGCAGGGCTAGAAATAATGCAACGAGTGCATGGGCGTAAAGGCTGGACACTAATTACGGAACGGCTCACGTACGATTCTCTGTCACTGACGATGGTCCACAAGGTGCTCTATTGTTCCATTGCAGGCCAGTGGTATGTGGTGCAGACTCCTTTTCAGTGTTCCAGCAAAAATAGCATGCTGCCCAAACACAAATCAAAGTGCATTTAGGGAAACCCCGCGACGATATGTGGTCGTGGGTTTTCTTTAAATGCATTTCGAAGTCTACTCATTATACCCTGAAATCGGAAGGCCGCCGTGAGATGGCCTTAGTCGGCAGCTCGGCGTTAAACCCAAATAACTAACTGAAATCGGAAGGGGGGGGGGGGGGGGCGGAGGGGAGTGGGCGGGCGATGTTTAATTTTCTTAAAATATTAAACTGCATCCGTTAGAAATACACTTGTGTATGAAAATATTTTGGATACAGTGGCACAAGTAAAAAAAAAAAAAAAAAAAAAACCGCCACACATCACTGGACGGCAACTCTTCAAAGAAAATCCCAACAATGAAACACCCTTAAAAAGGACAATTACACACAAAACAGTTTATTAAATTTTCAAAATGGATGACCAGAAAAAGAAAAGAATGTTCTGTTTGTTTGTCTTTGGTGAGGCTTATGTATAACACTTCACAGATTATAACTCTGGAACAGGGAAGTCTTTGCAACGATGCTTACTTGCCTACCTATCTACGTATTACACGGGTAGGTGAGAAATAGCGCTGACTATTGAATCATGTGGCGGAAAACCCTGAGGTAAACGCAGGTACCAGGTGAGCATAAAATTGACCGCTTTTCTTCCGCGCTTGTCCAAACATACTACAAATAGCTCGATCAAACTCCACAGAGAGTCCTTCAGCGGATGACCTCCATCTACAAGAGGCATAGATCCTCATGAACCCCCGCATCCGCGGGGGCTCATGAGGATCTATGCCTCTTGCCAATTCAACTTTCTTCAGTGTCTGTCGAGTTCCTTCATTTTTTCCGTGATGCAGGGTCTGCAGTAATAGGCCGTTTACTGTGCGGGTCAAGCTTCTTTATACTTGTTAGTGTTTCTTAGGAAGATGGGGTCGTGGGGTGTTCGAGCTAAGTTTTAGTCGTTGGAGACTGTCCAGAAATAAAAGTAGCCAAGAGAGTGCTTTAGTTGACGGTTTTCGGTTCACCTCATCAGGGTTCTATTTTGTAAAATCACGACGCTCGTTTTTCTTGAGCTATGAGGAAGACTGAGCGGGCTTTGCCTGATGGTTTTTCTTCTCTGATAAAATAACATTTATATAAACCGATGTTTTGTATCGGGCTATTGGAAGGGGGGGGGGGGGGGGGGATTGGTGGTGGTGAAAGAAGGGGGGGGGGGGGGTGGGAATGGGGGAGGGGGGGGGGTTATAAAGGGGACTGGACATGAAAAGAGCAATGGCGTACCCCCTCCCCCACCCCTCCCCTCGGACTTTATTTTCTTACAAGGCTGTCAAATGTAAACGTATTCGAGACGTGCTGTATACGGTTACTCGCGGCACAAAGCCTCGTATCCGAATGCAGAACGTCTCGAGTGAGAAACGTCAGTACATCTCTATATTTTTATCCCTTCAGTTTTGTAGTGGACAGAGATAGGAGATTGTACATTTTACATACATTGTCCAGTGCATCCGTTTACTCGCCTTTATGAAATGAATGTTCATTTACCGATATTACAGCAGTCAGATACTTCCGTGGTTTTCATCGAACGTTCATATTTCTTTACAGATATTTCTGGGACCAGTTTCGTAAGTGTGCTTAAATCCTGCGCCAGTCACTAAGCAAGGTGCTCCGCTATCGCGGAGCACCTTGCGTAGTGGCTGGCGCAGGATTTATGTTCGATCGTGCAACTGGTCCCAGGCTTCTTGGTAGGATGGCAAAAGTTCTAACACGGCCGAAAATTCCACCTCTTATTCTTTATGCTCCAGATCCCATGGTTTTACTTAGATGTGATATGACGGGGGCTTTCGGTAGATGGAGCATCTCGCTTAGCATAATATATGTGCTGGTCTGTGATTTTGGACTTTACGACTCTTGAGCCGTAAGGTCCTAAATCACAGGCATTCACAGATATAATTCAAGTCACCTGTTCCGTCTCTGTATGTCTGCAACTGAACCGCTGACTCATTCCATCTGCAAGACGCGTAGATCTTCACAAGCCACAGCAAAGGTGCGGTGGCGCGTAAAGTTGTATACCTCTGGCTTGACAGGCTTGTACGTGTCGGTAATATACATCAGTGATCTTCAGATGGCGTCGACTCGCCTAGGTCGTTTAGTCCTGGGGCTTTGCCGAATAGCTGACCGCAAAACACACTGACGTAATCCACAGAGTGGCATCAGCCGCTTATGTAGGCAGATGGCAGATACTCACAGTCGAATAGGTCTATGATTGCTCGCTGGAAAGTGAAAACATTATCTGTGGTTCTTTGACTGCTGTGCTGCGTGTGTGGGCTTCGCGATTACAGCTTTAGTTTGCACATCACCGAGTTTATTGCGGCGCATCACCACTGAATGTTTATACGCTGATACCGTACCTATCACTTCTTTGCTTTCCACAGGATATCTCGAGAATAGTCAGTGCCTGGTTAGATAAGTGCACGTACACGAGGGTAGTGCCTGATTAGCTTGGCGGCTGTACAGGCGCCAAGCTAATCAAGCCCTACCCTCGAGCTGTCAATCCATTTTCGCAGCGGTTTGTGTTAGAAAGGAATGTTAATAGCTGATCCGCTGCACATCTATGAAGTTTATGGACTGATACCGCTTCGCATGGATCAGATACATTTCTTTCTGCCGTGGTTTATGCCGGCACAAACTGTAGGTGTAAAGATTAATACACATTTTAACGCAAGCACCCGTAAAGACACCACAACGCGAGATGGTTGGGGGGAAAATCATTCGATCTGAAGATAAGGTAACATGGATAAACCAGTTACCTCCCAGAGGTGGGGGGGGGGGGGGGGCGGGGCGCAGGGGGGGGGGAGGTGGCGGAGTCCACCTTTTTGTTTGCGACGCTTAATCCGTTGGCTGTCGGTAGAGTGTTTGGTCGAGGTGATTCCTGACGCGCTACCGACAGCAAAGGGTTAATTTGAAACATAAGGTGTCGCCCAGAGGCCAGACTTTGCCTTCCACTGGCCGATAAATAAAAAATGAAAAGAGGGGTGGTTGGGTTGGGGTGCGGACATTTCGACAGGCGTGTGTGTGTGTGTGTGTGTGTGTGTGTGTGTGTGTGTGTGTGTGTGTGTGTGTGTGTGTGTGTGTGTGGCGTGTGTGTGTGTGTGTGTGTGTGTGTGTGTGTGTGTGTGTGTGTGTGTACCTTTATACCACTGGCGATAAAGGAGTGGGAGCATCATAAAGGAGTGGGATTCGGGGTGGTGGTGGTCCAAACTCCCCCAAAAGAGACAATTACATGTATATCGTCATTTGTGGGCCGGGTGAGGGTAGGGGATTTACCCCTGCCCCTCACCCCCCCCCCCCCACCCCCGCCGAAAAAGGGTGGGGAGGTGAATCATAAAGAGACAGGGTGGTGGTGGCCCAAACCATAAGAGGGACAATTAAATATCAATTACATATCATTTGCGGGCCTGGTGAAGGGGGGTGACCCCAGCAAAGACCTCCCCAATGCGGAAAAAGAATGTCAGCCGCCGTACCGTGCGCGGGCCAACGGCGGCCGACATGGTCCGATGGCCTTTGCGCACTGGGTCCCCCCCCCCCCCCCAGCCCGCCTCCCCCCCTGCCCCCAGTGTAGACATTCTAATACACTTATTTGGCTATTAAGTGTTTCGCTCACGAAGCCATGAAAACAATGTCATCAGCATCCATGCCTCTTGTGCGTTTCATCTGGTAAATGTGTACTTTTGTTTTGCTTGGGTTTGTCCTATTATGAGCACTGCTATAATTAATCACGAAGACGCATGCTTTGCTCAAATACGCATCCCAAAAATTCATTTTGCCGCGAGCTCTAATATACACTGTCTGATTTGCGTGCATGTAAAATAAGAAAAAAAAAAAAAAAGGGAAAGCTGTATTTGTGCTAATCCGTGATTGTGGACCTTACCGCTAGAAACCAAAATCACAGATTAGCACAGATTTAGTCATCCATCTTATGAAGACTTCTAGGCAGTATCTATTAGCGTTTTTTCCCGGTTATAGTCAAACAACAGCAAGAGTTATCGGTAATGTCTGTTTGGCATGCATGCTGAAAATTACCTGCAAAATTGAAAACGCTTTGTAATGGGCCATAGAAGTTTTAAGTCACCCGCCAACCTGGAGAGCTCAATTGTTGATACCTTCATGTGTAGTGCCTTTTTTTGCGGTGAACGTCGCTTTAGGCGCTAAGCTAAAGACACTATCATTGAGCAACCATGGCTTTTGTCCGGCTCTTGCAACTTTTACTTTCAAATCAGACGACTTAACCCATTAATCACCGACGCCCTACAGCAGGAGATGGGTCGACCATGATAATTCGAGGGTAGTGCCAGATTAGCTTGGCGCCTGTCGGCGCCAAGCTAATCTGACACTACCCTTGAATTATCATGGTCGATTCATTTCCTGCAACTGGTGCATAGTCGTTAGATGATGCCGTGGGGCTGATTGAGTTAATACTGAATGTGAAATGTTGTTTTCCATCGGAAGTGTGATTGTTGAAGGTTGAACAGCCCCCCCCCCCGTAAGTGACCTTGCCCTGTGTGCAAGAGGCGTAGATCTTCATGAGCCCCTGCAACTTGCAGGGGCTCATGCGGATCTATGCCTCTTGTGTTATTTTAAGCAGAGGAGATAGTTGGGGTTTGAATCTAATACTGTGGAGGTTAGACTGTAGTAGCGTATAATGAGATAGGAATTTTGTATTACATTCTTCCATCAAGCCAGGAATTCTGGAAATAGCTCTTGCCAGTACCCGCATTATGTAATGACGTCACTAATAGGGGTGGATATAAGGTAACGTTTGGATAAGGGCCACAACCTTCCTTTTGCATTTTTTTCCAACTGTTATTTTTTCCCCTTCACTCGTATCTTTTTTGTTTTTTATTTTGTTTCGTGCGAACATTTTCATTCCGCTTTCGCCTTTTCACATTCGATTTCCCCTCCGCTGTTATGCAGTCTTTGTCGATTAACACGTTCGAGACGTCCCGTATGCGGATATGCGGCAGATAGCCGCGTATCAGTATACGGCACGTCTCGCGGAAAGAGTTAAAAATCCAGTAACTTGCAAACTGGAGGAGTCGAGAGTTCGCATTTTCTTCAGTTCCACCCTATCACCTGGTGACGTAGACATTGAGACGTAGCTTAGTGGATAAGACGCTGCGCTGGCAGTCGTAAGGTCCGGGGGGTTCGAATCCCTTGCCGGTGGGCAGGAATGGGATGTGAATCTTTCCTCGTTCCCATCGAGTCAGATGTACGTACAGACTCGTTGTCTGTTTGTCTTTGTGCGTTCAGCACGCACGATCACGCAAGCACGCACGGCTAAAAGTCCACTATTCGAAAAGACGGAAATAGAAATATATCGCATGCACAGAAGTTAACGCTTTAGCCACAAGGTCCCAGTTCTCAAATTTTGGAGGTGTTGCCTAACGACTATGTACCAGTTGCAGGAAATAGCTCGACCATGATAATTCAAGAGTAGTGCCAGATTAGCTTGGCGCCTTCAGGCGCCAAGCTAATCTGGCACTACCCTTCAATTATCATGGTCAAGCCATCTCCTGCTGTAGGGATCTGGGGCTAAATGGATTAACAGCAAGGTGGAAGTTTGCAAATAAAGTAGCTCAAAGCAGCAGACTTTCAAGGCTCCAGCTCCAAACATCTTGAAAGATGGACGTGTTCACCTCGGCGACGCCTTAAAATGCAATTCCATGTCGTGAACGGAGATTCTTTGTCTGTTTGTACTAGATTTTCGGTTGGCATAGATGTTGATCCCAAGAGCGTCTCGTCCCAGACGCGACAGTATGGCATGTGTTCTCAACATGACCGCTGTCTGTTATCCAATTACCGCTTTTAGGAAATTTTAATTAGGCATTGAATCGTCTGTGTTGGGTTACTTCGAGGGTTACTTCAACTCGTGGCAAAAAATATCAGACCGACGCGCCGAAGGCACGGAGGCCTGATAATCAGTTTCTTCAGACTACGAACCACGATGTAACCCGAGAAGTAACCCAACATAGACGGTTCAATGCCATTGTCGCTCAGTCTAAATTACGCACTATTCGAAGCCTCGAGTGTGTGTCTGACGTCAGGAGTAAAACGCCAAATATTTCCTGAATTTTCTAGGAAATACACAGGGGACGCGACTCTTTGTGCATAATCCAGACCAAAAAGGTGACTGCCAAGCGTGTAAAATACAAAGAAGTACCCAACGGAGAGAAAAAAAAAAACACGCTTAGAAAAGACAGTTACAAAACAATTTATTTGTGCTTTGTGCATGGGCTACCATGCCCGGTTGCGCAAACGTGCTTGATGTTTGCCGCTGCCGGGAATTTCAAACGTTTACTGACAAGCGGTGCTGCTTCTATGCAGCCAGTGAAAATTTCAGAATCTGTAGCAATCAAGTGTGGACTTTTCTCACCGAGTTCAAGTGATAGAACTTCTAAATTTTGAGCGCAGGACTGCGTGGCAAGCGACTGGATATACGGTAGGTCTGATTTCGTACATGAAGCATGTATGGTTGACGTCTTTCGCCGCCAACGTACTGAGCTCATACACGCATTTAACAATGACTCGATCTTTTCAACAAAAACTAAAATGTCATAGATCTGTCACATTTTCTTTATTTCTTTTCTTTTCTCTCTTATAGCACGAGTCTCAACAGACTTTGCCTCCTAAACAGCATACGTGTTGACATGGAGCGCAATGGAAAGTTTCGAGCTGTCTCGGTTCAGAGTTTGAATTGCGACACATTTGTGTAGCACTTGCGTAGTGTGCTCACCGTTTGAAGTAATGCCGAAATAAGGTACATTTCGTTTATTTCTCTATCGTCTACCACAATTTGATCTTTGCGTTTACCGTTTATTTATGATGAAAGGTGCCGGACAGCCCTGATCTAAGCGTCCAGTCGAAAGACCTAGGACAGATTCGTACCCGATACTGAATTGCGGATTGGCCAGCTGATTAAAAATTACAGGTACGGCAATGGTTCTAGGAGGTAGGCATTGGGGCATTGAACCGACCCTGCGATTTTTAGATGCTGACCAATCACAGTGTCGGAAAATGGAGTGACTGAACGACAATTAGTTTTGAATGATGAAGTTCTTTCCCTACCCGCCTAACCACGACTCTACCCTGACTGCGCAAAACGTAACCCATTGCGTGCCGGAATCATCTCGACAAAAACCGCTACCGACGCGCAAAACGTTGAACGACTGAGAGAGACTCCAGACTCCTACCAGAGAATGGGCACTACGTCACGTCACTGTGTATAACGTCATTCTGTTCTACCAGGCAGTCCTGCTAAGACAGAACCAAGAACAGACATCTATATTGCTTTTGCTGATGGGAGACCTTGCGCGATGGCCATTAAAGCAGAGCCTCCCATCGACAAAAGCAATACAGATGTCTGTTTTCGTCTGAAGAAGCTTGAAGTAAAAGCAAGGCATCCGTCAACAACGGCCGACGATAGTAATGCGAGAGTTCTAAGTCACTGTTACAGTCATTAGATTTAGATCGTGATTAGGCTCTGACTGATCCTTGCAGGCAAGACATGATAAGCTGGTGACTGATGCCGAAGACACACGTATTGTCAGTCGTGGTGGTGATTGACCAGGCATCTGTCAAGTTCGAACAACCGTAGCTTGGCTCAGTTTTGTTTCAGCACCAAGTGCGGTATACGTGCTAGCTCTAAATAGTGCTAGCTGAGCTTTGTGCCTGGAGAAGCATCATGCCGTGATAGGTTTTAACCCTTTGTCTGTCGGTAGCGCTTTTTGTCGCGATGATTCCTGAAGGAATCATCGCAAGAAAAAGCGCTGCCGACAGCCAAAGGATTATGCAGTGCTAGAGTATATATGTACTGGCGCTTGATGAGGCGATAATAAGTTAACCCTTTTACCCCCGGATCCCTGCAGCAGGAGATGGCTTGATCATGATAATTCAAGGGTAGTGCCAGATTAGATTCAGGCGCCAAGCTAATCTGGCACTACCCTTGAAATTATCATGGTCAAGCCATCTCCTGCAACTGGTACATAATCGTTAGGCAACACCTCCAAAATTTGAGAAATGGCACCTTGGGGCTAAAAGGGTTACTGATCAGGCAACACCGCACATTTGTTGTCTCTCACGAGTCGCCACTGCTGATAAGCGAATCGAAGTAGAAGACCATTGTGGCAACACCTTTGAGATGCCACGACCGATCCATCTTTGACAAGATACAGTGACATAGTAAGCAAAATGCGTCATCGCCTATGTCATCTTAGCTCACTGGATTTCTACTGACGATACCGCTCTGTGGAAAAGACGCTTCTTTTCCGCTGAACGGTATTGTCAGTAGAAATCAAAAAGGTTTGAACAGACTTCATCCATCCTACAAGAGGAAGGGGGCTAATGAGAAGCGATGCCTGTGAGATTGGGTCAAGTTGTGCTTGATTGTGAGTGTTATTTTGGGTGAAATTAATTTACGACTGTATAGACAGGTGTGGGAAAATCAGCCTTATCGCTTCAATCGCAGTTCTCTCTTTTCCCCATTGGGAGATGAGAGCAGACAGAAATAGCCGCGGTCGGCGTAAGTCATCAGCTAAAATAGCTGCTGATAAGGCGCGCGCAGTCAAGAGAAGACAACCGTGAGACATCCTCTGATTATCGCTGACGTAGTATTATGGGGCTGCCGCTTAACCCCACGTGCATGGAGCCACCGGCACTGTTTACATGCGTAAGAAGGGGGGAGGGTTAACCCCTTGCCTGCAGTCGGTCGCATTTAGTTGGGGTTTAATTCAACGCCAAAGAACCTGTCATGTCAACAGAGCATGAATGCAAAGTGGGGTTAAGAAGAGGCACATATCCTCATGAGCTCCCGCAACTACGCGGGGGGCTCATGAGGATGTATGGCTCTTGCATTTGGGTATTGCTCACAGTGTTCCAGTAGTGTACAGGTTAAACTGTGAATGCCTCTTCTGTCAGGCTGAAAGATGTTAATCGACAGGTATCTTTTAGCAAGGGGCACAGATCCTCACGAGCCCCTATAGTTGCAAGGGCTCTATGCCTCTTGCTGGCGGAACCAGATGGATCACACGTCACTGATGTAAATATAATGATTTCTGCTGGCAAGAGGCGTAGATTCTCATGAGAAAGCAGGACCCTTGCTTACAGACATGTGTTACTTTTAGGCACCTGCCGGGGCGGATGCCGAAAGAAAATGAGACGTGATATGTGGAGATGGAGAAACGGACGGGGAAGAAACGGGCGATACGATCAAATAAAGGTTGATCAGGTAGCCCAGGATAACCTGTTGCGCGATTGGGGGATGGGATCAAGGGCCGGGTATTCTCTCTCTCTCTCTCTCTCTCTCTCTCTCTCTCTCTCTCTCTCTCTCTCTCTCTCTCTCTCTCTCTCTCTCTCTCTCTCTCTCTCTCTCTCTCTACGAACATTCATATGCATACATCTTACGCTCTGATATATTTGGAATCTTTATTTTACAACGGTGAAGATATTAACACAGTCAGTGACTATGTCATTTTTCGTACCTGCTGTTGCTACAACTACGACTAACTAAGTACAAAATATACATCAAACAGGGACATCAAAGCATAGTGATACAAAGTAAATAGTCCACTAAACACAAACACGCACATACGCCGCGCACAAACGCACTCACGCGTCCACACACTCACGCGACACACACACATACACACGCACACACACACACACACACACACACACACACACACACACACACACACACACACACACACACATACACATGATTGTTAGAATATACACGTACATTCGTGTGTCTACGAATAACTAGATATTATTATTTGAGTAATGTCAGATACCTATAAAAACTTGCCTTGAAACGAGATAATGTCGGAGTGGCTTTAACGTGATGTGGGAGTGAGTTCCACAGTGTGGAACCCGCAAATGACAAAGTAGATTTAAATATATCTATTCGGAGTTTTGGAACAATATTTAAGACCCCTCATGTTCCCATAGCAGGAGTCTGATTTTTTAAACAACTCTGTTAGATATTCTGGAGCGCTATGGTTCCACACTTTAAACATCAGTACCCCTTTGTTATATTTAAAATGATTTGAAGGGGCAGGAATCCAGCTTTACTGAGTTTTTTCCTCGGTCGTCAAGTGCGGGTCGGGAAGAATTAATTTTGCCATTCTCCTATGTAAATAATTTAGTCTTTTTAAGTGGACATCACTCCAACAATCCCACACCGTCGATGCGTAGTTTATATGTGACATGATGTGTGCATTACTGAACAATTTTCTGGTTTCACTATCTGTGTAATACTTTAATTTCGATAACATGAAGACGGTAGAGACTGTTTTACAGACATTGTCAATGTGCATCTGCCACCTCAGCTGATTTTCAGTTGTGACCCCCAATAGACGATGTTTGGCTACCTGTTCTATGATGTCGTCGCCGAGTGATAGATTAAGCTTTAAAGGTTTTAACTGGTGCTTTTGGCGTGTTGCAATAATCATAGATTTTGTTTTAGTAGGATGCAGAATCATTGAGTTGACTTTACACCATGCTGATATATCGTCGAGACTTTTTTGAAGGCCGTTTTCAACTTCACGTATGTCTTTGTTAGCTGTGTGGATTGAGGTATCATCGGTGAACATATCACACTGTGTTGCTTCGTAGGTGAGACTTAGAGGCAGGTCATTGATGTAAATACAAAATAAAAGAGGACCAAAGATTGACCCCTGCGGAACCCCGAGTTTAACATCTTTAGTAGAAGAGTAGGCTCCATTAGCAATTACTTTCTGTTTTCTGTTTTCGAGGTATGACATAAAAAAAAAGAAACAGCCATGTCGTTTCGAAGATAATGCTTAAGTTTGGAAATCAATATTGTATGGTTCACTAAGTCGAAAGCCTTTTTAAAGGTCAAGATAAATTGCACCTGTCAGCTGGGAATTATTCATATTTGAAAGCCATGTGTCTGTTAATCTGCTCAGAGCCGTATGACATGAGTGCCGAGGGCGAAATCCTGACTGAGACGAATGTACAGCAACTTTCGCGATTCTAAGTAGTCAGACAGGTGTTTATGTATATGCCTTTCGAGGGGTTTAGATAATACTGACAGCAGAGAAATGGGTCTATAGTTGTTAGGGTCAGTACGATCTTTTGATTTTGGCAGTGGAACGACTTTTGCAACTTTGAGGTCTGTAGGGAATAAATTCTTTTGAATACATAAGTTGTAAATATAAGTAAGGGTCTCTATGATGTATGGTACAGACAACTTTAATATTTGTGGGTTGATATCATCATGGCCGGAGGACTTCTTATTAGCTAGGTCACTAATTAGTTTGCCCACTTCGTGCACAGCAAGTATGGAGATATTAAATGGTAGAGTGCCAGTTGTTTTTCTGTTGCAGAAATTAACTAAGTAATCGGGGCATATGTCAGAGAGAGAGAGAGAGAGAGAGAGAGAGAGAGAGAGAGAGAGAGAGAGAGAGAGAGAGAGAGAGAGAGAGAGAGAGAGAGAGAGAGAGAGAGAGAGAGAGTATTAAACGGAGATAATCCTTTGGCTGTCAGTAGCGCTTTTTGTTGAGGTGATTCCTGTAAAAGCACTGCCGACAGCTAAACGGTTAAGTATATTTGCCCACTCATCCCTCTAGAGTGAAATGAAGTGTTTGGAAAACATGCTGTTTGGTACTGAGCACACAGTGTTGCGGTTTTCTGGTACGTCAGTTTTGCTTGTTGTGGATTGTTAGGGGATGTGTGGGGTGTGAAGAGTACAGTTTTTCTATGGCAGAGTGCTATTGTTTTCTGCCACGTCAGGTTGGGATTGGAAACGAGCCGAAACAGCAAAGCTTCTGATGAGTCGATAGCGGATTGCAAGAGTAAATCACGCTAAGAGTACATATGGAAAGAATACTGTAATCGTCACGCATAATAAATTTCAAAAGAAGTTGCGTCAGACTGTAGACATTCTTTATATTTTACTGAGCCAGACCATCCACACCACAACGTCCATCTGCAAAAATTATTACTAGAAACAGTAAAAGAAAAGAAAAGAAAAGAAAACCCAACAGAAAAAAAAAAAAAAAAAAAAAAAAAGCAGACAAGTTAACCTTATCGTCTGAAAGAAAAAAATAATGCAAAAATCCTAACTAAACAACAAATGAACGAACGAATGAACGAACAAACAAACAAACAAACAAACAAACAAACAAACAAACAGAAGGAAATTTTCAAAAGCATGTCAGTATGTCCCATTTTCGATGGATCTGTGATCCAGAACATCGCGTTCTTTGTGTCGTACTAAAATATTTTTGAAAAACAAATTCTAATCCGTTTTAACCCTAACGTGTTTTTTTTTTCCCAAAACGAAATAACAAACAAACAAGCGAACGAACAAACATAAACCAAAATACCCGTATTCATTGTCATCTCGCTTGCAGATCGGATAATACGTTACAGTAATCTACATAATAATAATTATGTCTCCTTCATTACTCTTACTATCCATCCAGGTCCGTGTACTTTCTCTGCTTTATGCACTCCTGAGAAATCGTATTCCGCGGCACGGCTGTTGGCTAGCTGACAGATTGGAACAAAAAGAAAAAGGCCACTATATTTACCAACATCAGACAAGAAAAAAAAACCCCCAAAAAACAAAAAAAAAACGTCAGTGGCAACCGCTGATGAGAGCAGGAAGGAAAAGAGAAGACTGGTTATGTATTTAACCTGCATTCACATGCAGACAGAATTGGGACGGGAATGAGGGGAATAACACAACTGTGTGCTGGTCTGTGATTTTGGACCTTACGGCTTCCAGTCGTAAGGTCCAAAATCACAGACCGACACACCAGTTACGGGTATGGCATGGCGCATAATCACGCGGCTTGCACAACTAAACACACGTCTGAGCTAACACATAACCAGCAAGCTCACAGGCGAAAAATGTCTGTATACGCAATGTATGCACACTGTGTGTGCTGGTTTGTGATTTTGCACCACGCAGCTTAGAGCCGTAGGTCCTACAATCACACATATACATATAATGAAATAGATTTCCTTTTTGTTCCGACTTGTGATAGATACGCTTCAGTCTAGTGATTTTTTTAAAAATAGTTATCTTTCTCTCATTTGACGTATTTATAACTAGTGCAAGGTAAGCGTTTATAGACAGTGAAGCCGAAAGGGTTTTTGTGTACGCAAGGCACGCTCGCGCGTACGCACACCAAACAGGCCAGAAACGTACGATAGGTGATGCGATTTCAAAATGATTGAAGGTTCATGATGCGCACTTTACACACACACACACACACACACACACACACACACACACACACACACACACACACACACACACACACACACACACACACACACACACACACACACACACACACACACACAGACACACACACACACACACACACGCGCACGCACGCACCCCCCTCCACCCTGGTCTGCCCTGGGGGACTTGGGTGGGGTTAACTGCTTTTTAGTTTCCAGGGTCACCCTGGTCAGCCCCACAGGGTGGGTTTCCCCCTCTATTCTGGGGCATGTGTTTCTGTCTACCCTTGGACCATTCACCTGTATTTTTCTTTTTTGAATTCTCCCTACTGACTGCGCTGACTGTAGCTCTTGATATTGGAGTGTGTTGCTAAATGGTCTTAGGTTTATTTAGCGTATTAGATCGGCTGGCGACTGGCATACGTTCAGTATTCTGTTTAGTCTTTTTTCTTTTTTCACAAGCAGTGCAGGCACGTCCTGATTAAGTCTTGTTGCTGTCGGGACGTTAAGCAATGTACACCCAACGCAAGCAAGCACGCACGCACACACGTAAGCAGACACACAAACACACACACACACACACACACACACACACACACACACACACACACACACACACACACACACACACACACACACACACACAGGCCAAAATCTACGTTGTGTCATCGTGATGATACGTACTACCCAAGCACACCCGTACTCACGCACACTGACACGCACACACATACATACACACACGCAGACTGAACAAAGACTTAGTCGAGTCGATGTCGGCGGCAGTTGGCCCGCGCACAGCCGTGCGCGGGCCAACTGCGGCCTACATCGGCCCAAGAAGCTTTTGAAAACATGGTGCACACACACTGACACACGAATGAACCAGGCCAAAGTCGTACGATAAAAGACGGATTAGCTGAGCAGCAAATTAGTTGTCTAGCGTTTCTGGGGCTGAGGTAGAGTAGGGCAAATTGCTGGTGTCTGCGCTTATTAGTCGACGGGGGCCATATGCTAGCATCCATCAACCCGGCCATTAGTCTTTATATACGGGGCGCGTTGCACAGCGGTATAATCCTTTCTTTAAAATCAGCTCACTTTAGAGCCCAGGGGTCAGTTCCGTAATTGAGCTTATAGTCCTGCGCCAACCATTAAGCAAAGTGCTGTAGCGGAGCACCGTGTTTAGTGGTTAGCGCAGGACTAAGCTCACTCATGCAGTTTGCATTTTCTTGCCCCAGGCGTTCTTCACCACTTGACTACCCGTTGTCTTTCGTTCAAATGATAATGGACCAGCTGCACAACAATGAGATCAGTCTCAGAAAATCGGTCATCTGAGTCCGGCCATTAGTCTTTATATATGGGGCGCGTTGCACAACGGTATAATCCGTTCTTTAAAATCAGCTCATTTTAGAGCCCAGGGTCAGTTCCGTGATTGAGCTTAGTATTGTCCTGCGCCAACCACTTAGCAAAATGCTCCGCTATAGCGGATACCATGCTTAGTGGTTAGCGCAGGACTAAGTTTACTCATGCAATTTGTATTTTGCCCCAGGCGTTCTGCACCACTTGACTGCCTGTAGTCTTTCATTCAAATGATTATGGACCAGTTGCACAACAGTGAGATTGGTTTCTGAAAATCGGCCTTTAAGACCGCCACGTTTAACACTGGATCTAGCCAGTACTGAATTAAAGCAGTCTTTAACCCATAATATCTTACGCCCGTTGCATAACCATGAAACCAGGCCTTGAAAATCAGTCGGTCATATCTAGAACCTAGCATTCAGCACTATTATCTGGATGCGACTGGCATATTTGAACAGCAACACGTACAGTTCTGACACACTACAGTAAAAGACTGATCGACCATGATTGTTTAAGGACAATTGTACGACAGAAAATCAGTCCTGTATAAATTATCGATATCTTCGCATATAAAAGCCATTGTGATTCATAGGCAGCTGTCTCTGCGGCGTGTATTCAAATAATTGCCGTGTTTCTTCTTTTTTCACGATTCAGAATGTGTTATTGATGAACAGTTCGATTGTGGCGGTACATGCAGTCTACACACGTACAATTAATGCACTCACACAATCACGTATGTGAGCGCGCGTGCGCATACACACACGCGCGCGTGCACACGTACGCATGCATGCAAGTACACACACACACACACACACACACACACACACACACACACACACACACACACACCATCACATACACACACATACACGCGCACACGCGCGCACACCACACACACACACACACACACACACACACACACACACACACACACACACACACACACACACACACACACACACACACACACACACACACCACCACCACCACCACCACCACCACCACCATTACTACCACTGTTATTATTCTTCTTTTTGTCAACATTTCGTTGTCAGTTGGAGTTGTCTAGTGTATCCTTTATTAGTTTTATGGTACACGTATGTCTTTTTGTGTGTGAACAGTTTTTATTGATGTGTCCATTGTGTTATTTTTATTTTTCTTGTACTTCTTGTTGCGTGAGTGAGTACATTAGGGAATGTATATATGTGTTGCAGGATGCAAGGTGTGTGTATGTCATTTGTACGGCGCCTAGAGCTTTTTATCGAAAGTATAGACGCCTTAAAAATTTTCATTATTATTATTATTACCACACTCCTCCGACCCGACTCCACCACCTCCCGTCCCCTCCCTCCCCCCGGCCCCTCGAACCACTTGTGACAAAACAAGCATTTCCTTCCTGTTTTTTTATCTTCGCCTTCCTGTGTTAGAGTGGCCTCGTTTGTCTGTCTGTCTCCGACAACACTGTCTCGCTCTTCGCACTCAATTAGGGCAAATTACCTTTCGCGGGTGTCGTAACGTAGCACCGGACATAGATGGATCGTCCATTTGCTCAAGGGTAGCGCCTGATTATCTTTACGCCTGGAGAGGCGCCAGGTTAACTCCGTAGGCTGTCAGTTGCGTATTTGGTCGGGGTAAGCAAAGGTCCTCGGGCACGGCTGTGCGCAGGCCCACTGCGGCCGTCGTGGGCTCTAAAGACATTTTGCTACTGGGGGGAAAGGGTTGAACAGGAAGAACTTTTGAGCGGAGCTGTCGGAAGGGATCATCAGGGGAAATCTTTTGTGTCAAACTTTTGGCTGCAGATTAAAAAACAACCACCACCACCGGATCTTCTTATTTCCGAGCACTGGTGAAAAATCGCTGGCGCTTGTTTTAAAGACACATCTCCTACTATTTTCAGCTATTTCTGTGCCATGACCCTTAAACGTCCGTTCCCTAATCAATCACATTTTGAAATTGACTGGTCTGCTGAAATCAGTGAAATTTGCCATATTGATCAGTGAGCCATTTTGGGGGGTATGTTTTGAAATAATAATGACGACGACAACAACAACAACAATAATAATAATAATTATATTGTTATTATCATCATCATTATTGTAGTAGTAATATACGGAAAGGCCTAAAAGGCTGTGTATACTCTTTTGCAAACGTTTTTGGAAAAGAGGATTGCCGCATGAGCTTGTCTGAAAACACAACCTCACTCAGAGGCTAAGTGCGGTATGCTTGAAAGCGGACTGAAACCATCGGCCTATAGCCTGAGTCAGAAGAAGTCTTAGCCTACTGTTGTAACAGTAGGCTAAGACTTTTGGCTTAGACTAAACCACGTTCATGTATACAGTTGCAGATTTCACGAAGTAAATTCTGAGTTTTTTAACCCCCCCTCCCCCCCCCTCTCTCTTTAGGAATTAGAACACGGTCATCGTAAGGCCAACGTGATTATTTAGATAAGCCCACATAATACACCGCATAATCCACTTTCGGGTGGGATCAGCCGTAATGCTTGATGTTCAGACATAATAAATCGGTCGTTACCTAGCAGTTACGCGTCTTTTCCGCCGAACTGTATCGTCAGTAGCAATCAAGTGGTTAAAAGAATGATCTGATCCCAGAGGAAACAGTATCGATGTCAAGACATTATATTATACTGAGCAACATTTTGCTTGATATGGTGCCAATAACAGGCAGATGTGATTACGAGACCCAAATCAAAATGTCCGAGTCGTAAGACGAGGACATTGTATTCGGGTCAAGTAATCATATCTGTCAGTTATCGGTACTATATCAAGCAAAATGTTGCTCAATATGATTTATGTACCAAGTCCAAAACAAAACAAAACATTCATTTTGCGGCTGATTGCGGTGTTCAGACAAAACGTATGAATGGCAGACCACTGCATATAATTATCGCTGTTGACTCAGCGCGTACATTTCGTCTGACTATGAGCACATCCAGTGCTTTGTATAACTATGCCGTGCGTGTTACTGAGTAAATTCTACTTGTTACTAGATCACGTATAATTGCAGAAAATGAATCAACTTTATTGTTCCAAATACATGTTGCCACGTACAGGAAAATTTGTTTCGCCACCTCAGGTGCAACTCGCAATCACCCACACTCACACAACAGTTTACACACAACACTGAAATGGACAATGGCTCGGGACGGGTGAAGCCCGTCGCCAAGGCGTCTCATGGCCGGCGCCAACGGCCCCAACCCGACCTGAACCTCCCTAACACAAAGCAAACTAAGGACAGCCCTATCATAGTATCTCTTAAACACGTAATATAATGTTTTTAAACTTTCTGCTTGGCTGATACTAGTTACACAAATGAGAGATACGCATCAACAAAACAAAAGACGAATTATACTTCCACAGTTGCTACCTGGGGGCCCGTCGCTATAAGAACAGCGCCGGCTATTAGACAGTCGCTCCGGCATAAACAGTCACCACTATAACCTAACTAATATATAACTTCACAAACATTAACGTAAAAGCGGCAGGTTTGTTTATTTACTTCTTTTCTCAGGTTGTCGATATCGCCAGCTGATCATCTCGTCAATTTCACAAGTCAGTCCAGCGACTCGCACGTTTCCTGGCCGTCTGTTCTTCGTTGGTGTTTGTGTATAGGATGTAAATTTAGAGCGTTCGTACACACTTAGAAGTATTTCATTACTACAACATGTAAGAAGCTTGTTAGTGTTGCTGTATGAAGATATTTCGCGTTTCCGTTTTGAAAATGTGCGGCGTATCATCAAGATCGAATCTTGGCGCGCAAGGGATTTTGGGAAGGGAAGTATATGAAACACATTCATGAATATTAATTTGCTTGTTATATAATATATCAATACATGTATCAAAGAAGGGAAAACTTTATGGAGTGGGTACATAGACTGATAACTGCACTCCCCTCCCCCCCCCCCACCCCCCGGCCACACACACACAAAAAAAAAAACCACACAAAGCACACACACATACTCACGCACCCACGCACGCACACACGAATCCTACAACAACCAACTGACTTGAAACGGGCAAACAAACAAACCCATACAAAACCAAACAAACACAAAAAACACAAAACATACAAATAAATAAACCAACTAATAACAGCACAAACAAACGAAACAGACAAAGAATGAACAACACGCTAACTAAATAAACAAACAAACATTCAAAATAACAAAGCAAAACAGACCAGCGCCAGTTTTGCAATCGTCAACTGGACTCATTATTGTTCACTGCTATGCTGTGGACGAATAAAACCATCTAATCTTTCGTTTCTGATTTCTGTTTGGTTTCTTTGTTTATAGGCACGGGTACATTCGGTCGGGTAGTGCTTGTGCGGGAAGCGCCCAAGGAGTACCGGGCGCTGAAGGTGATGGCCGTCACCCAGGTGATCAAGCTGAAACAGGTGGAACACATCAAGAACGAGAAGGACATCCTGGCCTCCATCTCTCACCCCTTCATCGTCAACATGTGAGTCACGATTGTTTTCGTTGCCCAGGGGCGGATGTACAAGGAGTGAGGTGTGATAGTACACTGATTGTCTCCCTCAATTCGCTGCGCTTGTCGGCGCAACGAATCGAGGAAGACAACTAGTGTAGTGTGATAGGAGTTTCCATGGGTTCCTGAACCCCATTGCCCAAACCTCTCCCCCCTTTTGTTTACTAGGGGGGAGAAAAAAAAGAAAGAAGAAAGACTCGACGGAAAGAAACGAAATTGAAACTGCGGTTAGATGACACAATGATTTTGTGATTGTTTAATTGTTTGATAATTTTGATAGACTGGTGAGAGGAGATTAAGAGAATGAGAATGAAATGACTACTTTTTTTTCACGAATCATGGAGAAACAACAGCAACAATAACATTCCAGCACAAATCTAACTAAACCTATTTTGTGACGTATTTTGTTAACGTGGTCAGACTATCAACAGACATTCCGCCTGTGCAATTACCAAAAAATGTAGCTTTTCATTAAAATGGACTTACTGAGAACAACCCAAAGGGGAGAGAAACATGCATAGAAATGAAGTTGCAGCACAGTTTATTAACATTTCATTTTATTATATTTCATATATTATATAAAACATGGTTTCAAAATAAACAAACAAACAAGTATAGAGTTCGCTACTTATTTTGTCAGTGTGAAGAAGCTAAGTCCTTTTGCCTTTACAGAGCAGCATTGACCTTTCGTTTCTCACTTTCAGGACGTGGTCTCACAAGGACGAAACGTTTCTCTACATGCTGATGGAGTACGTGCCTGGCGGAGAACTCTTCTCATACCTGCGCAACATGGGGCGGTTCAACAACTCGGCCAGTAACTTTTACGCCTGTGAAATTGTGTGCGCGTTGGACTACCTGCATTTGAAAAACATTGTGTACAGAGACTTGAAGCCAGAGAACTTGTTGTTAGACAGAGACGGACACTTGAAAATCACAGACTTTGGATTCGCCAAGCAAGTGCTGGACAGGTTTGTGGCTACACTGGTTGTCTCCCTCGATTCGCTTCCTCGTCAGCGGTAGCGAATCGAGGGAGACAACCAGTGTGGTTTGTGGCTTAGCTTTGCTCTGTGAAGGCAAGACACGTTAAGTTCATTTTTGTGAAAATGGAGATTTTTTTTTTTTTTACAATGAAAATATCTCTTTTCACTCTTTTGCCGTCACAGGGGAGAGGTGGTTTTTTTTTTTTAGTGTTTATTTTAAATTTTAATTTCAGCGTCTACAATCTCTAGCCTGTAGGCAGCGGTTGATCAAAAATAAATAAATAAATAAAATAATCAGATGATTAAATTTTCCTCGTATTTAGTATATGGTAAAGTGAGTTTAACGCTGCCGGTGATGACGAATTTTGCGTCTGAAACCACTGCACACTGACCGACATTCGCGTGAAGAACACAAATAAAATTGATCCAAAAGTGGGCACAAAGAACACTGGACTAACAAGAGACATAAATCCTCATCAGCCCCCGCTAACTGCGGGGGCTGATGAGGATTTATGTCTCTTGTAGATGGGTAGCTCTCGCCTTGCCCCGGCAGCTAAGGGGTTAATCTCTAGCCCACAGGCAGCGGTTGATACAAACAAAATAATACTTCAGAGGATTCATTTTTTCCTCATAGTATGAGGTAAAGTGAATTTAAAATGATTTTGTGCCAGCCTTTGCCTGTGCTTTAACCAGTCCGCAAGCCAGCACAGCTCTAGTCTGTGACAATGTTGGAGATGGATTGACCGTGATTGTTCAAGAGTAGTGCCTATTTAACTTTTATCGCCGCCTTTTAAGGCGACTCATTTATTCATCAGCTATGAAGAAGTTCACAGCTTGCAAGCAATACCATGTTCAAGTTAGATTAGTTTTCAAGCTGGAGCCATTCACTTTGGAGCATTTCCAAAGATCGTCCATTCATGCTGTCAGAACCCTTTGCTATAGATAACAGCGGTCTCTGATTTTGCTTTATCATGCAACCAGTTATCTGTGTGATCCAGTATTGGCAGCCAACAAAATTAAATTAACAACCTGACTCGTCTGTGTGAAGCATGCACCGCATCACCTTTACTTCAAGAATCGGCTCCACCCATTCAACCCACCCCACCCCCACCTTCCCACACCCACCAAAACAACACTAACAACAACAAAAAACACAAAAACACACAAACAAACAAAAAAGACCCCACAAAAACAACACTCCAGCAAATACGCTCTCAAATACAGTTAAGTATTTAACACGTACAAAAACAAAATAATCTCTGAAAACACTATGAAAGTTTGGCGAAAAAACAAACAAACTTGAAGCTCTGCTCTGGCTGGAACAACTGGCGGGCCTGGGTGAGCACACTTGGATTGGTGGGGATGAGCGGCGTGAGAGGAAGACCTCTGAGATCGACAAAGGAAACTTGGAGCAGCAAAAAAAAAAAAAAAAAAAAAAAAAAAAGCTCTTGGGCTCCTTGCAGCGTTGATAGACTGCCTAATTGAATGTAGGTAGCACATTAGGCAGGCCGTTTGTAATTATGATCGAATGATTTACATGAGAATCTGATAACCTAGTGTTCAGATAATCTGTGGTTGATAACTGGGTCTTTTCGTAAACCAACTAATTGTATAACGTTGCATGCAACAAACGACTTTGGGGCGGTTTCCCACAAAGAGTTTGATAATTCCTAGTCCTAGTTACAGTTCTGAATGTCGATTGCCCCCACCCCCCCCCTCCCTCTCCCCCCCCCCAACCACCTCACCACTTCTAACCCAGGCCTCCATTAGATAAAATACGCGGCGAGATTGCCTAATAACTCCTTTAAATAAACGAATAAACGAGTGAGTGAATAAATGGCTGACTGACTGGCTGATTAGCCGACTGACTAACTGATTGGCTGACAGGCTGACTGAATGAATAAATAAATACGCATTTTACGCGTTCTAAACTGTTCCTGCAGTTAGCAATCGCTGCAAAAGGCAAAAACAGCGGAGGTTTTGTTTCGCCCATGGTTTCTGTGTGCATCAGATTCAGATTCAGTCTCTTCAGACACAGCAGTCAGCAGATTCCACAACACGTATCTACATCGTTAGCTTACAACAAATTGTCATTGACAGGTGCAGACGAAGTTGTAGCAGAAGATGGAAGAGAGATTAGGTCAGGTCTCAAAGCTGGGACTTGTCCACACGTCTGTGCCGGAGGTAGACCATAAACCACTATGATTAACCATTATTGTTGAAGGGTGATGCCAGAATAGCTTGGCGCCTAAAGGCGCCAAGCTATTCTGGCATCACCCTTCAACTGGCCTGGTTGCCTCCTACTGTATTGTGTTTGGACTGAATGGATAAAGATAACGTTCAGATTATTGTGGAAAGGTTCAGTACTGCGGCAATCAGCGAATATCAGATGTATCTCACGGTATTGTGTGTTGGCACTAAAATATCACCAGCCCGCATCAATGTACCCAAAATAGCGACTGCCCCGCATGCAGAAACGATCGGTATGCTGTTAACGAAGTGACTTGGAGGAGGTAGCCAGATCTAGCCATGGATCATGTCACAGTGTACTGCATTTGTACATGCACATTGAAAAGTGGAGAGAGAGAGAGAGAGAGAGAGAGAGAGAGAGAGAGAGAGAGAGAGAGAGAGAGAGAGAGAGAGAGAGAGAGAGAGAGAGAGAGAGAGAGAGAGAGAGAGAGAGAGAGGTAACGATGACGATAATGACACTTCATTTTCCAAGGATAAATGATATAAGTACAGTGTCCTTTTTAAGTCCCTTCTATTTATAGAAGGGACTTTTTAGGACGGGTCGAGGTGGGGCGACGTTAATAGCATGTCCATGATGTCAAAGGCGGGCAGGCTAAACCTCTAACAGTTGAAGTAACAAGATAAAAATTACGTCATGTCTAGTTATGCTAACCTCGCTGCAGAACGTACATTTGGCGTGAAGCGCCGTAAGTACTTATGTATGTATGTGTGCGTGTGTATATAAACAAGAGAATCTCCGATATTTCTGTACACACAAGCTTGAAACTTGGCGAAATACTTTCATAACTGGCTGGCTACGAGAGCCTCCGAACATATTGTAATTGAATGTCTCATTGAAGACATAGACAACCGTTTATAGGAAGTCGGTTGACCCAGATTAGAGTCCGTATTTTTTGTCATATTTACTTGAACTTTTGCATTTAACTAGTTTGGAGAAAGACATTGGACGAGTTCGTTAGCCAGCTTTGTATCCTTTCAACTTCTTTAGTAAAAGTCAGAAAAGATTTAAAACACTAAAAAAAACTTTACTTCTAGAGAAAGTCAGACAGTGGCTGTGACGTAAAAGAGGCAACTCCGTTACCACGCAGACACTGACATAATACTCAAAATATGACGTCATTCTCTCTCGCGCGCGCGGCTCTTTCTCTCTCTTTCCGCCCTCTCTCTCTCTCTCTCTCTCTCTCTCTCTCACACACACACACACACACACACACACACACACACACACACACACACACACACACACACACACACACACACACACACACACACAAACGTGCGCGCATCTCCAGGAGGAATAGATCCTCACGCGCCCTACAGGCGCATGAAGATCTATGCCTCTTGGAGATGTTTGGAGCGCGTGCGCACGCACGCACTAACACGCACACACACATCGACGCGCTTTCAGAAGAGCATGCAGGTGACCCGTATACTTAGTATATCATGTAGCTAGGTTAAGTCAACCTGCTTTCACACAAATTATAGCACGACTGAAATTGTACCGTGAAGTTCTAGTTTTGTCACCATTTTTACAAGCCTATGAAACGAAAGTGAAACTCACACACGTAAAATATAAAACTGCGTAAAAACTAAAACTTACGTCATGACAAATGACGTTTGACAAATCAATGACGCGTATGTCCTGCGCCCCTTATAGAACTCAATGACGCATTGGCAGATCTGCGAGTCTTTTTCAATAGGAGATAATTCAACATCAGAATCAGATCAAAGACAAAGGTGGAGACCATTGACAGCGAGGACAGTTCTCATATAGAAGGGGTTGGGTTGTACCTTGCTTAACGTCCCGACAGCAACAAGACTTTCTCAGGACGTGCCTGCACTGCTTGTAAAAAAAAAAAACCCACCCAACTATACAGAATATTGAATGTATGTCACCAGCCGGTCTAATACGCTAAATAAACCTAAGACCATTTAGCAACACACATCCAATACCAAGCGCTACAGGCACCGCAGACAGTAGGGAGAGTTTAAAAAGGAAAATACAGGTGAATGGACCAAGGGTAGACAGAAACACGTGCCCCAGAATAGAAGGGAAAAACCCACCCAGTGGGGCTGACCAGGGTGACCCTGGGAACTAAAAAGTAGTTAACCCCACCCAAGTCCCCCAGGGCAGACCCGGGTGGGGGCTTATATAGAAGGGACTTTGTGGGTTATGGTTCATCCCATCAGTCTTGTTTTCAATCATGTCCTTGCTAAATAATCTCTCTCTCTCTCTCTCTCTCTCTCTCTCTCTCTCTCTCTCTCTCTCTCTCTCTCTCTCTCTCTCTCTCTCTCTCTCTCTCTCTCTCTCTCTCCCCCCCCCCCCCCACGACACACACACGGACACACCACACGCATACACCACATACACACGTGCGCGCGCGCACACACACACACACACACAGACACACACACACACACAGACACACACACACACAGAGTACACACACAGAGAGAGAGAGAGAGAGAGAGAGAGAGAGAGAGAGAGAGAGAGAGAGAGAGAGAGAGAGAGAGAGAGAGAGAGAGAGAGATCAATGATGATGGTACTATGTATGGCTTACATTAATTTAAGGTCAACGGTTGTCCTGAACCCGACTACAGAAATGTTTAGTGAAAAGTTTTGTGTAAGGAATTCTTCTTGCTTGTGACCAGATGACGTACAAAGTGGAACAGTCGAACTGTCGAGAAGATAGGTTAGATATGAGGATACATCTGGAAGGGAAAGAAAGAAGGGGTGGGGGGTCCCAGGAAAAGAAACAACTAAACAAAAACAAAAAAACCCTTTTCTGTCTAGATTGAATTAGAAAACCCTCGTTCGTGCCATGTACGTTTTTTTTTCCGCTACAGCTAGATGAGCCACTAGCAAGCCGACTGAGTACTACATATACGCCACCGGAGATAGATTTGCCATAGTAGCTCAAGAAAAGTGCCGTTTTCTATGTCATTTGTCGGCTAAGTATTGCGTTACAATCGCCCCACTGAGAGAATGAATCACGCGGAACAGACTAGTCACGACAAATGACCCATGTCTGCTCAAGGTTAGTTCCTGTTTAGCTTGGCGCCTTTCCAGGCGCCAATCTAATCAGGCACAACCCTTGAAATATTGGTCGCAGGTAGAGAAGCATGAGTTAACTCATTCGAGACGTACCGCCTCCGGATACGCGGAATAAGCCGCGTATCCGGAGGCGGCACGTCTCGAATGAGTTAAACGAATTTGTCGGCGGCGGCTAAAGTCTGAGGGTCTTGATGGATATGTAATGGGCGAACATAATGTCATTACTTTCCAGTGAGAAGGTGTCGGTTGCTTGTGCGTCAGAGCTTACATAAGGCAAGAAATCCATTGCGGATATCATGACCAGACGAGACAGAGACAGAGATCCTCATGGACCCCTCGGTGATGAGCCCGTGCAGCTTTCTAGGGCCTTTGCGAATCTATGACTTGTACAAGTTGGTTGAAATCTGCACAGGACTGTTCGAGTTCAAGGTGGTTTAACAGGCCAGATTTCATGAACAAATGAGCAATTAGTATTTACTGTGTACAAGGAAAAATGTAAGCATTTGAGAATGTAAATGAAAGTAAGTGCTATACAGGGATAGTAACTGGACGATTGACGCATGAAGCAAACAGTGCGCGAATAAGTAGAAACAAGGTCAACTAGATCATTCACTCGAAACGTGCCGCATACGAGTGAGTTAACCCTCTGGCTGTCGGTAGCGCTTTTTTGTCGCGATGATTCCTACAGGTATCATCTCGACAAAAAGCGCTACCGATGCCCAAAGGGTCAACAGAAGAAATTGAAAAAGGAAGCAATGCACAAAGAGGTCTGCGTTCTCTCTTCAGTAACCGGCGTTTCTTAGAGTTAAACTTCACTTTTGTAATACATATTAGCCTGTGCTAAAAATACCGAAATACCAAAATAGAAACAATGTAAACTCATCAACTAAGTGCATATAGTCTGATTCTTGCAATTAGAGTGAAATTTGTGTTATTTTCAAAGTTTCCCTCGTTGAGTTGAAATGTTCTATGGTTTCGAATACTTCCTGTACATCAGTAATACGACTTGATGCTTAGGAAAACCAGTAATAGGTAAAGGCTCTGTCTGGAGAGAGAACTGGGCTTTACTGACTGACCTATGATCGACGTATTGCTTGCCTTATGCTATATATAGGTCTGGCAGTCGTTGTTTGGAAAGCTTGCTTTGTGAACGATTACATTTTACATATTATACGCCCAAAGTTCGTGCTGTATACTGGAAACGTGTGGTATCTTGTCGCCGATTGTGGATAGTTCTATACACACTGATGATCTATATTATTGCTGTTGCCTGCTATTGCGTTCGGCTTAACTCTGCTTTTTATACGTTGCTCTCTGTGTGTGTGTGTGTGTGTGTGTGTGTGTGTGTGTGTGTGTGTGTGTGTGTGTGTGTGTGTGTGTGTGTGTGGGGGAGACTGAGGGAGGTGGAATTTGAGGCCGGGGGCCCGGTCTGCGTAATTTACTGTGTCTGATAGTGTTGTGATATTGTGTGCGTTTGTATGCCTATTAGTCCCATGTCTTGCAATAGTTTCTCGAAGTGTTTGTCCGATATTTATCAGAACTTTGGCCCAGCAGGCCAGCAAGAGGCATAGATTCTCATGAGCCCCGCGCATGCGGGGGCTCATGTGAATCTATGTCTCTTGTACTTGGGTGTTGTTTGACACCACTGTCCTCAGTCCCCCTCCCCTTTCTGTTGGGCATCGCTACCCAGCATTTCAAAAGGATCATTACTGAGCGTCGTTATCATAAGTCTTTATTTCTGTTGCTGTAACAGAATCTCGCAAACGTGCTTAGCCACCGCAGAAGTGATTATGCGTATATGTATGTATTTGTTACAGAACGTGGACGCTATGCGGAACACCTGAGTACCTGGCACCGGAGATAATCCTGAGCAAGGGACACAACAAGGCGGTAGACTGGTGGTCGCTAGGAGTCCTCATCTTTGAGATGCTTGTCGGGTGAGACAGTTGCAGATGTATTCTCTGCGTCCCTTTTTCCTCACTCACAAACAATACCAATCCCACTGTCGTTGCAGAATGAGTGTATTGTCTTGAAAGCTTGTAGTAATACTAAGCCGATATATAATCAGCAAGGTATTGAGTGGGGGTTTCCCCCAACATATGAGACTTTGGGCTGGGTTTGTTTTGGTTCTTATTTTTAGGGCCAAGGAAAATACACGTTTCTCCTCCTCCCTCTCCCCTTTCCTTAAGTCCAGTCCCTGAAAATCGTAGGCGGGTTGTCCTTTTTTTGTACCTGAAACACTCCTAACCCTTTTAGCTCCAAGGTCCCATTTCTCAAATGTTGCAGTTGTTGCCTAACGTCTGTGTACCAGTTGTAGGAGATGGATTGATCATGATAATTCAAGGGTAGTGCCAGATGAGCTTGGCGCCTGAAGACTCCTGTGGTACATATTATGTGTTTTAAGACTGGGCCTTGGTTAATAAACAAAATGACAAATTCATCATTGGCAGCTCGGTCTCGAGAGACAATTCATGGTACGCTCTGAGGCGTCTGATTCGGTGTCGCTTTCGGCATTAAAAAAATCGCAGTGAACAAGAGGATGTCCGGCCGACATTAGCCTGAGGATTTTTTTTTGTTGATTTCGATGTATAACACTGGCCCACTTGCTGCTCGATAACTGTTTTTTTCTTCTTCTTTTTCTGATGCGATTCTTTTATTTTGAAGAAAAATACCCGTGTTTTTATATGGGCTCGCGTCACAACTGGAGTATTTTGATTACTTCCAGGTACCCCCCTTTCTACGCCGATAATCCCTTTGGCATCTACGAGAAGATCTTGGCGGGCAAATTGGAGTGGCCAAAACATATAGACCTCGTGGCCAAGTGAGTTATTCATGTTGTTATTATGTCCTATCTCGTTTTATCTCTTTCTCTTCCAGTGCCAAACGTACGAGAGTAACGACTGTCACAGCGGTAGATACTTAACCCCTTCACTGCCGAGAAAAGTGAACTTGATCCGACTGCTAGAGACATACATCCTCATGAGCCCCTGCGACTGCGGGGGCTCATGAGGATCTATGTCTCTTGCTGAGACCAATTTGTATTCACGTTTCTTGGACGGTTTGGTCGTTAAATGAACAAAGATTTCAGAAAAAAATGTACGTACAGTGGCAGGGAAGGGGTTAATGCTTTACTTTGCCAGCATATATTATGAAGATCGGTATTTGATATGAATGGGGCCAGCAAGACGCATAAATGCTCATGAATCCCCGTTCATAATGATTTGTTCCGCCGTTATATGGCAAAAGCCAGTACATGTCCATTTTAAAAAAATTGAAAAATTGTCATACTGGCATTGTCACATCATGCCCACGGAATTCTTGCACTGAGACAGTTTTTGTTGTACCTCATTTTTTTGGTACCTCTCTTTTGAACCATCCCCGAGTGTTAGCTTGCCAGACATGTTGTTTTAGTTAGTGTCACTGTACTGATTTATGCAGTAGTACATTTATAACTGCACTGCGCTGGTAAGACTTAGTTATTGGAACCGGCTTAGAGCCCTAAGAATGACATTATGGGAGTTATTCTCAGTTGACAACAAACCAGTTTAGGGGATAGATCGACCTCACAGTTCAAGGATGGTGCCAGAATAGGCGCCAAGCTATTCTGGCACCACCCTTGAACTATCGTGGTCGCGATCAATGTCCTGCTAGTGTGTCAGGTAACATCATGCAAGCAAGGGAGCCTGCTCACGTCCAACATTGGGAATATGGGAAGGCGTCAGGTAAGGAAAAGACTGACTAGAGTTACGTTATCATGACATACATGGTCAACTGTTTGTGTGACAGGGACTTGATCAAGAAACTGCTGGTACAGGACAGAACGAGACGGCTTGGAAACATGAAGGTAAGATTATATGTACCTGGTAAATTTTCTGTTCAGCCTTCTGCCGGGTTTCTTAGTTGCCGCATGCAGTCGGCCGCCCGAGGACATTTGCTTCCTGTGCATTTAGTCACCTCAAAAGTCAGTGACGGAGAACGTAAACTTTAGGGTTACAAAAAGTGGCCAGTTACAATTTTTCAGTGACTTTCTAACAACTGATATCATATTACTTATGTCCTTATGCTAGCATACATGTATTTTCTTATGATGTACAGAACGGGGCAGAAGATATCAAGCGACACAAATGGTTCAAAGGAGTGGACTGGGATAATGTACTAGCAAAAAAGCCGCAGGTAAGCGAGTGAATACTCTGATTGATGTATGAGTTTAATGCCTGTCATCCCGGATTGATTTTATGAGTTTAATGCCTCTCACGCTTTAAAGACCTACGTCGCGACCTAGATACTCTAGTTACATAAGATTTTCTCCTTACCTATTGAAGCAAAGGATTTAAAATGTCATGATCTTCTTTCATGCATTTCGGCAGCTGTACTTCTGTAAAGGTGTTTTAACTCATTCAGCCCGGCGCACGTATTTCCCAAATTTTGGAGGCGTCATCTAACGACTATACACCTGTTGCAGGAGATGGATCGACCATGATAAATCAAGGGCAGTGCCAGATTAGGTTGGCGCCGACAGGCGCCAAGCTAATCTGGCACTGCCCTTGGTTTATCTTGGTCGACCCATCTCCTGCTGTAGTGCGTCAGGTCTGAATGAGTTAAACCCCTCACTGCGGCAAGCGGACATACAAATTTCAAATGACTCGATATTAGTCGACTGATTATTTACCCCGACTTTACTGCCTGTGGACGCAGAGTGCATTTCTGAAATCTTTGTTAATTCAACTCCGGCCGAAAACCCCAATCCGTCCAACTGAGGAACACGGATTCATAGTGGTGTCAGCAAAAGGCATTGATCCTCGTGAGCCCCTGCAAATCAGTGCAGGGGCCCATGAGAATCATATGTCTCTTGGATTTTGTTGCAGTAGGAATGTGTTTACGCCAAAATGATTAGCCTCATGCATAAAATGAGACCCCCCCCCCCCCCCCCCCCTTTGTCTGCCACGGGTTATTCATTTAATAATGTCATCACTTCAGTAATATAAGGAATATCGCACTTCATGAGGTCCCGCATCTGCGTCGTCCATGACTAGGTTCGGCTTTGCCTCTGCAGTTTCCACGGCAATGAGGGGTTAACTCTTTCACTGTACTGGTTTCTGCAGTAGTACATTTATAACTACAGTGCGCTGGTAAGACTTCGTTATTGCATAGGGGTCTGACGGACGAGTGGTGCCACTAAATGCAAATCCGCTGCGCCACCGCCGGGGTGCGCGCCACCGCGTCCGGCTAGCTCAGTCAATTCAAAATACTGACTTGAGCTATTTACGCCGTGGCCGCGCGGATTTGCAGGCGGATTTGCATTATTCAAAGCAATGACGCTCGGCAGGCCCCTATGACTGAGTTATCGGAACCGGCTCAGAGCCCTAAGAATGACATCCCGAATTATGGGAGTTATTCTCATTTGGACTACTGCACAGAAACAGTGTAAGGGATAGAAAGAAGTGCCGCACACGGATACGCGGCAAACGGCCGCGTACTACACGCATACGGCACGCCGGAATGTATCATAGTCGCGATTTCTCTTCTGTTGCAGCCGCCGATTGTGCCTAAGGTGCTGCATGATGGCGACACCTCTAACTTCGAATCATACGAGGAGGGAGACTGGAGAAAAACGCCGCCCGCATCTCCAAAGGAACTCGAATTGTTTGTCGACTTTTGAACCACATTGACTGCAGTTTGCGGCGTGACTGACACTGTGTGTGGACTCCCAGAGTTGCACGAGTGGGCTTTGTCCTGCGCCAGCCACTAAGCAAGGTGCTCCGCTATAGCGGAGCACTGGCTGGCGCAGGAATAAGCTGACTTATGCTACTGACCCATGGTGTGTAATTTTGGACCTTACTGCTTTTAAATTATAGACCAGCACACGTGCCGCTCTGTCCTTTACTGATTCACCTTACGACTTTAACAGAAACGGCGAGTTCGGCCAAATCAGTACCAGCACCACACACACACACACCCCGGCCGTATGCAGGTCTTGGGCTGACGCTGGCCGCTGTGCGTGGGCCAGCATCGGCTAAACGCTAGCCTCACCTATCTGGTTTACAAGTGCGTATGCAGAAGGTCTTGGGCTGACGCTGGCCGCTGTGCGTGGGCCAGCATCGGCCCGATGTACTTTTGCTTATTTTAGATGTTTGATGGAAATTTGGGAGATGTTTTCTTACAACTACATACAAGTTATGATGGCTTTGGTCGACCCGCATAACTCACGGAACGGATCGAGGGAGGTAACTAGTGGGAATGACCGCCTGTGTAAGGTGGCTTCTAGTTTTACTGGTACTATACCCTCTGTGGTCGTTGTATTCATGTACAAGATTTGACTGCGAGTTTCATTTGTCATGTTATGTAATTTGGAGAGAAAGATATCCGCGTGATTGAAACCTGCATGACTATGAAATTGTCAGTTCTGTCGTTTTACATCAATAGCCAAAATTTCTGTTTTTGAGATTATATATATATATATTATTAAAACAGCGTAACCCAATTAAAAAAATGCACACAATCAGATTAGCGCCAAGGGACGTAATTTTTCATTTAATTCTGAGAATGCTCTTGCTGTGCTAATGCCATGGAATTCCAGGCTGGTAAACTTGCATTGTGTCATCAGGACACCATGGCATCAGCGCAGCAAGAGCATTCTCAGTATTGAATGAAAAATTACGTCCCTTGGAGCTAATCTGATTGAGTACATATTTTTGGCTTTGGGCGACGCCTTTGTTAAAAGTAAAGAATATATATATATATATATATATATATATATATATATATATATATATATATATATATATATATATGTGTGTGTGTGTGTGTGTATATATATATATATATACACACACACACACACAAATGAAAATCCTGCTTTTCTAAAAAAATGGATGTACTAGTACTGGCTTTCAGCCATGTAACGTCAGTGTACTTATGGACAAGGCCGAGATTATTACTCTATATGCAGGTCTGTGATTTTGGACCTTATGGCTGGCAGCTGTAAGGTCCAAAATCACAGACCCACACACATTTGTTGGGTTTGTCTTTGCGGTCCTGAACCTGCTTGAACAGACTCTGATCTCTTGTATGTCTTGATTGTTGTGAGCAAAGACAATGTGGTTGTTTTTGTGTGTACAACTACAAGAGGTTATCATTAAATTCTAGCAGGTCATATCTCACGCGAATGCTTATGTTAAGTTTTGCAAGGCTCTGTCTGGGCATGGGTTGAAGGGATTATGAAATTGTGAAAGGTTTGTAAAAAAACAAAAAATTGAGATCTGCTATACCGGAAACTCCCGGGCTGTACCTTGAAGGGTAATCTTCTCCTGTACAAATGTTCATAAATGGGTGAACTGATTAATGCATGGGTGACAGTGTGAAAACTTGAAATGATTGAAAATGGTTCACAGACTAAGTATGACCATAGCTAGCAAGAGGCATAAATTCTCATTGGCCCCTGTGGATCCAGAATTTATGCCTCTTGCAGATGGAACGGACTGTCTGAAGCACTGTTTCTGTCTGAACAAAAAGCTGTAATTCATGGCCAGCAACAGACATAAATTCTCATGAGCCCCTGCGAATGCATGGGCTTTTGAGAATGGCAGATGGAACAGGATTGCTGAACGACTGTTTTCTGTTGAAACCGAAAAGCTGAAATTTGGCTTTATGAGTTTTGAAAAAGCTGAATCAGTCTCCAGGACTGAAGACTGTCACCCATGTTAACGGAGAAAGTGTACAACATCATGATTATATTAATTTCTGATTGTGCACTGACCATGGTTTTGTGTCAGATGATTACATATCATTGAAGAATGCAGATGAGTGTGTATGATTTGCTATGCACATGCTCACCACTTGAAATTGCATAGGTTGCTTTTATGATAGCACCTGAATAGGGAAGCTGTGGACTATAGGTTTAAAAATTAACCCTTTAAGCCCCAAGGTCCCATTTCTCAAATTTTGGAGGTGTTGCCTAATGACTATGTACCAGTTGCAGGAGATAAGATTGATAATTCAGGGACTTGGGACTGAATGGGTTAACCCCCTTGTGCATTCAGCCATTGATACTGTGAACAGTACTGTTGGGTGCAAGCACAAGGGAGTTAACCCTTTCACCCCCGACGCATTACACCAGGAGATGGGTCGACCATGGTAATTCAAGGGTAGTGCCAGATTAGCTTGGTGCCTGTCGGCGCCAAGCTAATCTGGCACTGCCCTTGAATTATCATGATCGATCCATCTCCTGCAACTGGTGCAAAGTCATTAGGATACCTCCAAATTTTGGGAAATATGGCCGTCAGGCTAAATGAGTTAAAAGAGAAGACAAGTCTGTCCAGTTTCTACCAAGTGTGTACTTAAAAAGATTACTCTTATGCTCTACAGTTTAACAGGCTGTGGTCGAGGAAAGCGTTTTTGACAGTGTATTTAAGTATGCAATACAGCAGAACCTGTTCTTACCAGAGATCATGCACCTGTCATCAAAGACCATTTAGGCGGCTACAACCACATAAATGACGGACCTTGATGACATCCGACACTTTTTGCCATTTAGGACTTATCTTGAGAGAGCACTAGTCTTTTCGGACCACTTTTTTCTTGCCAAATAAGTTGGCTTATAATACAGGTTCTACTGTATCAGTCTCTTCTGTTTCTACAGCATGTATCATAGTATCTACGATATTGATAGTGGAATAGAAGGGATTGATACTGTACATCTACTGTAGTTGTTATACATACATAACATAAATCGCTTTTTTCTTGACTGTAGCCTGTGTCAAGTTATAGGATAGGTGTACATTTACATTAAGTGTACATAAACCACCTTACTCATGCAGCTGCCGGTACTGAATACTAGTGGCTGCATGCTGCACAGAGGCGGTTAAAATTGTTTCTACTGTGCCAAATTTTAACAATAACAGTAAGCAAAAGGCCATTGGGCTGATGTCGGCCTGCACACAGGCCAACATCAGCCCAATGAACTTTTGTGAAATGGGGGGGGGGGGGTGGGGGGGGGGAGGGGGAGTGTGTGGGGGTGGGGGGGGGGGAGGGATAAGGATCAGTTTTACTTGTAAACAAGTCTTTCTTTTTCTCTCCCAATGTACTGCAACATGAGTATGTCTTCCGAAGCTGAAATGTGGATTTCATGGTGACGGATTGTTATTTGTGTATAATTGTGTAAATATTGTACATAGTTTATTGCATTACTCCAGTTGCAAAAAAATATTGCTCAAACTTTGACAGAACATTGAGGAAATGAATGTTTTGAGTGTATGTGCTTCCAGTGTAAAAGTATGTGTCTTTAATAACACTTTATGGTACATACATTTTGCAAAACCATCAGAACTGTTTTTCATAATGCAATTGTCTTACATTACAGTAAATTAACCCCCTTCACTACCAGAGTATGCAAAATTGTGTCTTAGAAAACAGGGCAAATTTAACACAGAATAATCCCATCAATCCAAGAAACACAGGCCAGCAGGAAGCAAAGAACTTTGGGGCTCCTGAGAATCTATAAAATCCATGTCTCTTGCTGTTGAATTGTTTCACTTTTTTGGGCAGTGAAGGGGTTAATTGTCTAGGAGAATAAATTAAAATTCATTTATCATTATAGAGTAGAAAAAAAGCCAGGTGCCACCTCCTGCACCACCCCCATTAAAAACAGTGGCGTAGGAAACTGGCAGATCCTGCCAGAATAAAATGTCTTCCTATGCCACTCAAAAACATTAAAACATTCTTCCCCCACATTTTGAAGTTGCCCTAGGAAGGACTGTATTACAGTTCTAGAGACAGATCGATCATAATAGTTCAAGGGTGGTGCCAGAATAGCTTGGCACCTATGGGCGCCAAGCTATTCTGGCTCCACCCTTGAACTATCATGCTCGATCCATGTCTTGCTGTGGTGTGTTGGGGCTAAATGAGTTAAACTGCACACACGTGAATTTAGACACGTTCAAGCTTTCACAAGGTGACTAAGGTCCATTTTTTTAGAAATAGGCTGGAACTTACTTTGGAAAGTGGACGTTGAAAGGAATCATGAAATTAAACATACTGCACATACCCACCATAGAATTCAGTATTTTAACACCTTCACTGCTGGGAAAAAAGTGAACAACTCCCAACTGCAAGAGGCAAAAAAACTCACGAGCCCCCGCAGATGATGTTCCTTGCCTCTTGCTTACTGTATTCATCTATGTGCTTTTTGCATGGATGGGGTCAATCCGTATCTGGTGTTGGTTTTGCCATTTTTTCCCCAACATAATTTGTGTCCGCTTGCAGGAAAGGAGCTAGTTAACTCATTCACAGCCAGCTGCATCTGGATGTGCGGCATAAGCCGCGCCTCCGGATGTGGCCTGCCGCGAATGAGTTAATGTTAAACTCCTTGTGGCTGGAGCCACTATAAGTACTGTTTACAGTACCAGTGGCTGCATGCTCAAGGGGGTGAACAATTACGCTAATTGGTCTCTTTGACTTTTATCAGCAGTACATTTCAACAAATTGTGTATGTTTTGTGTGTGAGTAAAATTTATATACTGAAGAACAAAAGAAATGTGGCATCACTGGACTCGTCGGAAACATTTTAGTGTTTCCGCCGATTCCAGTGATGTCGCATATTCTTTTGCTCGTCGGTGTATGTTTCACCACTGATCCCCTCAACTCAGGATACTGTTGTGTAATTTCCATTTTGTAAAGTATTAGGTATTACACTGTAATCTATGCAAAGAAAGCTGTACATATACATTCATCAACTCTATATTTTGTACTTTTACAGAACTCTAAATGTTATGGCGAGAATGTGAGATATACGATTCTTTTTGTACATAATGGTATCCATTTGTTTCTGATTTAACCCATTCTGCCCTGACGCACAACAGCAGGAGATGGGTCGGCGCCAAGTTAATCTGGCACTGCCCTTGAATTATCATGGTCGATCCATCTTCTGCAACTGGTGCATAGTCATTAGATGACACCCCCAAAATTTGGGAAGTACGGCCATCGGGCTGAATGAGTTAAACTCATGCTGTTGTGCATGTCAGCTTTGAGAAACATTTTTTCGTCATCTCACGATTGCTTTGATTTGTTTGTGGTTTATTGTTTTAATTGAGTATTTATAGGTCATGTTTAAACATTTTTAGTTTGTTGGTTGGATGTTTGTTCGTTTTTGTTTTTATTGTTTCAAGTTTTGTCCGTTATTGATATAAATTTATTTCGGTTGTTTGATGTTTTTTTATTTCAACCTATAAATATCCCATGCATTATTTCAATCGAGTGATTGCTTTTGGAATATAATGTATCAAAGTTTTGCATATGACTTTAGTTAAAGACCCCGCTGTCCAGTATGTTACTTGTATGTGCATGTACATATAGTTATTCATTTAATCTTGTTTTCTACTAACACTATTTTATAAACCCATGCAGCCCTAATGCACTACTAGCTATGTATAGACCATGATAGTTCAAGGGTGGTGACAGGATAGCTTGGCACCAAGCTACTATGTTACCAACCTTGAGCTACCATGGTCAAACTGTCTCTTAGTCTTTGGCAGATAACTTTTAATTTTGGGAATTGCAACCTTTGGGCTCAGTGTTATTTTAAAAAAAAACTATTGTTGAAACATTTCAGTCTGGTGTATTGGCGCATATGGACCTCACGGCCTGGAGCCATAAGAGGCAAAATCACAAACCAGCAAGTGTTTTTAAGACTTGCAAAAATGGAAACAGAATAATTCCCTCGCCATGTTGTGATTTTGGTAAAATTAGAACCATTGTCTGGGTTTTGTCAGGCAAATTACTTGTAAGAAGGTAAATTGCATGTTTCTTTTTTTGTTTTGTCTATACCCTATAGTGTTCTGCACCCAATTCTGATCTCATACACTATTGAAGTTGTGCATTTAAGTGTAGTTTAAAACAAAAAAATGAAACATGTTTAAAGCTATAGAGCAGTCAACTCTAAAACTGCCTTTATGTGGATTGTACAAAACAGTTTTGCAAGTATTGGTATATGGGTGGATATTAGGATACTGGGTATTGGGCGTTTTGTGTGACATGCCAAACATGATCCAAGACTTGCATGTTTCTAGTTTTATGTTTTATTCTGCATTTGTTTCACTTGTTTAAAATAAATAAAATGACATTCAAGATATTTTAGTTTTGTCTCACAGGATGCTGTAGGTTCTATCTGTGTGCGTGGCATCCTTAAATGCCTATTCTGGCAGCACATATGTATGTATTACCATGTTAAATCAATTTGTCTTCTTAAAGCCGCGAATCTGGATGTGGCACGTCTTGAAAGAGTTAACCTTTTGGCTGTCAGTAGCGTTTTTGATGTCATGATTCATTGCGACAAAAACCGTATCTGATGACCAAAGTGTAACTGCTTTGTGATCTGCAGAAGACAACACACAAACCAGGAATTTTGACTTCTGGTGCAAAGTATTTTCATAACTGTGGTAGGGAAACTGGTAGGACTGGTGGAACGGAGAGAAAGAGAGAGAAGTGTGAATGACCCATAGTGAAGAATGACTGTAACAATACTGGCACCAAGTTGACCCATTTAGCCCCAGGACCCTGCAGCAGGAGATGGATTGATCATGATAATTCAAGGGTAGGGAAAGATGAGCTTGGCCCTTCAGGTGCCAAGCTCATCAGGCCCTACCCTTGAATTATCATGATCAATCCATCTCCTACAACAGGTACATTGTCGTTAAACAAAGCCTCCAAAGGTTTGAAAATGCAGCCGTGGGGTTAAGAGGGTTAATTCTTTTGCTGTCAGTGGTGCTTTATGCACCTCGACAAAAAGCTAAAGGTTTAAAAAAAACGCTAAACACACATTATTAAAGAAAATATGCTTTCTTTACTGACTTTGGTATAACAACAATAACTACAAGAAATGAATATTTCATAAATATTTTGTAACTTTTAAAAAACAAATTTTGGGCAAAATGTTTTAAAAGCCTAGTTGAGAAAAGTGTAAAAATTATGTGACTGAGAGAAATTCAGAATTCAAACTTTCAACAGCAATAATGGGCTTGTCTCATCATCTATGGCACAAAGTATCAAAAGTGTGCCCTTTGACCTCAGTGGGCTAACAGAAGTCTGTTATTCACTGCGGCAAAATGGCCTTATAATAAGCTTAGCTTCATGACAAGCGTTCTATCCAAATGATGTTATCAGTATGCATACTGCATGTTGTTCAACGCATCATTTGCTCTTCAACATGTAATTTATGCAGTTTGGTGGCCACACAGAGTGGACAGCAAGTACCACGGTCACATTATGATTGGGGAACTAATCAACCCATGAGACAAGCCAATTATAGGCCGGGCGGTTGTCCTCAGCAAATTTTTATCTTGCACTTCCCTTGAACAAATATGGTCAGTCTAATCCCTATTGGCACTTATGCTGGTTTCAGGAGACGGTCTTCTGCTGTAGGGTGTTGGGGCTAATAGGATAGTGCAGATACACTTGGCATTAAAGCAATAAACAAATTGGAATGTTTATTCTTTAAAGGGGGGTTACAAAAATACTGGCCTGGGCAAAAAAATTGGAGTAATTTGTATGAAAAGAGAGATTCAAGGCCTGAAAATGTGTATGAAAGAATTGTAGATCTATTAAGGCCGACGAGAGAAGACATGATGATAGATTACATTAGTCCAATACATATAGGCACATAAGATGTGTACATCACTGGCAAAAACCACCAACAATACAGACACACAGTTAATTCTAACTCTATTGCACCATCAAGCCTAGCGCTAGTATAAAATATAAAAAAGGATAAAAGTATGCCAATAATAATCGGTATTATGCAAAATATCACAGTACTACTGGTATAACGACGCAACTGATACTGAGACTAGTTCTAATGCAGAGGAAGACGGTGTTTGCAGGCTACACTTGCTCACACCATCATATGACAAGAAAGGCAAAGCCCTTATGGCTCACATGTATGACCGATTCACACAAGTGTGAGAATAAGTAAAGGGATGGCTTCTGCACCAACAAAATCCATGTTTTCTCAAAATTCAATAAGTTTTCCCACAACTGGGAAACCCCCTTGACCTTTGCGATGAGTCAACTTAATTAGTATATACAGGAAGGTCTTCTCATCAGCTACCTTTGTGCCAAATTTGATTGAAAAGTTTGCAAATATGTTGATAATAACTACAATTCTATAAAAAATTGGCATTTTATACACATGTTGACCTCTTGTGACCCTTGACCTTTTTCAAGGGGTCATCCATATTAGTATGCATAGATAGGTCTTACCATCAGGTATCTCTGTACCAAGTTTTGGTTTGAAGTTGTGAATAGCATTTGAGAAAAATAAAACATCTTGTCAAAATATGGCTATTTTTCACCAATATCCTGAGCTTTTGTGACCCATGACCTTTCTGAGGGATCAACCAAATGAGTATGCATAGAAAGGTCTTACCCCCAGGTATCTTTGTTCCAAGTTTGGGTTTGAAGTTGTGAATATTATTGGAGAAAAAATAAATTATGTCAAAATACATGTATAGCTATTTTTGATATTTTTCCTGATCCCGTGACCTTGGTGAGAGGTCACTGAAATTGGTATGTTTAGAAAGGTCTTGCCACAAAGTATCCTTGGGCCAAGTTTGAAGACTGTAGCTTGAATAGTCTCCGAGAAAATGCCAATGTTAAAGTTTACCATGGACTACAGCGGATGGACGACCACTGGCCCAAAACATAGAATCACTTTTGCTTCGCAAATGAGCCAAAAATAGACATGGCTCATGAGATTATTTGCAACGTATTTAACATTACCTCCCTTGTGCATGCAACCACCTGTACTGTTTACATGTGCGCACAACAGCAAGAGATGGATCAGCCATGAAAGTTCAAGGGAGTGTCAGATCAGCCTGACTCCTGGGAAGGTGCCAAGCTAATCTTGTACTACCCTTGAACTTTTATGGCCCAAGCATCTCCCATTGATGGTAGTCTATGGATGCACCTCTCAAAGTTGCCAGACACTATTAGGTCTGAATTAATGAGCCAAGCTCGTTGATGAAAACAGTAGAGTAAAAGCCTGGACAAACATGCCATATTATGTTTGTCCAGGCTTTTCATCCACTGTTTTTGTCCAAGCACGTGCAATATTTACCTACTTCTGATTCCGAACAACAGCTATTGTAACAAAGGTCATGGACACTCTTTAGAGCCTCCACAATCTATGTGGCAAAATGTTTTGTTGTCACAAAGCTTATGAAAGCCCCATGAGATTGTAACAATTGTAACTAAAGTTGTTACAAAGTTTGTGGAGACTCATCAAACTTTTAATGTAATCAGTGTCACAAGGCTCACCATGGGTGTTAATGAGAGTTGAAGCTTTCTGACAAATTGTCAAAAAATATGTGGATGATCCACAAACTTTGTAAAAATTATAAGAAAGCCTGTGGAGATGCTACAAGTTTTCCAACGTCAAAAGGTCCGTCACATTTTCAAGGGAGTTAATTTTCCATGAGCTTTGTGCCAGTTGTTACATTGTCACAAATCTCATTAAATACCCAAATCAAATTTTAACATGGAAACCTTACAGAATTTCACAAGAACCGTAGGGTACACAAAAAAATGTACCTATATTATGACTTAGGCTATGTCTTCCTTTCTGCCATTGAAGATAAGTAGCGGCTAATCTCTATGTTTGTTTGTTTGTCTATTTTGACAAAGGGTATTTACCCGAAATATTAATAAATTGTGTTGTACCCGTCTTTTCTAAGCGTGTTTCTTTCTCCGTTGGGTACTTCTTCCTTTCAAGGCATATTGCAAGTTCATAGGGACAGAAGAAAGTTGTGCAGTTAACTTGTGCAACTAATAACCCTGCTGACCCGAACAATATGTATTTACTTCAGTTGTTGCCAGCCCATAACAGGATGTGTGCTGGTCTTTGGTCCTGGACCTTACAGCTGAAGGCAGTAAGCTCCCAAATCACAGACTGCCACATATTGCAGAGCACCACCAGTTAAATTTGTCTCAGAAATATACCAACAAGCAAACGAAAAAACATAATTTGAATCATCGGGTGGGGGGATCCCAGCAAGACAGAACGAGAAATGGATGGTCCTTTAGCAACACCTCAAAAGAAGGGCCTGTTGCCTACAGAAACCTACGGGTCATTGAGATTGACCCTTCAGCTCGTGCAGGGCACGATCCGAAAACGAACCCTGCATCATTACACCCATTTTCGGACTGTTAGTCAATGACTCATTTTAACCCCAGCACTACTGGAAAATTGTAAATATCGCCCACCTGCAAGAGGAAAAGAACCTCATCACTCATGTTGTTGCTCATGAGATTCTTTACCTCTTGCTGACCCATTTATATCCATGTTCCTTGGACTGAAGGTATTACGTGGTGTTGAATTTACCCTTCTTTCAAAGACACATTTTTATTGTCCCCTGGTAATGAAGAGGTTAAAGATTATGGGCACACACACACACAAACAAAATTTAGTCAAAGGTGCACAGTCTCATCTCTACCGATGCTGTGGGGTGGTGGATCCTGTTGGAAACTGTTCTGTTGTCTCTGTGGCACATTTTTAGCTGCAAGCACTTGTCTCTCACGCATTTCCACCCAGTTAGTCTCACAGGAAGGGGCTGTCTCGCTTACTACATTTCTTCGACCGCTAACACTTGGCTGTCTGACAATGTAAGCCCCCACCAAACTTTTGTTGTGAATTTGGTGGAGGAAGAATATCACCAACACAAGAAACATTAACTGTATCAAAACAATCATTGGTGCAACAATGCGTGCAATGAGCAAATTATCATACAAGTCGTCAACTAACAAGTCATAACATGGCTGACTGAAAATTAAAAAATTGATGCTGATGTTTCCCACAGGGTTGACACACATGCCTGCATTGTCCCCATCACACATACATGATGACGGATAAACAGCATGCTGAGAAGAGTTACTTGTGGCCCACTCTGTATAGTTTGACATACCACAACATTTGAATTGATTTTGAATCTTGTTTATACACTCAGATTTTGAGTCACTAGTCCAGAACTCATCTCTGGCTGTCATAATTTCTGCCATCAGACGCCCACCAGTTGCCATTGAGTATAAAATGTGTGAGGCAGCGGCGGCAGCTATCTCCATCACGATGACAACCACCAGCACCAACAGCAAAGGCGTGTAGTAGTGGGACGCAGTGTTTCGACGTGTTTGCAAACATCCACATAAACTGAAGAAACTGGTGAAGCATCCAGCAGCAAGTAAAATGCAAACCCCACTGTAATACATCCCAATGAAACTGCACTCCTGCTGCCGTCGACTAACCAGAATTGCCCCACACACTATCACCCCAGAGCCGATGGCGAAATACAGGAAGCAGAAAATGGCCGTGAAATAGCGCTGAGCTCTCACCCTTAGCCCTGGCTCTTCAATGTGAGGAAACTTTATTTGGCTGAAACTAGGCATGCCTTCAGGCTTTGGCACTCCTTAAAAATGGCACACATACACTGTAGATGTGAAGGCTTTTTCTCTCATACACACTTTACATTCACTTATACTTTCCAGATGTCAATTGACACAGTAAATCACTTGACACAGGCACAGGCACAGGCAGTAAAACTGGCGTGTTATCAGCTTATTACACATGCAAATCATATGGTACCTGCAATACCAACAACAGTGGATACATGTGCCGATGTTGTAGCACTCTGTGACAGTTCAGACTGGCACAATGATGCCTTGAACAATATTTGCACAAATGACTGTGACAGCTAATAATCATGCCATCATGGTAGGCACCATGCAAATATGCTGGCATTTCAGAGATGGCACATACTGGAAGATACCACTCAGTCCTTTCATTCATCTCTGATCTGCATCTGCAAACAGAAAGAACATCAGTTTTGTCTTAACCTGTTCACCCTGATATGTACACTACTACCTGAAATAAAATTGACCATAGGGTTCGCGAAGCTGATATCACTCTAGTCATGCCGGCCATCTTGAGAGGATTCACGACTAAGGCGCTCATAAAGAAATCGATGTCAGGACAATGTCAAGAAAGTCGATCCTGACGTGCTAAAGGCAATAACAGCAAGTCTTGTCATCACCATAGGAAACTGCTAACCAGAATCTGTTTTTGTTTGTTTCCAAAGAGGAAGAAACATGAAGAAAAACGTGTTGAAACACTACTTTGCTACTATCTAAAGAAAATATGGTATCCTCTTAAGATGGCGGCTGACGCACTGACGCTCCTAGGCAACGCAGGGAACTTTCCAAGACCTATAATAGTTCAAGGGTGGTTCCAAAATAGCTTGGCACCTGAGGCGCCAGAATAGCTTGGCACCTGAGGTGCCAAGCTATTCTGTCACCACCCTTGAACTTGTTAGACATCGGTCATCTGAAGTTTATTAACAAAGTAGTTATGGTCTGTTACATGAGTATGAGGGTCATCCGGAGCACCTTAATTTTGAGAGTTATAGCCACATGAATGCTACATAGCATAATCCACCTCGCACAAATCCATGCACACAGGCTTGAGAAATCTGGGTGGAAAAGCCGCGCCAGCACAACTATATACACATTTGGTAATTCACACCTAGGCTGATTACGCCTACAGTATAAAATTGTGAGTTGACCCCTTTAGCCTAAACTGGGAGAAAAAGAACAAATGCATGAATTTAGAGGTGAATGGCCACACATTCTGCGGAACTGTACCAAACAATAAACAAAACAAAACAAAAAAACCCACCTCTTTATATAGACTATAGTTTGTAATCTACAACAACAAAACATAAATAGACCAGTTGACAACATTCAACGTCAACAATACACTATTCAACTTGTATGCCTAGTCGACATTCGCTGAAAACAAAACCATGGCTAAACCGTACCAGAATGAAAGTCTGAGAAATATACGATAACTATAAAGTTAATTTACATGAATGTAATTTCTGACAAAGGAAAAACTCACCAGATACGAGGTTCCACGACTTGTTTTTCCCCAGCAGATATCGACCGAACACTTCGGATGAATTCGGTAATTTCCGCCGAACACGGAAGTGAACGAAGTTTCCCCGAATATTGTCGTACCGCGACCAGTTGCTATGGTTATTTTATTTTTAGAACTAGTATAAACAGAAGCACGTGGGGACAAGCGAAAAACGCATTTTGATGTGTAAATGTTATCTAGTTTGGTTTCATTACTAGTATGACATGTCTCATGTCGATCTCTGCAGAAAAAAAATTGATCAGTTTAATTTATGATGTTGTGAATGGGGAAGATAAGATTATAAATTATTGGTTGCAAGGGATTGCTTCATTACATTACATGTTGGCAAAACTAGAGAGATGATCATAGATTTCAGGAAAAACAAACATCATCCCGATCCTGTTGTCATCAAGTGAACAGAAGTTGAGCGTGTAGAGTGTAATGAGTTGACTCTACAAGTATTTGGTGTTCAGTCTTTTTGACAACGCACTCACAAAATACATAGGCTATTGTGAAAAAAGTGCATACCTGTCTTTACTGTTTGAGAAAACTCAGATCATTTAATGTAAGCACTCAGCTTTTTTCAAATGTTTTACTGCTCAGTCTTTTGGACTGACGTGCTGGGTTAGACATTTATGTAAAAGAGATCAAGATTGTCTTAACAAAGTAATCAGGAAAGGCGGGGGGGGGGGGGGGGGGGGGGGGGGGGGGGGGGGGGAGGGGAGGGGGGGGGGGAGGAGGGGGGGGGGTTGATTGGTAGAGCACAAGATACTTTGGACACACTGTACAACAGACGGATTACGAACAAACTGGCTGACATTCTTCATCACAAAACACATCTATTTAGACGTATCGAACGAAGTGGCAGACTTCGAGTACCTAAAAGCAGTACATCACGTTATGCCAACTCTTTTGTCCCTCAGGCTGTTACCCTTTCAACAGTAATATCAATAGGTAGTGTCTGTCAACATTCTTTAGTTGTTTAGTACTAGTTTATTCAGTAGTTCTCTGCAACATTGTTGACAGCAGAAGCAAAGGGGGCATAAACCATAAGTCTTTCTGATACCAAGAGAGTTACAAAGGTAAACAGTACGTCTGTTACAGTTCATCTCTTTAACTGAGAATTATAGTTATTTAATTAATTGTATGAGTTAATGATGATGCCATGTGTTGTATGGGCAGACAGTGAATTTCCCCATGAGGGATTAATAAAGTATTATTGTATTGTATTGTACACAGACCCTTGTAGGCCTGAGGGAGGTCAAAGGAACCATTGTACCCCGAAGGCCAGAGGGGTACAATGTTTCCTTTGACCTCCCGAAGCCCTACAAGGGTCCGAGCAGCAAGCCCCTGCTACCAATACTGTATTTGTTTTCATTCCTCCAATGTTTTAGTAAAAGAAATCAAGAAAAAATCTTCCGACCTGGATCACGCCAGACATGACTGACGACAAAGGAAAAAACATTTATACATAATAGAATTATCAATGATGACGTAAGTAAAAATCTTTCATGACTTTGCCGTCTCCAGTAGTGTGCCCCGTTGTTTCGAACAACACTAAGTAACTTTGTACTTTAGAACATTTTGGTGATCTTATATAGAACAAAACTGGCATCCAAGACGCGTCAGAAAGAGGGCTACACACACACACACATATACACACACACACATGCACGCGCACACACACACACACCGCACACACACACGCAAACATACACACACACACACGACACACCCACACTGATTTGAAAGGTTGGTTGGTTAGTTCAAGGTTAAACGCGTCCACATCACTGGAGTGATAATGGACGGCCCTAACGTGGGGTACAGCTATCACCTATAAAGTATGACCTGAAGACTGACAAATTCAGGTGCATTGCAACTGTGCCACTCTTTCAATAGACACCCCGACTGCTGTATAAAGCATGGGCCAGTGCGTCGCACAGGCCATCAGAGCGTTCGCAGCACTTTATGTAGTGTGAGAGTGTTGAGATCGATCCGCTAGCTTGTGTATGGAGCAAGTCAGCACCTCTTTTTGGTTGGGCGATTTGGGAGGAGCATGGTAAGAAGACAAAGGTCGAAACACTGACACATAGCATATAACTGAATTAAATTGAAATGACTGAACATAAAACTAAAACACTTTCTGAAGAAGAAGGGGGGAAAAAGAAGAAGAAGAAAACCAATAACAAAACTTTGATAATAATGACCAACTCTGAATGAAAATCTAAATTACAATATTGATATGTTCTATACTTCTTTTGTCATGTTTTGTTTTATTTACAGGTTATTTTGTATTTCATTACATTTGTGTTCCAATTTGTCATGCCTTTTAAAAAAAAAAAAATTAAAATTTATTTTTACATCCACGAATTTTGAATACAATGCAGAAGTATAATTTATGATGAAGACAAGCACACAGTGGACAAGTTGGTTTTCTTTGTTGTTTGTGTTTTAAATTTATTTTAGTTTGTGTTAAGCACAAGTGCTCTTCAGGGCTGTGTGTTATCACCATGGATGCATGGCCTTAGCATACAGCTTTCTGAATGATAGAACAATCCGTGTGTAAACAAACATACATGGTTTTATCATGTCCTTTCTTTGCAAGACTCATTACATACGAATGGTGCTACACATGTAAAACATTAGTATTAGACATTAGTGGGCAGCTGATCGAAGCTGCGCAATGGTGGTGTTGTCAATTTCTTTCTTTCTTTATTCACTTTTTGGTTGTTATTTGCGGTGTAAGGGAAGCAGTGTAAGTGACAGACTTTGCATGCTAGGATGAGCAAGTCCTGCCTCACCAAGGGTTTGAGACCCCCGGTTTCCCCTCACTTGGTTTAGCCAGCCAGTCGAAGCTGTTGCCCGTGGTGTGAGTCAATGGACGCTGTACAGAAAGCACCTCAAACAGCCGGCTTGAACGTTTCCACATGAGATCCCTTTGCTCACTCATGGGCATCAAATGGCAAGACAAGGTGACAAACCTGGAAGTTCTGGATAATGCTGGTTTAGTGAGTGTTGAAGCCTTGATCTTAAAGACACAACTTCGCTGGACAGGTCATGTCATACGCATGGATGATTCTCGCCATGCCACGCCAACTCCTGTATGGTGTACTCTCAAAAGGCCACAGGAAACAAGGACGGCCAAAGAAACGCTTCAAAGATTGCATAAAAGACAGCCTCAAATACTGCGCCTTCCCGGTAAAGGAACTTGAAGCACAAGCACAAGACAGGTCTGGCTGGCGTGCCGCCACCAGGAAAGCCTGCACGGTCTTTGAACACAATCGGCGCAAACGGATCACCAGTGCCCGAGCTCGCAGAAAGACAGCGTCGACTCTCCCCACAGCTACGTTCCAGTGCCCCCATTGCCCTCGCAGGTGTGGCTCCAGGATTGGCTTGGCCAGCCACACCCGCACCCTCCACAAATAGAAGTCATGCACAATGACGACATCATCGGTTTTCGATGGTCTACCCATTAAAAGGGAAGCAACCGCTATTAAAATTTAACCGGATAGCAAGAGTTAGCATGTGACATAAACAAGCATGGCGGGTGGACGCAGAAAGCAGACGGCTCCTATCGGAGGGAAAACATCCGATAACTTATTTACGGATGAATATTTCGTCTACCCTCATGTGCTTTGGATGGTTCTAATTGCTTTTGGACTCTACATGCTTTTTGTAATTATTTTGCAGTAATTTTCATGCTTTTGTCGCGTATTGAGTTGTGACGACAGGTCTGTGGACTGTTGTGCAATGTTTTAATTCTGAAAAATTGTACATTCTGTATGTTCTTCTTGAAGAAATTGCTCAATGTCCACCAGATCTTACGGTTGTTAAATATGCAGACGCTTGAAGCAAAAGGTATGGGTTAACTCATTCAGCCCGGCGCACTTATTTCCCATATCAGTTTTGGAGGCGTCATCGAACGACTATGCACCTGTTGCAGGAGATGGATCGACCATGATAATTCATGGGCAGTGCCAGATTAGCTTGGCGCCGACAGGCGCCAAGCTAATCTAGCACTACCCTTGAATTATCATGGTCGATCCATCTCCTGCTGTAGTGCGTCAGGGCTGAATGGGTTAATCAATGCATCTTGCAGGTTGATTGAATTTTACAGGATGTCCGTAATGGGTCCAAACCCAGGACAATGCTCAGAGTTTCGCTTTTAGTCTCTATTAGAACATTAGTATGTGCGAGTACTAGTAAACGAGGGCTCTAGACGGCGAAGCTGTATAGTATTGTTAGTATGGTAGTTGTTCAGATTGTCAGAGTCCAAAGTACAAGTACTTATCAAATAGTTGTCTTTTAAGTTATGCAAACTGTGTCGGGGCAAGATAGACACAAATTCTTCCAACTTGTTGGTTGGTCCGCTTGTGTGGCATTCGGTGTTATGCTCTAAATTATTTTCATATTAGTATTTTGCTGTCAATTATCATCATTATGGACGGTTTTATTGATGGGGCTATATAGCTGCAGGTTGTTTCGTTCATTCATTCATTTATTTAGCCGATCAGTCAATCGTCCAGTCATTCATTAAATCATGTATTCTTCTGTCTTCCACAAACAAGCATTTATTCATTAATTTTCTTTTTGTTTTGACTTCTATTTTCAGATTGCCACTTTTTCACCTGACAACGCTTTGAGTTACGTCCCATGGCCAATCAACAATTTTGTGTATTACATGGGCAAAAACCACAAGCAGCTTACAAACTACATGTAATGTCTATACGCTTGAAATGTTCTGTGCATTTTGATATTATTATTAACCCAAGGCAGCATTTGGAGGTGTCATGCATCTAGCAAATATGTACCAGTTGCAGGAGATAGATCAACCATAATAATTGAAGGGTGGTGCCAGATCAGCTTGGCGCCATCAGGTGTCAGGCTAATCTGGCACTACCCTTGAATTATCATGATTGATTCATCTCCTCCTGTAGTGCGTCGGGGCTGATAGGTTCATGTCATTTTAAGTTATAATAATGTTTTAACCCATTCAAACCTGACACACTATAGCAGGAGATGGATCGACCTTGATAATTCAAGGGTAGTGCCAGATTAGCTTGGCACCTAGCTAATCTGGCACTACCCCTGAATTATCATGGTCAATCCATCTCCTGCAACTGGTGCATAGTCGTTAGATGACGCCTCCAAAATTTGGGAAATATGTGCGTCGGGCTGAATGAGTTAATGTAAAATTAATGTTGTTTTCTCAGCTTAATAGTAATATGCAGAGTCTAGATCCTCAGGCTGATGTTATCCCCAGTCAGCCTGCTCATGGACATGTGAGGGGCAACTGAGGTTGATGTTGGTCCGATTACTTTTAGTTTGCTGGGATTCTGTACTTGTACTGCTGATACTCATGTCCTGAAACCTTAACATTTCACTCTGATGTTGATGGGAGTGTTGTCTGAATTAGTTCACTTTAAACTTTAGCTTGAAGATTCTTTATTTTTGCCTGTTTCAGCTGTGTCATTGCTGTTGTCCTGCACTCACTGGAGGCAGCATATGCAGGAAAACTTGCCTTGTAAGTGTGTGACATAAATGTCTGCTGCGTGTGACAAACACGTAAAGTTCTCTTGATCACTAAAGGCTTGAGTTTTGTAAACTTCTTCTGTGTTGGACAGATCGCCTGATGATCCCCCATCTCCTAAAGTAATCAGTGACATAGATGGAACCAGCACAAGGCACAGCTTCTCATGAGTCCCTGCAGGATGTTGGGGCTTATCAGAATGTGTGCATTCTGCGGATGGATGACAAGGAATGATCAGAGAAGTGGTGTCGGGACTCGGTTCACATGGTGTCTTACCACCAAGTAGTTCTCAGCTACCAGCTTCTACTGTGTGTATGTGTTTGGTGGCCATGTGTATGTGCTGCTGTGTTTATGCTTAGTGTGTAAGTGAATGCACATGCTTAACACCTTCACTGCCAGTGACTGCAGATTGTGTTTCTGACATCTAAGTTGACTCAATATTCCCAAGAATCCCAGACATCCAAAGAACGAGGATGCAAAGTGGTGTTGTCAAGTCAAGAGTTTTTATTGATGTTGGCACATCGAGAGCGTATACATACATATATCAGTTCAATACCACAAGAACATAACCTGGTGTATATTGACATTCTTATTTGAAATGACAGCAGAGGGAGATCCTTATGAGCCCTTGCAACTGCGGGGGCTCATAAGGATCTATGTCTCTTGCGTTTGAGTGTTCTTACCTGGTTAACATAAGTGCACTTGTTACTTGTTAGCTCGAGGTGACGCTTTGAGCTGATTTTCAATTGGGATAAGGAGCCTGTTGCAGTGTGCTCTATTATTTTTGCAGGGACAGAAGGATGACGCCATCCACAACAGCAAAGTGGTCCTTCATGACCTTTCTGTTTGGGATAGCATCCTTGCATCATCTTCTGAAATACAAGGGATCAGCTACCGCTGGCAAACGAAAATGAGCTGACCACCTGTGAGCTGGCCTGTGATTTAGGACCTTATGACTTACAGCCTTAAGATCCAAAATCACAGATCAGCCCACATAATTTTGTGTTTTCCAGTCTGTGACTTGACAAGAAGAAGAATGAAAATATTGAAATATCACACAGCAGAACTTGTTTTGAGCTACCAACCTTATGATTACATGTCGTTAACCCATTCAGCCCTGACGCACTACAGCAGGAGATGGGTGTCGGCGCCAATCTAATCTGGCACTATTCTTGAATTATCATGGTCGATCCATCTCCTGCAACAGGTGCATAGTCGTTAGATGATGCCTCCAAAATTTGGGAAATACGTGCGTCGGGCTGAATGAGTTAAGACCACTTTTTGGTGTTGCAAAAACGGCTTCAGCGAACAGCAAATGGGGTTTAAAAAAAGTATCGTGTGTAAAGAAATCAGGCGGGCAGGTTATGAGGATTTTATGTGTTGGCTCATTCAGCCCGGTGCACCTATTTCCCAAATTTTGAAGGCGTCATCTAACGACTATGCACCTGTTGCAGGAGATGGATCGACCATGATAATTCAAGGGCAGTGCCAGATTAGCTTGGCGCCTTCAGGCACCAAGCGATTCTGGCACTACCCTTGAATTATCATGGTCGACCCATCTCCTGCTGTAGTGCGTCAGGGCTGAATGTGTTAAGTAATGTGTGTTTGTGTGTGTGTGTGTTTGTGTGTGTGTGTGTGTGTGTGTACAGGATGACAATGCATTACTGATTGACTGCCCCATACTCTATTTATAATTGCTGGATTCATCTTTTTTGACAATGGCCGTATTCTATTTATCTGTTCTATCTTTTGAAAGATGGCACAAATGTTCATTATTGTGTTTTTATTTGGATGAAGATAATTGTTATGCTGCTCAGAACATGTTGGCTAATTGAATGTCCTGATTTGTGAATGTTTTATTTTTGTGTGTATCATGGACCAAAAAATTTCAACAAATGGTGTGATAGAATTGTATAAGATCTTTGCATCCATTACCTTTTCCAGCCATCTGTATCACTATCACAAAACCTGCACACCACACTACACTGTCATTGTGTGTAAACTTCATTTGGATTCATATCAGGACATGTCCCTACAACAAAATCAGCAAAAGCCAGTATGTCCATTTGTGAGAAAAGCAAGATTTTCATTGTTTTGGCTTATAATGGCATAAATATAGACCAAAATGGTGACTGCCAGTTTGTAAAATGAAAAGAAATGACCAAGAAATGAAAGAAGTAAACACTCTTTGAAATTAAAAGAATCGGCACACAAAGTTTACTATTTTTTTTCTTCTGTCTTGATCTTTACTGTACATTTTACACGCTTGGCAGTCACTTTCTGAAAGTATCTCAGACAAACAAGAGGGTTAAATGCACTGCTTGCAAAAGTATGTCAATTTTTTTTAGAAAGGCGAGATTTTCATTGTAATGAATATTCTGCTTTTCGCAAAAATGAACCTTCTGGTGTTTGCCATATAAGGACAGTATTTCAGGGGCAACTGCCGTTTTGTGACAAAACCAGCATGTGCAATTTTGGGCAAGCAAGATTTTCATTGTTGTAGAATGAAAATCTCGCTTTTCTGGAAAAAATCTACAAACTGTCCTTTGCCATATAACGCCAAATATGGTAAAGTACATATAACAGAAGAGATGTGATGTACCGGTAATATAATTTTTCTTATGTGTAAAATATTTTTGTCTTTATAGTTAAATCTCGTATAATCAGGGTGACCTCTGTTAACTCATTCAAGAAGCCCCAGCAACAATAACTGCGGAAGCGTCGTATAGCGTTGCCGTTGGCAACGCTATACGACACTTTCACACCTATTGATGCTGGGCTCCATTTGGCCGACGTCGACTGCAGTCTACCTAGCTGTGTGCGGGTCAGTTACTTGTGCCAGACTGACGTCAGCCCGATGGCCTTCTGCGTGCAGTGTGTTGTTGATTTATTCATGATGGTGATATGGGCATAATTTGCACATTTTTCTCTTCCATTTAATGGTGATTTAAATCGTTTTAGAGCTTGCATTTATGTATGTCATTTTAATTTGTAATTTTCCTGCAGTTGTGAAACTGATTCTGGCCCACATATTGTGGCTTGTATAGTCCGTCGGAGCTAAGCCTGTCTCCTGTTTTTTTTTGGTTTTTTTTGCAAGTAACTTTTGAATGCAGATGATTTGAAGACTACCCTAAAGAGAAAAGACCCTCACCACCTTTAGACCTATTTTATGTTATTCATCCTTTAGTCCTGACAGCAGTGGGTTAGCTTCAGCCCTCAGTTTTGTTTTAACCCGTATCATTCAGAATACACAGTGTGTGAAATAAGTTTGACTAAAATAGTTCAAGGGTAGTGCCAGAATAGCTTGGCGCCTTAAGGCGCCAAGCTATTCTGGCACCACTCTTGAACTAAAGCCATTGGTCTCTGTCCTATACTCTGTACTATAATGTAGCTTGCATATGGCAGTGTACACATTTGAAGCTTTTAGCCTCGGCATGATATGGGTTAAATGACCTACTAAAATATACCCTGTTCGAGCGCAACGGACACCTATTTATTCCTGTAATCTTTATGCTCCCCAAGTTGGATGTTCATGAAAATAGCTTGATCATGCGGCCTGGGTTTGAATTGTTGGGGTTGAAACCAAAAAAATTAGCTCGAAGTTTGGTGTTCACTTTTTAACCCATATCATACTGAGGCTAACAGCTTCAAATTTTTACACTGCCATATGCCAGGTACATTATAGTACTTACGGATAAGGATATAGACCGATGGCTTTTGTTCAAGGGTGGTGCCAGAATAGCTTGGCGCCTAGATGTACCAAGCTATTCTGGCACTACCCTTGAACTATTTTAGTCAAATTTATTTCACACACTGGTGTATTCCGAATGATAAGGGTTAAGCAAAAGTTTTTTTGCAGGAATATGTCTTGTTCAAATGTTAATTGGAAAAGAAAACCGAACAAGCATTGCTCAAGCAGACTATAGCTAATATCTGATAAAAATGCGATGCTTTGAATGTGTTGAAATACAATAATAAGTTGTAAATGTTGAAACATATTTATCCGGTGATTTTTAATGAAAGTTGAGAGATTTTGAAAGTCGAGGTTTGTTATTTCATCGGCAAAGGCTGTCTACAGTGATCTGCTCCTTTAAATGTTCATGGAATGTCTGACTCTTACAGTAATGCTGACCAAAAGCGCTAATTTAGTGCTTGTTTAATTTTGAGGTTTGAATGTCTGACTCTTACAGTAATGCTGACCAAAAGCGCTAATTTAGTGCTTGTTTCATTTTGAGGTTTGAATGTCGTCCCCCCCACCCGGGTCTGCCCTGGGGGACTTGGGTGGGGTTAACTACTTTTTAGTTCCCAGGGTCACCCTGGTCAGCCCCACAGGGTGGGTTTTCCTCTCTATTCTGGGGCATGTGTTTCTGTCTACCCTTTGTCCATTCACCTGTATTTGCCTTTTTAAAACTCTCCCTACTGTCTGCACTGCCTGTAGCTCTTGGTATTGGATGTGTGTTGTTAAATGGTCTTAGCTTTATTTAGGCCCCATGTGTTAGGTTTATTTAACGTATTGGACCGGCTGGCGACATACATTCAATGTTCTGTTTAGTTGTTTTTTTTCACAAGCAGTGCAGGCACGCCCTGAGAAAGTCTTGTTGCTGTCGGGACGTTAAGCAATGTACAATCAATCAATCATTGAATGTAGTCAAATAAGACTTTTCTGCTTCTTTTGCCACGTTGGAGAGTTCCCCTGTTGCGCCAAGGGGCAGAAGAAAACCTCTGTATACGTGTGCCTACTCAAATCGATTGTGAAAGGAATGATAGAAAAGTCGTTTTCAGTAGCGTCTGCAGCTTAACTCATTCAGCCCGGCGCACGTATTTCCCAAATTTTGGAGGCGTCGTCTAACGACTATGCACCTGTTGCAGGAGATGGATCGACCATGATAATTCAAGGGCAGTGCCAGATTAGCTTGGCGCCAACAGGCGCCAAGCTAATCTGGCACTGCCCTTGAATTATTAAGGTCGACCCATCTCCTGCTGTGGTGCGTCAGAGCTGAATGAGTCCCATACCATACTGAGGCAAAAAGCTTCAAATTGGTACACTGCCATATGCAAGTTACATTATAGTGCTTACAGATAAGGATATAGACCAGTGGCTTTAGTTCAAGGGTGGTGTCAGAATAGCTTGGCGCCTAGAGGCGCCAAGCTATTCTGGCACCACCCTCGAACTATTTTAGTCAAACTTATTTCACACACTGGTGCATTCCGAATGATAAAGGTTAAAAAATAAAATATTGATGGTAATGTATCGATTATAGGCTTCTACAAACAACCTTTTGGCTGTCAGTATTGCTTCTTGTGCAGACGATTCCTATAGGGGAAGGAAAAAAAACAACATTAAGTTAAAAAAAAAGTAAAACCGTCAGAGTCGGGATGTTGTTCGGCTTAAAACTTTATTTACAAAACACTTTCAGAGTTCACAGAAAACTGGCCATTACAGAGTATACAATTCTACAGTATAATTATGTAGAGAGTAAAACCACAATTGTGTGCATAACAACTTTTACACAGTCGCAAAAGATAGTAACAGTTGTCTGATTCCTTTCTTTGGTTTCGATACAGTTACAAAACAACGACCTACACACTGACATTCGGGACGTGCCGCATTCGGATACGAGGCTTTATGCTGCGTTTTCGAACGCGGCACGTCTCGGAATAAGCCAGGGGACGGTTGCATGAGTGAGCTTAGTCTTGCGCCAGGCAGTCAGGATTTGAGACATCCTTCCACCTGACGATATGCCTGTCTTGTAAAGCTGAAAGGCAGCTTTTGGCCACTTTGGGGAGGGGGGTGGGGGGGGGGGGGGGGGGGGGGAGGTTTTTGTGTCCAAGCCGTTTACGTCTTCTCTGGACAGCTTATTTTTGGGCTCAACATTTTCCTATTTTATTCCGGGATATTGTTGAGATCGTGTTTGTGAGAAAATAGCCTGTACTGTTTCCGGGTGTACTCACTCCGGATGTTAACTCATTCAAGGCGCCCCGCATGGATAGTTGCGGAAGTGTCGTATAGCGTTGCCGGAGGCAACGCTATACGACACTTTCGCAGCCATTCATGCGGGGTACCTTGAACGAGTTAAGCATCTTATTTGAACTGAAATGTATTTGTGTGGTACTCCCCGAGTGGGTCTGTCACACATGCAAACGTTACGGGAGTACGTATTTGTCATAAAAGCAGTATCAAAATTGCAAATACGCACAAACGGCTCTTGCTTTTGCTGTATATTAACACGAAACAACAAACATAAAAACCCGTTAATGTCGTACACAACAAAAACAGCCCAAAGTTGCAATACGCAAAACATCTCAGTTTGGCCAAATACGTCAAATTAAGCTTCAATATATCGACCAAATACATAAAATAAGCTTCAATATAACGACGGTGTTCGCATGCAGCCTCGTAACTAACAATTATTTTTTTCGAGAAACGAAAAAAAAGTTTTCCTTGGTGAGAATAATTATGTGATCTGAACTGCAAGTTCGAGAATTCGTCAGAAAATAGAGAAAAATCAAACCAGGCAACCGCACCAAAGTATGATTTCGCGCTGACTAAAATGTCACGAGCTTGCATGAGAACACTAACGATGTGCAAAATATCGCAGTACATCGATTATATCTAACAAAATGGGATGAATCATAACCCACAAAGTCTCTCCTATATGAAAGCTGTCCTCGCTGTCAAGGGTCTCTACCTCTGTCTTTGACCGGTTTCTGATGTTTAAACATCTATTGAAAAATCTCGCAGATCTGACAATGCGTCAGTGAGCTTCTATAAGGGGCGCAGTGCATACTCGTCATTGGTTTGTCAAACGTCATTTGTCATGACGTATTTTTTCGTTTTTACATAATTTTATATTTTACATGATATGAGTTTTACTTTCGCTTCAAGACTTGAGAAAATGGCTAGAAAACTAGAACTTCACCGTACAAGTTAGTCATGCTATAATTTGTGTGAAATCAGATTTACTTTACCTAGCTACATGATATATTAAGTACATCTGCATGCTCTTCTGAAAGCGCGTCGATATGTGTGCGTGCGCGCGCGCCCGCGCTCCAAATATCTCCAAGAGGCATAGATCCTCATGCGCCCTCCGGGCGCATTAGGATCTAAGGCTCATGGAGGTGCGCCAATGTATGTGTGTGTGTGTGTGTGTGTGTGTGTGAGAGAGAGAGAGAGAGAGAGAGAATTACGTCATATTTAGGGTATTGCGTAAATGTCTGCGTGGTGACGGAGCTGTTTTGTTTACGTCACCCCCACTATCTGGCTTTCTCCAGAAGTCAATTTTTTTCCGTTTTATTTTTTTCTGAAAATAATTATTTTTCTTTTACTAAAGAAGTTGAAATGGTACACAGCTGGCTAACGACCTCATCCAATGTCTTTCTCCAATCTAGCTATATCCAAAATTTTAAGTGAATATGACAACAATTACGGACTCTAATCTGGGTTAACCGACTTCCTATAATAAACGGTCTTTTAACCCTTTAATGAGAGCCAATATTATGCTCGGAGGCTCTCCTAGGCACCCCTTGAACAAAGCACTTTTCCAGGTTTCAAGCTTGCACCTACACACACATCCCGGAGATTCTCGTGTTTACATACATACGCATGCACACACATACACGCATACGGCGTTTCCCGCCAAAAGTACGTTCTGCAGCGAAGTTAACGTAACTAGACATGACGTCATTTTTATCTGGTTACTTTAGTTGTCAGATTTTCAGACCAGCCCGCCTTTGTCGTCATGGACCTTCTTTTGAATTTGCTCCCGCGCCGCGACCCATCCTAAAATGTCTCTTCTATAAATAGAAGAGACTTTAAAAAAAACAACAACACAAAACTAAACGATATGATGTAAAGCGAAACGTGGGGCATTGAGCGCAGGCCTGAATCGATAGATAGGTTTGCGGGGGGAAGGGGGTGGGAATGGGTGGGTTTAAAGACATTTCTACCACTGGCCCAAAGGTCAAACAACAAGGTTTGGGGGAGGGGGGCGGGGGGAGGGAATGGTGTTGGAGTCCTTAGTACCATTAGTACCAGATATAGTTTCAACTGAATCACAGGCCAACAACTTAAAAAGAGCTTTCGTTTTTGCTGTTATGCTGGGGGGGGGGGGGGGGAGGCTTCCCCTTCTCCCCGCCCCCCTTCCCGTCCATCCCTGTGAGTAAACACGGGGAGGGGGGGGGGGAGGAGGGAGATCCCACTTCTCCCCGCTCCCCTTCCCGTCCATCCCTGTGAGTAAACTCGACCTTCAAATTCGAAATGAAATCGATCGTATTTGCATACATTATAATACTGTTTTAACTCATTCCAGACGTGCCGTATACGGATACGCGGCAAAAAGCCGTTTATCCGTATACGGCCGGTTGTCTCGAATGTATTAATTTGGTCACGTAGCAAAACACATACACCGGCCAACAAGCAGTTTGTTATTAGGCAATAAAAGAATGGTCGTAACTCTGTGAAACATCACAACACAAGAACACATGTTATACCAAGAAATAAAATACTTTAACCCTTTGGCTATCATCACGACAAAAACCGCTACCGATAGCCAAAAGGTTAACCACCTTATTGTGTCTGCAGCCATCGGAACTGTGAACATTACCGTGGCTGTACCCACAAGGTTGTTAATACAAGATATTGTCCTGAGAATTTTAGGGTTAACATTTCTCTCAGCAATTTACAACCCCTCCATTACGCCCCTCTCCCACACCACCCCCAACTTCACCATATAGAGAACTGCCAAGTGGATGTCCCTACAAACCCACTGTGTGTACTTTTATGATGCGACAAATACTAGGGTAGCCGAAGGATTTGCTCTGAAGAACCCCGAATTTCAACATGGTGTCCTTTTTTAGCCTGCCTGCGCTAGTTTTAGTCTTGAATTTATTATTTTTATTTTCACACCTCTAAGGTATGTATATACAAAAGACTTACACATTCAATATCTACGTTATTTGTTGTAAATGCTGTTGGGATTATTTAAAAAAAAAAAAAATGCTGCGGATTTTAGCTTTGCTCATTCAAGGCTCTCTGTACCAATAGCTGCGGAAGCATTGTATAGCCATAGGGGCCTGACGATGGTGCTTTGACTAAATGCAAATCCGCTGCGAAACCCAGCGCGCGCGCTGTACCGCATCTAGCTCATCATAATGATGTACATCATCTAATGAGATGCGGTAGCGCTCACGCGGTGGCGCAGCGGATACATTTAGTCGGCACCATCGCCAGCCCCCTATGTGCCGCATAGCGTTGCCGCCGGCAACGCTATACAACACTTTCGCAGATATTAATGCGGGTCGAATTTAATGAGTTGGACATATATTTTAACGTTTAAAGCGACCTGCTCCAAGGCGGACTCTGACTGCTAAAATTTGCCGATACAACGAGTTGTCAGTGTTGTCTTGCCTCAACACTTTTCTACCCTTAGAAGTTTTAACCCTTGTCCTTCGAAATACACCAGTGTGTGAAATAAGCTTGACTAAAATAGTTCAAGGGTGGTGCCAGAATAGCTTGGCGCCTCTAGGCGCCAAGCTATTCTGGCACCACCCTTGAACTAAAGCCATTGGTCTATATCCTTATCTGTAAGTACTATAATGTAGCTTGCATGTGGCAGTGTACAAATTTGAAGCGGTTAGCCTCGGTATGATATGGGTTAACACTTCAAGCGAGTAGGCACACGTTGACAGAGGGTTCTACTGCTCCTGATGCTAGTCGCAGAAACTCTTCTACCTACGAAGATGAACTAGAGCAGGAAACGTTTAGTTTCATTTTTCGACGTTCAAACTTCATAAGTTAAAGGGATGACCTACTCCAGGCAAGAAATGGTATGTCTTACTGTAATGCTGGACCAAAAGGCTAAGCTTTTCTGACACTACCCTTGACAGGGGCGGATATGGGAGATTATGGTGGTGTTCCAGGGGGTTCCGGACCCCCCCACCCCCACTCAGACCAAATATTATGTAAAAATGCTGTATCAAAGTCCATTTTTTGGAGTATGCCCCCCCCCCCACCCTCTATCCACCCCCACCCCCTACCCCCCCCACCACCCCCTACCCCCCCCCCCAACAAGAAGCAAGGTCTGGCGTCAGTTTGAAGGTTCCAAACAAAAGGCTGTAACCCCCTCCAGGTAACTGATCCGCCCCTGCTTGAACTATCATGATTGATTTGTCTTTTGCTAAAGTGTGTCGGATACGCGTCGGTAGGCCGTCTCAGTGCCGCATACACACTTACATTGCGTGAAAAAGGGAACGACGGTAAAATGTGATATGTAATTAGCATGCAATCACGCGTAGTTTTCCTGTTTCCCAAATCGCAAATATCAGGCACTGTGGACAAATATAATACTCAATAAATAATTTAATAATTATTATTGTACTGTTTACCTGTATTACTCTTGTAGTCACGCAGCTTTGGACATTTAGCTTTGAATAATTGTATTATGTACATTCGCATTTTTTTCAGGCACATTGAATTGTATTATCGTGTGTTTTACACATGCTAACCAGCGGATTGTTCAGTGACCTCTCACTGCCGTATCAGCCTTATGATAACGTTTGCATGATGCTTATCCCATACAATGACCATCAAGAAGCATAGATTCCCATGCGCCTCCGCATATGCGGGGGCGCATGAGGATCTATATCTCTCGCAGACGAATCCACGAGCTTTACAGTATCAACAGCTCCTGTTTAACTATAGTGGAATGGAAGGGATTCATACTGTAAATTTTAAACCAATACGATTTTTAACCCACTGGCTGTCGGCATCGCGTTTTGTCGCGATGATTCCTGCTGGAATCATCGCGACAAAAAGAGATACCGACATCCAAAGGGTTCAAAAGGCACTGTTCAATCGCGGCGTTTAGTTCTTTCTTCAGGCTTTGTGTACGCAAAAGGATGTCACAGAGTGACAATTATGATAGCCAGGGTTAATACGGTTGATAAGGGTTAAAGTGTGGGGTCCAAGTCCAGGTACGAGATATTGACCGAACGGAGTTATAATCGTGAACCGCAAGGCTTAACCCAGAAAAACATGCCGTGGCCAAGTGTGGGACACCGGTTACCTCTAAGAATCGTATATCTTGTGTGGAAGATAGGAAATAGTTATTCGTGGCGGGTGTCCAAACAAGTGTAGACCGGGTCGAGTGGAAAGTCTGACTCAGGACTTTTGGTCGTGTCCATATAAGAGTAGGAAAGGTCAAGTGATAACAATGACGCAGGACTTTTTGGTTAGGGACACATGAAATAGAATGAACTAATAATGTATATAAAGAATGGTCGTTGTGTGTTTCGGGGGCTCCGTTCCTGAAGTGACACGTTGTGGCACCCTCGAGACAACACACCGACCATCACCATGATTTCAAGTCGACGCCTCGCATTGTTGGGTGAGCTGACTTAAGTTATCATTGTACCAAATGCTAGAGTAAAATATGGTGATGTAAACTCTTTCACTCTCTCCTTATGTCTGTGAATGCTTGAAGTGTGAATGATCCTGTTTTGTAGTTCGTAATGTGCTCCGCTTGTCAGTGTTACACGTTGTCTTGGTTAGTTGTTGTGATGTTAGCTGTCGTGTTATGAGTTGTTGCATGTGATGCTTAGATAAGAGGCAAGAGTCTGGCATGACGTAAGTTTGATTAGTGTCCTCAGCCACCTCTCAGATAAGCGAGTCTGTCCCTAATCTTGACCATACTACTAACTGACACCGTGTAACGGTCAGCCTGATAGGCGGTGCTTCTCGTACTTATGCAGTAGCGGCTTGATAAGGGGATACGTACTCCAGCATCCCCAAGAACGTATCAGGTCATTTAAACATGTTAATTAGAGGATCCTTAAACGGCTGAGTGATAAGACGATACGAGCCACCAGTACACATACACAATAACTCAGTAGACATTCGAATAATACAATAAATAAATAACAACTCAGAGTAACAGACAGCTACAAAAATAGTTACTGAAGTTATCTGTTTGCCTTCATAATGCATCTAACGAGCCACCGAGCACATCTGACTTTTAGCCGGCGCACAGTGACTCGGTTGCTATTCGAACGAATGATACAAACAGATAAATACAAAGATAAACGAATAAATACAGTTTTGATAATAGAGTTAACCCATTCACTGCCAGTGGACGCACTTTGCGTTTCAGAAATCTTTGCTGGTGCAACGCAGAGCCCCGCTTTCCAAGGAGTATGAGAAAAAAAAATGGTGTCGGCTAAAGGCATACATCTTTATGATGTACTGAAATTGCGGGAGCTCATGTGTCTCTATGTCTCTTGCAGTTGGATCTTGTTATTTTTTTCACTGAACAGTGAAGGGGTTACAAGCCTCGCTTTCGATTAATGAATCACAAATCAAAAGTGACGTTTAGCTAATATTTTTTTGCCGACGTTGTTTTGAGTTTCACGTCACCGCAGGCACTGAATCAGAGAGAGAGGTCACACTTCAGAACAACACAAGAAGAGAATCGTAAGAAAATGGCGTCGAAAAAAATGTTGTAGCGGTCAGTCGCGGCGACTAAGACAAGCCTCGCTTGCGTTCGCTCTTAAACCGAGAATATTCAATGTTCAGACCATGCCGTAGCGCTACCCAGTGTTTATTTTGTTTTGTTTGTTTGTTTTGTTGAGAAGGAGAAATGAATTTTAATTTTGATTAGGTAGAGAGGCCTTCATCTCATTTCCCCCTGCTACCTGCTCTTCCTTCCTTCCATTTTCCTGCCCCCTCCCCCCCCCCCCCATACACACACACCTCCCCCCCCCCCCCACTTCACTTTCCTGCCTCCATCAAGCACACTCTGAAATTAATGCCAAGAAATATTGTTTTGTATAATACACTGTGCATGCGAGGTTGTTGTTGTTTGTTTAGGCCTGTGTCCAAATCTTTCTTCAAATTTTGATTGCAGGTATACGTGTCATGTCGATTTCACACTGGCTGTCTCCCTCGATTCGCTGCGCTGTTCAGCGCAGCGAATCGAGGGAGACACCTAGTGTGTTCTCGATCCTTGTCCATCAGTCGGTGCTGCCGCGAAGGGTTCTGAGATCGGCAGAGGTGATGCAGCTGATTGTCCTCTGTAGCTGTGGATGGCTGTTCCTCCTACCTTCCGCCGCGTCAGACCCTCCTCCCACTCCGCCCCCGTCCGAACAGCCCAGATTCGGCAAGACCATGCCTCCGTCTTCTGAACCAACCTCCACATCTCTTCTGTCCCCGCCCCCGTGGCCGTGACCGTTTCTGACCGAGCCGTTCTTGGTCGGCGCTGGAGTTTTCTCTCTGAAATCGTTGTCCTGAAGAGTGATAAAAGGAGAGATGACAGACTGAGCAAAGAGGAGGTAGCCAATATAGCGGTGCGCGATGTCTGGAGAAAGGCCAGGACTGATGTCCAGCACGGCAAGAACGATGAGGGGAAAGTAGGTCAGGCAAAGGGACAGAACTCGGGCCAGGGTTACCACGATGACGCGGTTGAATTCTTCCAGAGCCTCCCGGCGAACTTTGCTCGCCAGCCACACACTGTGCATGACGGAGCAGTAGAAGGCGACGGTGAGCAGCAGGGGTAGTCCTGATAGCGCCGCTGACGTAACGCCACGCACCCACAACACACCTTCTGGCGTCAGAGGGCCTGGGCGACACGCTCCCCTGCAAATACAGAAATTGACAGAAAAATTGAAACGATGCACAAGTTTGTATGTACTCATTATTAGTTAACTTCCATCCTCAGTCTTATCCAGCCACGCCTGTTATACACTACTGTGAGTTTGGTAAGTAGAATATTTGATTTTGGACGATTTGTCCAGGATGAACGTCTTCATATCGATCATCTTTTCTACAGATGTCTTAGTTCCCTCGATCAATAGAAAGCAAAGTGCCATTGTTAATATCATTTACTATTTATCCCCTTTACTTCTGAGGAAACGTTAACGGCACTCAACTGCAAGAGGCATAGATCCTCATGAGCCCCCGCAGTTGCGGGGGCTCATGAAGATCTATGCCTCTTGCTGACACCACTTTGTGTAAATCTATGTTGCTTGGACGATTGCAGCTCTTTGGCGTAAGATTAGAAACATTTCAGAAACAATCTGCGTCCACTGGCAATTAAAGGGTTAATGTGTTGTTGGTGTAGTATGAAGTAGGCTTTTATATTTTGGCTCAGCATAAAGTTAACCCCCTTGTGCATGCGGACTGTATACAATAAGCCTACTGGTAGCTGCATGGACAACCGGGTTAATTCATCACTTTACCTTCCAGCTCTCTCCATCAACAGCCCAAAGCCGCGTATTGGAGCGAAAACAAAGACGATCCCCAGGAGCCAAGCCGCGGCCGACAAGCCTGTAATGAGCGTCTGCGTAAAAATCTTGCGATACTTCGAGAAAGAGAAGATAATGTAGAACCGCTGAGTGCCGGCCACCATGTGGAGCCACACGATGGTCATCAAGATGGCGCCACTAGCAGACCACACCTGGTAGGACGAAGAATTATCGGTTTGTCAGTGCTAGTATCGTCGTGTTTATCGTACCAAATTCATCCTTCAACCTGCTAGAGAACTGAACTGGTTTCACACCGAGTACAGTTGAATATGAACGTTGTTTAATTTTGTAACTTATTTCTTTTATTTTTTTAATTTTAATTTTTTATTTTATTTTATTTTTACAAACATCTGTTTGAAGGATTACGAATTTCATCATGCTCTGCTCTTAACTGTCTAGTATCACTTTTTGCCTCCTCCAACTCATGTTTGTAACTTTTCAGGGTAACGGGTAAAAGAATATGCCCTAGAAAAATTAACTCTTTGGCTGTCTATAGCGCTTTTTGTAAAGGCGATTCCTAACGTCGGATATAGCATAACGCTAAAGGACCCGTTTGTTTGTTGTTATGTCCGAAGTTTGATATACGCAAAGTAAGTTACATAGAAAGCGCGTTGTGGAGACCTTGTAAAAGTGTTGCGGGTTTATTAGCCAGTTTTGCAGAGGCCTCTGCTGTATTCGCCCGAGTGCTGTCTGAATGACGTCATCGCCAAGTTTGACATCAAAACTTGGCGACGACGTCATTCAGACTCTAATCGACTTTGTTATACGCGTAGTTTCCTCCCGGTACGCAAAGTGCATCGGGCCGAGGTCGGCTGCAGTGGGCTCGCGCACGACTGTGCGCGGGCCCACTGCAGCCGACTTCAGCCTGATAGCCTTTTGTGAACTGTGAATGCGTGAGACGCCAACCTTAACACTATACCTCACAAGCCATGTCAACGTCTTGGCTTCTTCCCGCATCGTCTGCGCCATCCTGTCCAACGGTGGTTGCCATTAATGTTCCTATCTCGAAGAAACCGCCGAGTCCTGAAGCGCTCCTGTTTTGAACATCAGGAATTCTGCTAGAGTTTTCCACGGAGGTAGCACTAGCAGAGTCGATACTACCAGTAGCGTGATCAGTCCAACTAGTAGACGAGTCAATGTTACCATCAAAGAAGTCAGTGGTGCTTGCAGAAAAATCCATGACGTTAATAGGAAAGTCAGTACTTCCAGTTGATAAGTTACTGCTGATAGTGAGCGCCAAGGTTGTGTGTTCAAATTCCACTCCAGTTTTGCTTCCTACCCTCACTTCTCCATAGTTTAGTGGACGCGACAAGATAAGATAAACAGTCACTGGAATCCTGGTGGCGCATATGATAGCATCAGCACAAATAATGACACAGAACAAGAGAGAAATGTGGCGTGACAAGTTTCGTATTTTAAGTGAGACGTTGAGCGCGGCCAAGTTGCCTACAAGGCCTAACAGGCAGGCAAGAATAAGTAGCACGGCTTCTACATAGTCCGTGATGAGCAGCGAGTCATCGGGGACCCCTTGGGAGGAGTTGTTGTTTGCCACCATAGTCAAGCCTTTTGTTAGAAATTGCTTACTGTATTATCATGATGATGTATCGCGGAGGAATTCTGAAACAGAAGCAGAAAAGGCTCGAAACACTTTATTTGTACAATATTAACGCTCCAGATATGTTCTTAAGAAAAAAAAACTCGGTTAAATGCATTATTGATGGTCAATAATTGGCTTCGTCCTTCCATCCGGCCGGCCGTCTATCTGTCCATTTATCAATCAAGCACTTGGTGTAAAACTGAATCCACACCTTAACAGAAACGGAAACAGTAAACCAAAGCAATTCGCCAACCAATCAGCCGTGCCATCAGACATATTAATATGCTGTCACAAATAATAATTTTAAAACAAGTTTTCATGTTTTTCCGTACCCCCCCCCCCCCCGCCCCTCCCCCCCCCCCACACAAACAAACAAATCATTTTGTTATGAAAAAACATGAAAACAGCCGAGCCAGTTGGCAACTGAAACTAGGCTGGATACAAAGCAAAGGTCCTCCTGGCCCATGACGGGCGCAGTGGGCCCGCGCATGTCTGTGCCGCGGGCCTACTGCGTCCGTCATGGGCCCGAAAGCGCTTTGCTACTCGGGTAGCGACAATGGAATGCAGACCAAATATACCTACGAAACGGACACACGTGTAAAATGCAATGTTTCTTGTCTTCAGAACAGTACAGACGACTCCAGCCCACCCTTGCTTCTTTTGGCAACTGACTTGCTGACTACTTTGGAAGCAATTTATAAACGCTACGAAGACATCAAGCATAATTATTAGAAATCAATTCAAATATTTCCTTTACCAACGGCACATGAAGGCATGAAAATAGTTCCGAATTAGTCGGTAATTGCACGTTCGATGTACGCTATATTGGCATATTTGTGTAATGCTTTATTCAGAAGACAATTTTGCACATCCTGGAGAAATCATCAATGACTATAATCCCCAGCACACGCACGCCAATTCATATACTGGATTTTAGTCTGCTATAGCTGGTCACACCCACACAAATTGCAGTGACGCAGCGTGCGCATCTTCCGTTATTCTTGCAGTTTTTCGCCTTCGGCATCTTCGGTCCAAGGTAAATGCGTGATGGTATGTGATTTTGGACCTTACGGGTAAGAGCCGAAAGGAAAAAAAATCCCAGACCTGCACACATATGTTTATGCAAAAGGTGACATCCAACTATTAATCTTTTATGATATTTTGCCAGCAGTGCATCATGTGCATGTGAATTGATGGACTGAATAACCATATCATTTTCTTCTGCGCAATATCATGCAAAATGAACAAAATTTTGCCCTATTACTTTGGAGGTGAACCAGTGATTGCTTTCCCCCTGCAGATATTCACAGACGCTGACTCGGCAATCTGTTGATAAAATACATTTTATATGAGCTTTCAGTCAGTTAACTTGGCCGTTCAGTGCCAGCTGACGCAGTCTGTGTTTTCGCAATCTTCGTAAAAAACAACTAAACAACAACGAGCTGTCCTAGGAACATGGATTCAACGTGGTGTCTGCAAGAGGTATAAATCCTCATGAGCCCCCGCAACTGCGGGGACTCATGAGGATCTATACCTCTTGCAATTGGGTGGTGTTAAAATTTTCTCGGCCACTGAACAGTTTAAGCAATTATTGTCACGTCGGACAGAGCCAGTCGTTCAGCGGGTCAGCGTGAGGATGAGGTCGAATTTAAACTACTTTTACAATGACTACTTGCGGTCACTGTCGTACATATTTTAGGACATTGTTTGTGACATGCAGTGTCTTGTGTTACAGTGTATGTGACATACAATGTCTTGCTTTACACATTGTGCCACATACAGTGTTTGGCTTTCAAATCTCGCCACGTGGCCAGACGGTGATGAGAAAGCAAAGTGAACAGTCTCCACATGAACTCCCAGTCATGTGCACTTACTCAGAAGGAGTGTATCTTTGTTAATATTGGGAGATCCTCATGAGCCCTTGCAATCTGAGATACCTTCATGAGTTTATGCAGAAGTTTAGATCTCAAGACCCTAATCTTGACAGTCTTTTCAGTTACGCTCAGAATACATGGGACGATCGTATACGATGATGGGCCCTTGAAGATCTCTCAGGGTGCATGCGCTCACAAGGCCGATCACACCGTGTGCACGAGTGAGCTCTTGTGAATATTTCAAAGTGAGTATAATTATAATTATATCAGTAATTTGAAGTTAACAATCCCGTGATCACGCAGCCGCAGCATGAGATACTTTTATATATATATATATATATATATATATATATATATATATATATATATATATATATATATATATATAATATATATATATATATATATATATATATATATATACGGTGTAACACAAGACACTGTAGGTCACATACACTGATACACAAGCCACTGTATGCGCAGGTTGAAGCAAACCCTTCAATGAACAACACACAAGTGCAAGACTGGCATAGAACCTCAGGGGCCCCCGCAGTTGTTGGTTGCCCATGAGGTTCTATGCCTCTTGTTGTGCCTGAATTGTGTCCGCGTTCAGTGGCAATAGGATGGGGGTCTACGGTACTGATATTCTCTTGGCTTGACTTCGCGAACGAATATTTTATAGGAGTTGCCCACGACGTCTGCAGGCTTGTTCGTGGCTGCGGAGGCCAATCCGAGACAGGCAGGTTCGACCGCAGTGGCTGCAGGGGGAGGTATAGCCAGGGTTCAGAGTTGCGGCATCTCTGTTTTTTCTCCTGAGCCGCTTGTCCTTAAGGCTAGTTCTGCGAGAGTCCTCAAAGGAGACAGCTGCCTTGTAAATGGTGGAGCGCCAGGTGTCACGGTCCACACAGCAAGCGAAGACCACTGGTGGTGGTCGATTTGGCAGGCACTAAGTGACTTTTTGAGACAGTCTTTGTATCTCTTTTTTGGTGCCCCTCTGTCACGGTGTCCAGTAGCAAGCTCGCCGAACAGGGTGATCTTTGGTAGGCGATGATCCTCCATCCTGGAGACATGCCCCGCCCAGCGGAGCTGTGTCCGCAGCAGCAAAGCCTCGATGCTCACAGTTTCAGCCTGTTCAAGGACCTCGACGTTGGTGACATAGGCACTCCAGTGAATGCCTAGGATGGTGCGCAGGCAGCGCTGGAGGAAGCGTTCGAGGAGTCGTAGTTGGCTGCGGTAGAGGGCCCAGGACTCGGAACCATACAGCAGGGTGGTGAGGACCACAGCTCTGTACACGCTGATCTTGGTGCCTGTTTTCAGCTGTTGATTGTGCCCCACACCCGCTTGAAAAGTCGCCCGAAAGCGCTGTTCGCTTTTGCCAGCCTGCTGTCAAGCTCCTTGTCCAGCTTGGCGTCCGACGTGATAATGCAGCCAAGGTAAGTAAACTGGTGCACTGACTTTAGTTCAGACTCGCCTGACTCGTACTGATATTACAAAGATTTCAAAAGTGCAACTTGTGACCACTGGCAAGAAGGGATTAAAATCGATGCAAAAGAGAGCCGGGGGATGGGGTGGGGGTGGGTGGGATTGGGGGTGGGTTGGGGGGGGGGGAGTGGTCCAGATAAATAAGGATCTTGACAGGATTTTGTAAATAATGGTTTCCTATGAAGGTCCGCAAATCTCGTTTGGCCAAGGACAATACAAAACCCAACTAATTTACGTGCGCCTTTCCCCCATAGCTACTTAATCCCTTTACTACCGACAAGAAAGTCAACACCAAAATCCAACTGCAAGAGGCATAGATCCTCAAAAGCCTCTCGCAGTGGTTTGGGCTGGTGAAGATCTATACCTCTTGTTGTCACCACTTAGAAGCCATGTTCTTGGGGCGGCAGGGCTCTTCGTCGTTTACTTGATGAAGATTGCAGAAGCACAATGTGTATCCACTGGCAAGGGGTTGTGATGAAGCTCTATGCACGTACATAGTGCTCACACAGTAGGATAAATACGGTACGGTTTTTGTTAACGGTTTGTTTTGTGCCGATAGTCCGTGAGGCCGTGTTCCACGTGAAATCTTTAAGGAACGGTTAACACGGGGAGTTTTAGTGAGTACTGTTATAGTGAGTTCTAGGCGGAAGCTGTCTTGCAGAGCAGTAAATGCGTTAATACGGGCTAGGTATCTCAAACACATCTGATTCCTCTGACAAGAAAGCCCGTATTAACGCATTTACTGCTCTGCAAGACAGCTTCCGCCTAGAACTCACTATAACAGTACTCACTAAAACTCCCCGTGTTAACCGTTCCTTAAAGATTTCACGTGGAACACGGCCTCACGGACTATCGGCACAAAACAAACCGTTAACAAAAACCGTACCGTATTTATCCTACTGTGTGAGCACTATGTACGAGCATAGAGCTTCATCACAGGGGTTAATTACATGATCTGTATAGTCTGGCTTGCCTTCCTGATGCTGTTATTGACGTCTATTGGTCTAAGGCAAAGGCCGCACATTTCCATGCTTTTCTTGGAAGCGAATCTATTCTGATATTCATTAGAAAATCACCGCGCGCCAGTCTTTCTTTGACTTAAACCATTAAACCCCAAACCCGCATTTCCCAAATTTTAGAGGTGTTATCTAACGGTAATGTACCAGTTCCAGGAGATGTATGTACCATGCTAATTTAAGGGTAGTGCCAGATTAGTTTGGCGCCTTGTGGCGCCAAACTAATCTGGCACTGCCCTTGAATTATCATGGTACATCCATCTCAGTCCTGCTGTAGTGCGTCAGGGCTGAGTGAGTTAACTCATTTTACCCCAAGACCGAAATCCCCAAATTTTGAAGTCGTCCTCTGAAGACTGCGTTGCAGTGCAGGGCACAGATCGACCATGATAGTTCAAGGGTGATGCCAGAATAGCTTGGCGCCCATAGGCGCCAAGCTATTCTGGCATCACCCTTGAACTATCATGGTCGATCTTTATCTTGCTGTGGTGTGTCTGGGGTAGAATGAGTTATAGGCAACGCAAAGCAAACAAACGCCTATATCCGGTTTTCAGTTCGTTTTCACAACATTATTTATTAACAACATTGATAACTAGCAAATTACACGATCGAACGGCGCTACCTTCGCATTACATATATATTCATGTAAAATTGCGTTTTTTTTATATCTGAGACGGCTCATCTTTGCAAGTATTTGTCTTAACATCTGCACAATGGACGGGAAATGTATAGGAAACACTGAATGAATACAGACATAATTTCCCCTTAGCGATGAGGAATCTGTTACTTCAGCTCAAGGTCGTTTAGCTCAACACCCCCCCCCCCCCTCCTTTTCATTGTCCTCAGATCTCAAACTAAGTGACACTGGTTGTCTCCCTCGATTCGCTGCCGCTGATCAGCGGTATCTAATTGAAGGAGACAACCAATGTGGACCTAATTACCACAGGGCACGTTCGAGAATCGCATGCTTTTGTGTGTGTATAGTTTTAGAGTTACTATCTATTGTGACGTCAAAAAGCGTGTGGTTCACGATGTGTATCTTTTCCCGTATGGATCTCCTGTGTCCCTGAGAAACGTTTTTTTGCACGACGTTTATCGTATTTACAGTTACGACCTCATCGGAAAACGTGTTTTACACGATGTCTATATTTCTCAGTTTCGATCTCTTAAGACCTCGGGGAAGTTGTTTTTCACGATCTGTGTCTTTTTTTTTTTCATGTATAAACCGTCTTTGACCTCGAGGAACCTGTTTTAAAAAAAGAAAATTCTTACGATAGGTATCATTTTATCGTATCGACCTTTTATAACCGCGATACTGGAAAGGATACACAACGCCTGTGCGGCGGAGTGCGCATGCGAGGTCACAAACATCATGAGGTCTTGAACTTAGTTTGCACAGTTCATTGGGAGATCAGAATGTCAGAGTCCTTGATTACGAACAGACGGAGTAAGTAACGCAATGTTCTAAATTGCTTTCCCGAGGATGAAATTCGTCCTTGGCCAAAGTTTGCCATAAACCCATTCACTGCCGGGCAGCCGAAAGAACATCCAACTGAAGGTGGCATAATATCCTCACGAGCCCCCGCGTCTGCGGCGGCTCATGAGAATCTGTGTTTCTTACTGGCCTCGCTCCTTGAACACGGTCGTATGGTCTGTTTCGATGCAGATCTGCTATGGTTTCAGAAATATTTTCAGTCCTTTGGCTGTCGGTAGCGATTTTTGTCGCGATGATTCCTGCGGGAATCATCGCGACAAAAACTGCTACCGACAGCCAAAGGGTAACGCTGCTATCAACTAAGGGGTTAAAGTCTATAAATATAAAGAACATCAGTCACTTACAAAACTTGCGGGAAAAAAAATCCAATATAGCGTTTAACGACCTTTTTATACATAGTATAAGTATCGGTTAAACAAAGAACGTCAGTTGATAAACTCTGACAGTACTACTCAGTGTCTGTTACATGTTATAATTCATTTTTGAAGGCCTTCTCTTACGTGTTTCAAGTCAAAATTAGCTTTTCCTCCTGGTACCTCAAGATTAAAGATTTACATTAGAATAAAACGTATCTGAGATGAGGTTAGTGGTGAAGATGCATTTCACAACGGCAACAGTTTTGACAGACAGTTTTCTTCAAGCCCGGCTGCTGTTGTTGCTCTGTGTGTGTGTGTGTGTGTGTGTGTGTGTGTGTGTGTGTGTGTGTGTGTGTGTGTGAGAGAGAGAGAGAGAGAGAGAGAGAGAGAGAGAGAGAGAGAGAGAGAGAGAGAGAGAGAGAGAGAGAGAGAGAGAGAGAGAGAGAGAGAGAAATGAAACTTTATTTTCCAAGGATAAATGATTAGGTCATAGACATGTTTTCAATTATGTCCTTGCTCACGCATACACCATCACACACGCACACACACACACACACACACACACACACACACACACACACACACACACACACACACACACACATACACACACACACACACACACACACACACACACACACACACACACACACACACACACACACACACACATCGGAGTAAAAAGTTAATATGTACTGAAAATGAATAATAATTCTAATAAAAAGCAAAAACACGACACACACACGAACGCAAGGGTTCGACCCGCAGACTCGTATACCAATGCGCATCCGCCAGACATGACACACATGTAACATGTAGCTGAAATAGTATTTTATCTATTTCTAAGATATTTCACCGGTTGTGTCCTGAACTAGTTTCGACTGAAGAGGCTGCTCTAATAGAGAGCGAGAGAAAGAGAGACTTCGGTGTAACCTCACACTTGACATAGCAACTCTCCTTACAACGAACGATGAAGTTATTTGTATCTCAGCGACACAATACATTAACAGCCACGTGAGCAAGTTTATGTGGATGTATTGCGTCTGCAGATCACAGAGTACGTTATCAGCCGTTAGTGGTATAAAAACCACAATAATGATCACATAAATTATCTTTGTCAATCAATCTTTTAATAGTTCGCATAGTCACTTCTGCCACGCCCTTACACCTCATAATTATATACTTTATATACTGATGTGCAAAAAAAAAAAAAATGCGACATCATTTTTGTTTCCGATGATTCCAGCGATGTCGCCTGTCTGCTGCTCGTCAGTCACTATATGCAGAACAAGTACATCGTTCAGTTAAAACACGGAGATCCAGGCAGTTGCAAGAATCATTGACCCCCCCCCCCCCCCTCAGTTTTCTTCGAATTAACCCTTTTAGCAACAAGGTCTTTTGGAGGTGTTTGCCTAACGACTATGTACCAGCTGCAGGAGATGGCTTGACCATGATAATTCAAGAGTAGTGCCAGACTATGGTCTAGCCATCTCCTACTATAGGGATCCGGGGCTAAAATGGTTAATCGTGACTTTCCCGGTACAGACTACTCGTGACCCTTTAACTGTCAAAGGACGCGGATTCCACGTCTGAAACCATTGACCGACATTTGCTGTGCCGAAGTAACACAAATGAAATGGAACCAAACGTGGGCACAAAGAAACACATGACTAACAATAGACGTAAATGCGACTCCGCGGGCTCATGAGGATTTATGTCTCTTGTAGATGGGTAGCGTTCGCCTTGCCTCGGCAATTAAGAGGTTAAGGGGGTCGAGTCAGTGCCAGGCGGGCGAGGGTTCACAATGAAGAAGAAACCTCGACTACAATATATCTCGTCAACTCACACATCACTGGCGCCTGTCTATAGTGCGGATGTTGATGACGTTTTTTTGTTTTGTTTTGTTTTGACGCGCCAGGATTCCCAGAATCATTCTGTTAAAGTTTGTGGCTTAATCCTTTGGCTGTCGGTAGCGATTGTTGTCGCGATGATTCCTACAGAAATCGTGACAAAAATCGCTACAGTCAGCCAAGGATTGAAGTAAACTTTGTTAAAGTGTATTGTCACATATGTATGATGTGGCTTATCTTGGCATTGATTGATGTATTGTAATACTACAAGTTTTTACTGCGCACTTTAAATCTTGAAACGATGAACGACTCTTGATTCTCTTGTTCACTGAGAGTACAGACATGTTCATTTACCATTAGATATCTTCTCCTCTGGTGTTGATCTACTCACATCGGTAAAACGCAAATGAAAGACTCAAAGATGCAGTTCCGATTTTTATTTAATTTTCTTAATTTGTTTTAATTAATTAATTAATTAATTTATTATTTGGGGGTCGGGGGGAGGGGGGTCGGAAGGGGGGGGGGGGGTCGGAGGGGTGGGGGGGGGGAGGGAGAGGGGGGGGGGGTCAAGCTTTTATTTGCGGTGCAAAGACTTCCCCGCGTAGAGGAGCACCAGGACGATGTCCCAATGTACGAGTACACACGTGTCAGTGTCTGTTTGAAAATGGCAGGCTTTAAAAAAAAAAAAAGTCCCTTCTAGTTATAGAAGGGACTTTTTAGGACGGTCGCGGTGAGGGGAATCTAATAGCATGTCTATGATGTCAAAGGCGGGCAGGCTAAACCTCTAACAATTTAAGTAACAAGATAAAAATGACGTCATGTCTAGTTACGCTAACCTCGCTGCTGAACGTATATTTGGCGCGAAGCGCCCAATGTGCGTACGTATGTATGTATGTGCGTATGTATGTGTGTGCGTATGTATGTAAACAAGAGAATCTCCGATATTTCTGTACACACAAGCTTGAAACTTGGCGAAATACTTTCTTAAGTGGGTGGCTAAGAGAGCCTCCGAGCATATTGTAATTGAATGTCTCATTGAAGACATAAACAACCGTTTATAGGAAGTCGGTTGACCCAGATTAGAGTCCGTAATTTTTGTCATATTTACTTGAACCTTTTCATACTGCTAGTTTGGAGAAAGACATTAGATGAGTTCGTTAGCCAGCTTTGTATCCTTTCAACTTCTTTAGTAAAAATTAATTCTTTTCAGAAAATAATTAAAACTGTAAAAAAACTTAAATTCTAGGGAAAGTCAGACAGTGGCGGTGACATAAAAGAGGCAACTCCGTCACCACGCAGACACTTACACAATACTCTAAATATGACGTCATTCTCTCTCGGGCGGCTCTCTCTCTCGCTCACGAAAACATGCGCGCATCTCCAGAAGGAATAGATCCTCATGCGGCCTGCAGGCGCATGAGGATCTATGCCTCTTGGAGATGTTTGGAGCGCGCGCGCACGCACGCACTAACACGCACACACACATCGTCGCGCTTTCAGAAGAGCATGCAGGTGACACGTGTACTTAGTATATCGTGTAGCTAGGTAAAGTCAACCTGCTTTCACAAAAACTATAGCAATACTGAAATTGTACCGTGGAGTTCTAGTTTTGTCACCATTTTCTCAAGCCTATGAAACGAAAGTGAAACTCATAAGACGCAAAATATAAAATTACGTACAAACTAAAACTTACGTCATGACAAATGACGTTTGACAAATCAATGACGCGTATGTCCTGCGCCCCTTACAGAACTCAGTGACGCATTGGCAGATCTGCGAGACTTTTTCAATAGCAGATAGTTCAACATCAGAATCAGGTCAAAGACAAAAGGTGGAGATCATTGACAGCGAAGACAGCTCTAATAATAATATTATAGAAGCGACTTTGTGGTTTATGGTTCATCCCATCTTGTTTTTGTTCAGACCGTCATTCTTAAACTGGGGTCAATTTCAAATTGTCTTTTTGTTTATTTACAAGGGTGCTTGAAGTTTTGTTAAGATAGCTTTGACCTCTTCTCTGCCAGCGCATACAATTAGATTGTGTTTTTAAAATTCATTGTAACTTCACAGTCGTCCAGAAAATACCTGAATATAAAGCGGGGACTGCAAGAGGCATGGTTCTTCATGAGCCCCTGCAACTACGGGGCTCATGAGGATCTGTACCTCTTGCAGTTGCGTGGTGTTAATTGTTTCTTGGCACTGAACGGAACACACACACACACACACACACACAGCACACACGCACGCACACACGCACAAGTACGCACGCACGCACGCACGCACAAGTACGCACGCACCCACGCACGCACACACACACACACACACACACACACACACACACACACACACACACACACACACACACACAATGCCAGCATCGCCTAATTTAAACGAATCAGGACATTGTTGGAAAATGCGTAAATAATGAACCCGTTGACTGCCGGACATACCGACACGTTTCATGCAGACATATAGGCACTCGTAAGAAAACAAAGAACAGACGAACGAACGAAAAAATGAGACAGACGTTTTATTTAACGCGCGGAAGCCTGGAGAAATGTCTGTCTTCATGACTCGTGTTTTGACATTGACTTTAGTTGGCCAGCACACTTATGTGTGTGTGTGTGTGTGTGTTTGTGTGTGTGTGTGTGTGTGTGTGTGTGTGTGTGTGTGTGTGTGTGTGTGTGTGTGTGTGTGTGTGTGTGTGTGTGTGTGTACTACCAATGAGTGAGCAAACATTTAATACCAAATTTTGAAGTCTAATTCACAACAATTCTACGAAATCACAGCTGTTTGGCTTTGGGAAGTCAAAACGTTGAAAACAAAGTAATACATGAAGTTCATTTAACGACAGTTTTAGGGAGCCTGATAAATCATTCTACCCCAGACACACCACAGCAAGATAAGGATCGACCATGATAGTTCAAGGGTGACTGTGACGCCAGAATAGCTTGGCGCCTATGGGCGCCAAGCTATTCTGGCATCACCCTTGAACTATCATGGTCGGTCTGTGTCCTGCACTGCAATGCAGTCTTCAGAGGACAACGGCAAGATTTGGGGGTTTCGGTCTTGGCCGGGTACAATGAGATAAGAAAATGCCTCTGTGTCGGCTTGCCGCTCGCTTCATGGCTCAGACAGTTTTGTTCAATCAACAGTCACGCACGCCATGCCAACGACCTTGGTCGTTAAACTGCTCGGACGTTTGCCGTCTTTAGATTAAAAACGACGAACATGCTCAGCTTACACACGCCGACACTGACTTACAGCTTTGAGCGCCCGCCTGATTTCCATTGGACCGTGCAGTCACGGTGGCTAATTACTTCTTGTCTCGAATGAGTTAAACCTTTCACTGCCAGTAGACGCAGATTGCGTTTCTGAAATATTTGTTCACTCAAAGGCCAGAAGTGAAAAGAACGTGGGCCACACATTGATCTCAACAAGGCATAGATCATCATGAGCTCCCGAAACTTGCGGCGGCTCAATAGGATCTTTGTCTCTTGCAGTTGGATTGTGTTAAGTATTCCTCGGCAGTGAAGGGGTTAGGCACACTACTTTCTTTTTTTAGCTTTTATCGCAAACTGCAAAGACTGACGTAACTGAGCACACGCACGCACGAAGAAACACACGCACGCACGAAGAAACACACGCACGCACGAAGAAAGACAAGCTCGCACGCTATATTGATTTGTGTCCTTCTGTGTAGGTTTCTGTGTATAGCATATTTTCTTCTCTAGTATTCTCTTCCCTCTTCTCTTCTATCCTACCATATCCCTTCCTCTAATCTCCTGCACACAAGTGAGTATGTTGCACATGAGCACGAATTTGATAAGGTCACTGTCTTACTTTGCGTATGACTCTGACCTTCTGTGCCCTACTTAAACTCTATCACAAAAATATTTCTAACTTACGACTGAAAAAATTGTCATACATATCATGTTTTCCCCGCCAGACATTTACGGCGCTTTTGCGTTGTACAATCCTACATACCCGTCTGAAAATGTACGACTGTTTTCACCTCTCGATTCCTGCTGCATCATTCATTTCCTTCGCGCGAAATGGTTCCAGAAGTTATGACTTGTGAACGGCTGAGCTGTCTTCTTTTAATTTAAAAAAAAAAAAAAAAAAAAAAAAAAAAAAAAAAAAAAAAATTATGAGGCGCGCGCGGTCGAAACCGGCGTGCCATTTAACCCCTCAACTGCCGTGGCAAGGAGAACTATACCACGCTTCAAGAGACATAAACCCTCATGAGCCCCCGCGACTGCGGGGGCTCATGAGGATTTATGTCTCTTGTTAGAGGAGTTATGTCTCTTGTTCATTATACCTATTAAAAAAATCTAATCTACATCTGTGTTCTTCACGTGAATGTTGATCAGTTTGCAGTCGTTTCAGACTCGAAATACGTGATCTCTGGCAGTGAAGGGGTTAAATTCTAGCGGTGTTTGTGTTCCGTAAGGGAGGGCGACCGCAGGAAAACCATACATTATGCCCATTAGCGAGAAAAGCTTAGACTTGTATTGCCGTACAACGGCTGAGGATGTGTTAAAGGGACTTAAAGGGACTTGCTCCAGGCAGTAAATTAGTTAGCAATATCTTCTTTATAAATGTTTTTAGTATGTCTTACACTAACGTCGCACTAAAAGAGCTAAAATAAATTGATGAAGTTTGAGTATCATTAAGAAAGATTGTCTACCCAACTCCTTTGTAGGTAGAGAAGTTCCATCGATACGCGCCAGAGACAGTAAAAAAAAAAAAAAAAAAAAAAAATCAACAACAAACAACCCCCCACCCACCCCGACTTACCTCTCCCCCCCCCCCCCAAAAAAAAAAAAAAAAAAAAAAAAAAATCGAAAATGTGTTACATCTGTGCATGGATTGTAAAAAAGAAAGGCAGAAAAGCCTCACAGTCGAGGCAAGACGTTATGGATAACCCGTTGTATGGACGAATTTTAGCAATCAAAGCCTGCAATGGGGCAGATCTCGTTCAGCTTTTATCACATTGAGGGTGGGATGTACCAAATTCAGGAGATGTTCTCGGACGGAAAACTGCATTAGTGTTCAGTGGCAAATCGGCCCATGATTGTTCACGAGTGGTACCAGAATAGCTTGGCGCCCAAAGGCGCCAAGCTATTCTGGTACCACTCTTGAACTATCATAGCCGATCAGCTGCCTGTTTTAGCTGGCCAAGGTTCATTTAGTTAAAGCTATTTGCTGTATGGCCGGCCGTGTTGCTAAAATTCGCCGATTCATCGGGTTATCATTGTTGTCTTGTCTCAACTACGTTTTTTTCTGCCATTTCTTTCGGCACGCATTCCAGATGTTTTTCACTGCATTTTGAGCGTAACAGCAGGAACTCTCCTGTGTACAAAGGAGAAGAAAAGCAGACATTCAGACTTATTAATTGTCCAGCATTGTTGTATGGCATACTAAAAATATACAGGAGATGTTGCGAATAATTAATCTGTGACTGCCTGGAGTAGGTTGCTTTAAAGCCATTAACTAGGCCTACGCGGCATGGCACTGGGACTATACTATCTCCTTAAGCCATTAACCAGGCCTATGCATGGCACTGGGACTATACTATCTCCTTAAGTATCATAGTCGTTCGACTGCATATTTTAGTTGCCGACCGACGCCGATATATACTGACGAGCAAAAGAAATGCGACATTTTTAGATAAAGTACTTCCGATGATCACCAAAAATGGCGAATTTCTTTTGCTCGTCAGTATACATAAGACCATCAATTTTTGTAGGCGCTACGCTTGGCACTGAGACCAAAAGAGCAACCACACATATCGATTTTTTTCACGGCAGGCAGCAATGGCCTTTCAGTTAAGGATCAGTCAGGAGATTTCAAAGCAGAAGTTTTGAAAAATACGTTTCTGTTTTCAGCCGGCACCGGCTGTGAGAGAAGGATGGACCATCACAGCCCGAGGTTTTTACCCGAGTAACTAATCAAGTACTACCCGTTTGCTGTGACGGTCGATACGTTGTGTGTGTGTGTGTGTGTGTGTGTGTGTGTGTGTGTGTGTGTGTGTGTGTGTGTGTGTGTGTAGACGAAAGACCTAAAACGGGTGACTGTCTTTACCATCCTTATGGAAACTGGGTATGTGTATAATTCTGGGTTTCCAAGTCAGACACCCATTTTTTCTGAGGGTTGTTTCTGCATTGTCTTGCGGTAAAGATTCATAAAAAGTAAAAAAATCCGTTTTTCTCATTTTGGCGTTAACACATGCACTTTTGTGTTTAACAGACACGCCGGTAGTGTGTTTGAAAACTTGTCCCTCCCAGCAATGTGTGTGTTGTGACACAGAACCCTGAAAATGAGCGTGTATGTATTACATCACCCTTCTCAGCTAGCTATAAATAACTTCATAGCTGATATGGGTCAGGGGGGATATTTTGTTGTTTTAGGGAGTAAATTGTTTATGTTTCTACAGAATTAGGTTTGTTATTTGAGGGTGTGGTTGTTTTGTTAAAAAAAGTGTTGAGTTGTAATGTACTTCCGGGGTGATGTGGAGAAAGGTGATGTCTAGTGGCAGATTTGAGATTCATGTATACGTTCACCAGGGACTTAGCCTATACGTTTTCTACGTTTGTTTCCATGTCAGATGAAGAATATTTGATCTGAAACGTCGTTCTTTGTTTCTATTTTAAAGGGTTTTTCGCCACTATCTTCTGTTTTAGTTTGACTTGGCCTATAATTATATTCGTGCGCCGGTTGCTAAGAAGTGAAGTGATTGTATGAGTGCGCATTGTAAGAGAGGACGTTTAGACTTTGGGTGAGGCTGCTGTTGTCTTTTGTCCTGCCCGACCTTTTGGTTGAACCTGTTGCTTTATTTTGTAGGTTTGTCGATGTTATCAATGCCGCATCTCCTTTTGGATTGTATGCACAAATTGATTGAATGGAAATGACGTCACAGAGTCAGCGTCGTTTCATGCGTCGTCTGCACCAGTCAGTCGTTTAGTGCAGTTAAAAGAGTGCAGGCTTGGATGGGCCATTTTCTGATGTAATAGTAAAGTATTATTTGTGTGAATGCTGTCCGTTTGAAGGAAGGTTGATTGATTGTACATAGCTTAACGTCCCGACAGCAACAAGACTTTCTCAGGACGTGCCTGCACTGCTAGTGACAAAAACTCAACAGAATATTGAATGTATGTCGCCAGCCGGTCCAATACGTTAAATAAAACCTACGACATGGGGCCTAAATAAAGCTAAGACCATTTAGCAACACACATCGAATATCAAGAGCCACAGGCAGCGCAGACAGTAGGGAGAGTTTAAAAAAGGAAAATGCAGGTGAATGGACCAAGGGTAGACAGAAACACATGCCCCCGGAATATAGAGAAAAAACCCACCCTGTGGGGCTGACCAGGGTGCCCCTGGGAACTAAAAAGTCCCCCAGGGCAGACCCGGTTGGGGGTGTTTGAAGGAAGGACTGGAAAGTCGAGTGTTGAGGGCAGACCGGTTGGGGGTGTTTCAGGGAAGGACTGGAAAGTCGAGTGTTGAGCGAAGCCCGAGAGAAGGCGAGGATGGGAAAAATATCCAGCACTATACGTTGGAATAGATGCATATCAGTTACGACATGCTTGTAAATTAAAACACTTTTAACCCCACCCGGGTCTGCCCTGGGGGACTTGGGTGGGGTTAACTACTTTTTATTTCCCAGGGGCACCCTGGTCAGCCCCACAGGGTGGGTTTTTCTCTCTATTCTGGGGCATGTGTCTCTGTCGGCCCTTTGTCCATTCACCTGTATTTGACTTTTTAAAACTCTCCCTACTGTCTGCACTGCCTGTAGCTCTTGATATTGGATGTGTGTTGCTAAATGGTCTTAGCTTTATGTAGGCCCCATGTGTTAGGTTTATTTAATGTATTTGACCGGCTGGCGATATACATTCAATGTTCTGTTTAGTTGTTGTTTTTTCACAAGCAGTGCAGGCACGTCCTGAGAAAGCCTTGTTGCTGTCGGGACGTTAAGTAATGTACAATAAAACACTTTTAACATTAAGAAAAGTTGAGTTAAAAGAGGTTTTAAAACAGTTTTCATAAAAACTTTTGCCCGACACGCTTCTAAAAACAACATTTTCTTAGTTTTAAACCTTGTACCGCGCCATAAACGCCGCGATTGCTTTTCAGTCTTAGCTGTCCTATAGTGTGGAATGTGGGACTTTGCCAACTGGATCCATCTGGTGCACTCCAAATGAGTATTTGTGAGTGGTTTGACGTGCAACTGCCTCTGAAATGACCTACTGATTCCACTGATAATGAAACTCTTTCATTCATAAGAGTGCATTGAGCAGCTCTATAAACCAAAAGTGATGACCCCCTCTTCCCCCCCCCCACCCCCCACCCTCCCCTCCCCCCCCCGCCCCGCCCCCCCCACACACACACACTTCTCCCCCCCCCAACCCCCTTACAACCCCACTCAAACAATCATAATAGTAAAATCAACCAAAGGTATCTTTAGTGAGGTATTTTCACTGTAATCCCAGTTTTGTGTGAGAGGCACCCACTTTTGGGGTAAACACCCATTTTTTTTCCAACCAGTGGCTCTGTTTCTAGAAAATGTCTATTTTATTTTAAGTTGTAGAGCTTAGTTATAAGGTGAGTTCTAAACATTGGCATCAACTCCAGAGCCCTAGAATAAATAGAAATATGGGAACCCATTTTCACATAAAATGGTAGGTCACCCAGTCTGAGGGTTTTGTGTTCATGTGTGTGTGTGTGTGTGTGTGTGTGTGTGTGTGTGTGTGTGTGTGTGTGTGTGTGTGTGTGTGTTACGTAATGCTAACGTTGAACAGGACTAAACAAGAGATATAAATCCTGACGGGCTCATGAGGATTTGTCTCTTGCAGATCGGGGTAGCGTTCGCCTTGCCCCGGCAGTTAAGGGGTTAACCACAAGCAATTTCGGCACAGGTAATCAGTTTCTTCACTGCCACTGATAGTTTATTGTTTGTCTGAAATGTGTGTGTAACTTCAACGCGAAAGAGTTCCAGCCGTTCCGTGAACAATGGACACAAAGTGGTTTCAGCAAGAAGCAAAGATCCTCATGAGCCCCACAATTTAATCGCGGTTGGGGGTAGGGTGGGAGGTGTGTGTGTGGGGGGTGGGTGTGTATGTGTGTGTGTGGGAGGGGGGGGCTCATGAGGATCTGGGCCTCATGCAGTAGGGTGGTGTTCAATTTTCTCGTCTGCGAAGGGCTTAATGCCAATATTTTGTTTATCCAACATCAAGAGGCATACATTATGGTAATATTATGGTAATAAATTCCATCAGCTGCAGAACGGACGTAGGTAAATATATGCTTCTTGTAAACGAAAGGGTCTGACTCTGAATGAAGGACATTTTAGCCTTAACTCATTCCCGGCCAGTCGCATCCGGATGCGCGGCCTATGCCGCGCATCCGGATGCGGCTGGCCGCGAATGAGTTAAAAGGGCCTGCTCCACACATTAAATGGTGAATTCTTCGCAATATCTTCCTGTTTTAGCATATCTTAAAATGATAATGCTGGACAAAAGGGCTGACTTGTCTTGCGAAGTTTCAATGTCGTATGATAAAGACTTTTCTGTTTTTGTTTTCTCCTTCGCACCCATTCCTGCCAGAGGCAGTAGAAATCCATTACTTGTGACTATTCAAATGTACCAGGGAACTTGAACATCTTAGCAAGACACCAATGATAACCCGTCTTACGGCTGCGAATTTTAGCAAACAAAGCCCGCCATGGAGCTGTTGGCATTAAATTGCATTATAATAAATTTGCTTTGTAATAACAGTCATCATACGATACGCCCCACGTAGATGTAAACAGGCAGTGTTTTGCCCTTAAACGTTGATTTACAATGTTATATGTAAGCAACACTGAAAGTTGAAAGGTAAACGTACATTACTGTAGAATTTCTTTTGTTAAAAAGTGTCATGTGACATGAGAGAAAATGATTGTTCGAATTTCTTATGGAGAATGCTGTTCATTCGATGCCCTACATCGCCGCGCTGTTTGCTAAACATTATCACAGAGGGGGAGTGGTATTTTGATCACACAAAGTTTCGATCGGTATTAAACCCTTAACCCTTATTATTCGGAATACACCAGTGTGTGAAATAAGTTTGACTAAAATAGTTCAAGGTTAGTGCCAGAATAGCTTGGCGCCTCTAGGCGCCAAGCTATTCTGGCACCATCCTTGAACTAAAGCCATTGGTCTATATCCTTATCTTAAGTACTATAATGTAGCTTGCATATGACAGTGTACAAATTTGAAGCTTTTAGCCTCAGTATGATATGGGTTAACCGAACAGGACCCAACTACACGGGGGAGGGGGGGGGGGGCATGAGGATCTGCGCCTCTTGCTGAGACTAGTTTGTATCTACGTTCCTTGGAAGGTTGTAGCTTTCGGTCGCTGAATGAAAGAAGATTTCTGAAACAAAATATACGTACAGTGGCAGGGAAGGGGTTAAGTCTTCAACTCCCAGTTCCAACTGCGACGAATTAATGTGCCATGGTAGCTGAAGGGTAGTCCAAAGTATGCTGCCATCACCCTTGAACCTTCATGGCCATTTCATGCGAGGCCGGCAGGCCAATTCACAACTACTCCTCAACTATCATGGCCTGTTCATCGCCTTTGGCATTCGTGTCTAAAAGCAATCTGCTCCAGGCTCGGCTTTCGGCATTGCCAACATTTATCGATACAACGTTCTCAATGTTGTCTTGCCTCAACTAACACTTTTTAAACCTTCTTTTCACAATGACAACACAAGAGGTTCTCAACGTTGTCTTGCTTCAGCTTATAAATTTATATCCTTCTTTTTACAATCCATATAAGTAGGCTCACGTATCAAAGGTTTTCTACTGCCCATTGCGGGCTTCGGTGAAACTCTGACACACAAAGGACATTCAGATTTCATAAGTTAACCCATTCAGCCCTGACGCACTACAGCAGGAGATGGTTCGACCATGATAATTCAAGGATAGTGCCAGATTAGCTTGGCGCCTGTCGGCGCCAAGCTAATCTGGCACTACCTTTGAATTATCATGGTCGATCCATCTCCTGCAACAGGTGCATAGTCGTTAGATGACGCCTCCCAAATTTGGGAAATACGTGCGCCGGGCGGAATGAGTTCACCTTTCCCCAGCAATATTGTTGTATATACACTAAGAACATTCATAAAAGAGACATCGCGAACGTTTAATCCTTTCCTTGCCCGAAGCACGTCCCTTAACTCATTCTACCCCAGACACACCACAGCAAGATAAGGATCGACCATGAAAGTTCAAGGGTGACTCCAGAATAGCTTGGCGCCTATGGGCGCCAAGCTATCCTGGCATCCCCCTTGAACTATCATGGTCGATCTGTGTCCTGCACTGCAATGCAGTCTTCAGAGGACAATGGGAAAATTTGGAGATTTCGGTGATGGGGTAGAATGAGTTAAAGGTAAATGTTTTAACCCTACGACTGTCGGTAAGTGTTTTTTGGCCTGCAAGAATCACCTGGACAAAAAACAAAATAACCAAAACAAAACACAAAAAAAACACCACCGACAGCGAAAAAGTTCACCTGTAGGAATCACCTCGACACAAAGCGTTGCCGACATCCAAAAGGTTAGATCAACTGGCTTTGGAAGGCTGAGAGCAACCCATCAGCGGCGAGAGTGCAGAAAGGTGAAACCTTAGATGCTTCAAACCAGAATACGGCATCAGATAGAATGGTATATATACATATTATTCTGATTTCGCTTGAAATGCGCGGTCTGTTTACCTGCAGTTGCACAATATTTATCAAGGCGCAGTTTGAAATGAGAAGCTGATCCATTAGTAGGGCAAAGCTGAATATAATGGCAGTGTCTGTTTATGTCGTATATGCTCGCTGTTAGCCCGATACTAAGTCGTCTTATGTCGTCCACGACTGACATACGTGATTATACAGTTCTCAGACAAGAGAGCCCTTAAAAGTACAGTACCTACGTCTTTCTTGAGTGACATGTGGCCAAAAACCTTTATCTAAATACAGGATACCTACCACATTGATAAGTACCACCGAAACGTTCTATCACACGTTTTCTTTTGTGCGTACAACGTTAAGAAGACCCGACAGTTTTCAGCAATGGTCCCCTAGCGGTCAAAGGCCTCAGTGATTGGGAGATGATAGCTGACGTCATAACGAATCATAACGACCTCAGGTCCTCTATGTAAGTATACCGTTCGAAGATGGCAAAAAGAAGAGAACGGAGAAATGAAAAATGAACGACTGCCGAAATGTACAGAATCCTCGACGAAATAGAACAGATATGTATGAGGTTCAAAAGAAATGCGACATTTTTGGAATCATCGGAAAAACTTTAGAAAAATGTTGCTTTTCTTTTGCTTGTCAGTATGATGTTTCAATGGCGAGGCGCAACAGAGTCGCGGATATGTAACTAGTGTTTAATGACTTGAGTCGACTAGCTGTTCCAAAGGCAGTTAGTCGGTCGGGATGACTAACTTTTCAACAGTGCAGTTTTGGACTCAGAAGCGGTGTAGCTGACATAACTGAATTTATTCATGTGTATTTCCATGTTGAATATGTTTAAAATAATGACTTTGATGAGTACTTGCCAAAAATACCGCCATAACTGAATGCAAAAATGCGTGTTGTTTTCTTTACAAATTCACCATTTATCCCAGTCAGAACCTCACTGTATTGTACACAATCAATAACTCAGCGTCTTGCCTGTCAACGTGATCAGAGTCTGTCGTCGCCATGCTTGTGTATCAGCTACAATTGAAAAACCAATCAAAAACAGCCAGTCAAAGATAAAAACGCACGTAGAGAAGATGAGTACAATACATTTACGCATTTTGGTCTAGACTGTTTTTGAAATAGAAAACAAGTATGAATATGAATCATCAAATGCCACCACCTTTGGTCACGTCAAGGGTTGTGCCAGAATAGCTTGGCGCCTATGGGCGCCAAGCTATTCTGGCACAACCCTTGAACCATCAGTTACGCCTTTAACATTGATACTAACGAGAAAAAGAAATGCGACATCATTTGAAACATCAGAAATACTTCAGTGTTTCCGATGAATCAAATGATTTCGCATTTCGTTTGCTCGTCAGGATATTATTGAATCTTTTTCAGTTACGACTTTAACCTATCTATTCGGGATTTTTTTTTCATGTAAGCAGTAGGAAGACAGACGATCAAATTCTCATGGTAATATGCGTTTGCTGGTATCGTTCTTTGCATAAGACATATCAGTTGTGTAACTGTTCTCTTCTATTACCTAAAAGGTGCATTTAAGTGTCACATTGTGAAATCTATATTGTTACGTGGTAGTCGTAGTATGATACAATCACACCAGAAGCACGCACGTAGGGTTCTTGTAAAGAAACTTCACTCATTTGCAACTCGTCACACGTGGCATAAAGTTTTAGTCCACAACTGCATCCACACTTTGGTACACTGTCTCTTTACAATGCATCCACAATTCTGATATACTGCGTCTCACATACAGTGCACCAACACTGATACACTGTCTCCTCTATAATGCATCAACACTTTTGACACACTGCGTCTCTCGTACAATGTACGCACATAATTCGCTAACAGCCCCTTTCATAATATTACAGATTTCCAGAACAATCCGGCGAACTATACAACTCAACCATGCAGAAAATAAAACGTAACCGAAACTCATTAATATTCATGAGAAAGAACACTCTAGATCTGTCCACAGCCTTTTACAAACTTCTAGGCGCATACCATACATGTTGCGAATTGTATCCAACTTGTTTACAACAAAACGTTGAGGTCATATTTGCGGTCACTAGTAGAATGATCGCGACACTGCCCGAACCTTTCAGTCTAATATAGGTTAAACTTTACAACATTGCAGCGCAAAATATGCGTGTCATTCTAGCTAGACAACAGAAATTATCTAATTCTCTAAGCAAAAGAAAATGAGTCCTACTAAAAGGTACGTAATTCTTATCCTAAATAACTCAAATGAATATCGGATCTTTCCAATGATCATCACACACATGTTCTCAAAAGAATAACGCAACCACAAACGTAACATATTATTGTCTTCTTTCAGTCGCTTTTCGCTTGTTTTCATTGACCTGGCTTTATTCGACCCCCCCCCCCCCCCCCCCCCCCGGTCGCCCGTTCTCAATGCAACGGGAGTCCCCTTGTCACATGTTACCAAGGTAACGTGATAAGTAGACTCCCTTATTACATGTTACGATGACAACGTTACTCGCTGAGCAAAGCGTTCTCCCCAAATAAATCTTTGACTCAGTCAAACTTCCAAACAAAATTATACTAATAAATAAATAATGTAGGGGAATCACATCAAAAAGAACTATATGTAGGTGTTCTGTGAAAAACCCTCGACTCTTACCTCCGACATTGACCCCCCTCTGACCGGACCCTCCAGACGACAAGAACCACTAGCAAAGCCTAATTCGTAATGCAACTAATAATATCACATATCATCATATATAATACGCATACCAAACTAATTTATCTCCACAAAACTGCGTTAATTCACCGGATAAAAACAACATGAAAAACGGAGTTTGAGTTCATAATGGTTCTGTCAGAGTACGGTTTTCTTAAACTGATTTTCGTTATCTAATGCTGGCGATATGTTCATTAATTAACCCCCTGATGCCTGTAGCCACCGGCACTGTTTACTGTACCTACGGCTGCATGCATCAGGGGATTAATGTCACGTGGCGACCTGAGAATCTTAACTCGTTGGCCGTCGGTAGAGCTCTCTGTCGATGTGGTTCATGCAGGAACCATCTCGACAGAAATCGCTACCGACAGCCAAAGCGTTAAAATGGATTTGCACTGGCAAACCTAGTGGACGCCACACTGTGCAATACTAAAACTCAACATAATTAAACAGTAATATGAATTTTTAAGGAACCCTCGTGCTATCTTGCTCATTACTTTTATTTGTTAATGGTTGTTTTTGAGTTCATGCTATTGGCCAGTTCTTTGACCTTGGTGAAGCACTGTGTGGAAGCACACTGGTTTTCTCACTCGAACAGAGGGAGATAACCGGTCATGATTTGGGAGATGTTTAAGCAAGTGCACACTCACTTGTTTTACGTGATGTAAATGTACCACGTAGGCGAGCTGACACAGTCAAACTTTTCCTGGTGGAAACTGAAGATTATTGCTTAATTATGTCAGTTAAGAGACTTAAGAGTCATTCTCTTATAAAGGGTATTTGCGGTAATACATGCACACATATGCAGTTTTGGATACAGCAACATGCTAAGTGACCTAAGTATTGTTGTCGATATATGTGAAGGTTTTCTCTTTAAAAAATCAAAGTATTTTACTTAGAAAAAGTGTGGTCTCTGAAGCTGTATCATGCGACCTTCCTCATATCCAACTTTGTTTTAAGCGATGCTTAAATCGACCTTTTCCAGACAGTAAAATGTTAATAGATCGCAATAGTATCTCCTCTGTAAATGTTCTGAGTATGTCTAACAATAATGCCCGACAAAAGGGTTAACTGAAATTATGAGGTTTGAATGTTGGTAAAATGAAAGACTTTACTGTTGTTCTTCAAGTTTGTACGCAGGTTTGCTCCCCGCTAAGCTCGAAAAGCCGTGGGAAACCTCTGGTTGATATATACGCCTGCTCATTTGGATAGTACAATGAAGGGTAGAAAAGTCTTAATTAACTCATTCTACCCCAGACACACCACAGCAAGATAAAGATCGACCATGATAGTTCAAGGGTGATGCCAGAATAGCTTGGCGCCTATGGGCGCCAAGCTATTCTGGCATCACCCTTGAACTATCACGGTCGATCTGTGTCCTGCACTGCAAAGCAGTCTTCAGCCGAGGACGACTTCAAAATTTGGTGATTTCGGTCTTGGGGTAGAATGAGTTAAGGCAAGACAACATTGATAACACGTTGTACCGGCAAATGTTAGCAGTCAAAGCACAATTTGGAGCAGATCGCTTTGACTCGTTCAAGACGCCTGGCATCAATAACTGCGGAAGTGTCGTAAAGCGTTGCCGTCGGCAACGCTTTACGACACTTCCGCAGTTATTGATGCCGGACGCCTTGATTGAGATAGTGCATTAATTATATCGGTCTCTAAACCATGCGATTCCATCTGCGAGAGGCCCAGATTCTCTTAACCTCCCTCATTTGAGGGGGCTCATGAGCATCTTTGCCTCTTGCGTGCAGACATCGTCAGATTGCTTGAGCCCACGACAGTACTTTAAGACTGCAAATTATCAGGTCTATCAGCTTTTCCGTGATCGTTCACTGAGCGAAAGAAGAAAAATAAATAATACCTTGCTCTCTTGAGCAGGTTAAAAAGACCTTCAAGGTCGCAGCTTTGGTGGAAACATTGCTAAATCAGTCACGCAAATATTGGCCGTTGTTTCAAGTGCAATGCAACCTTCCGTCAATTTTCATCTGCAAGATGATACGCACGAGCCCTTGCAAGTGCAACTGCATGAGAATCTATGATCTTGCCGTGAGGGATCAGTTTCATTTACATTCTCAGATTAAGGATTCATCAGAAGTCAGTGAAAGACTATAAAGTGCTGTGTATAACATAGACTAAAAAGGATCGCTGCTTTGTTTTATTTATGTTTTTAGCCGCCAGTTTTTGACAAGCACTGAGAATCTTGACTCCAAACGCTAAGGATAGAGTGATGCTTTATGATCGACAGATCGGCTTTACCACCTTGGTTTAGTTGGCATTGACTTAACTCATTCGGTACGTACCGCATAAAGATACGCGGCTAAAGCCGCGTGTCTGTATGCGGCACGTATCGAATGAATTTATCACATGGGTTCATAACCTTTAGAATCTAGAAACGTGCAACCACGAGGTCGTGCAGATGGCAGTTTGAAGTTCTACTATTAGTTACACAACAAGGTCGCTGGTGCAGCTGTATCCAGCTGACTCCACTTGGTTCACAGGCGAAGGTTGACACAAGACTGGTTTGAAAATCAATAACTTATAAAGTTATAAGAATACTTTATGACCTACAGTAAATTTAAAGCGATTTGCTCCATGGCGGACTTTGATTGGTACAGTTCGCCTATTCAGCGTGTTATCAATTTGGTCTTGTCTAAACTAAAGCATGTCTACCTTAGCATGTCTACCTTAGCATGTCTACCTTTCTTTTGACAAGACACATAAGAAGCCATACGCAACAGAAGTGTGCTTTTGCCCTTTGTGAGTAACACTGAAATTTGAAACGGAACGAACGTTGACGTAACACCCTGGAACAGACCACTTTTAACTTGGTCCTTTTTTGTCCAGCATTATTTTGTCCAGCCCTTTTGTCCTGCATTTAGACATACTACGAACATTCATAAAAGAGACATTTTGCAAACTATTAACCCTTTCAAAGTAGGGCGCTTTAAAATCATTCTTTTGTTGACCTTCGCCAGTGCCCTGGTTATTGACACTCGGAGGCCTTGAACTATACCGATAATTGATCCCCCGCAACTGGTAGACCAAGATGGTCGTAAGTGTAGAGGAGACGCACGCAATAATGGAAGGTTTCTCCTGGTCTTGTGCTAGAAACTTGAGGAGGTTCATGCACGTGATATACAACACAACGTCAATGTTTACATGAAAGCGAAAATGATCTATTATCACTGCCGGCCCAGTGCGCAAAGTTCATAGGGCCGGCGACGGCCGCAGATGGTCCACGCACGGCCGTCGTCGGCCCGAAGACATTTTGCTATTGAGAAATGGCGGCATAAGACTAAAAAACTTGATGGGGGATTTTGCCCGATATATTAGCGATAGCACAAAAAATGTCCAACAAAGAAAGAAACACTTCGAAAGAACAAGTACAACACAGCTGTTTTGCAGTTTTCCTTTCTAAGCGTGTTTCTTTTTTTCTTTGGAATTTCTTGGCCTTTTAAACGTTTTACAATCACCTTTTCTTGGGCCTGGATTCTGTATTTCCACGTCCTGCAGTCCTAAATATATAAAGGGGCACACCTTCTGTGATTTTGTTTTCTTTTTCGTAAATAATTTGTCTGTCGGTAGCGGCTTTTGTCGCAATGATTCCTGCAGGAATCGTCGCTACAAAAACAGCTACCGACAGACAAAGAGTTAATCTTTAACCCCTGGTGCACGCGGGCTGCACGCACAAGGGGTTTAGGTGGTTTGCCTGAAGAAATATCTGTTACAAATGTATGAAACAAAACTCGGACTGAACATTTATTTTACCGCGGTTTAGATCGAATATTATAGTGCCTGTGGTCATATGAGATCGAATCGAAATCAGAGTAAATTTCAGAACATATTTGTGTCAACCTTCGCCTTTGGTGACATGATTGTCCAACAGCTTAAGAGACAGCATTTCGTTCACATATCTTTAGTTGTATGCACAGTAATGATAATGGACCCACACACACACTCTGAAAAGTTCGGTCCTGCATTACCATAAGAAGTAGAAACCACATTAGGATTTTTGACAGCACACGTATAATACATAGGTCGTATCACCATTATGCGGCGACACACATGCAATGTCACTAAATGTAGAAAGCACTCTGTCTTGTCCTGCAAGCTGGTGTAAGGAGTTTTGACTGCACATATATACATATTAGATAGGTCTTTACTCTACTCTATGATCCACACAGACAATGACGTATACCTGAGTGAGGAAAGTGTAGGGTGTAACACTGATACTATACTGACTGAGGAGCAAAAGAAATGAGACAATTTTGGAATCACCGGAAATACTTTAGTGTTTCCGATGATTCCAAAACTGTCTCATTTCTTTTGCTCTTCAGTATACATAGGTCCTTACTCTACTCTTAGCACCGCAAAGCGCGGACACACACGAACATTGCCCCCCCCCCCCCCCCAAAGAATTAAGTTTACTAATACTCAGATTTGTTTACTCTTTGCAAGCATTTTGTAGTCTGTACACCGTAATGAAATTTCCAACAGAGAAGGAAACACGCTTGAAAAGAAAGCAAAACGTAATTGTGTGTGCTTGTCCTTTCTAAGCGCGTTTCTTTCTTTTTTCTTGAACCTATTTGCATTTTATACTATTTGCAGTCACCTTTTCGCTCGGATTTGTGTACGCACCGAAAAGCGAGGTCGCACCTGTATTCTGTTTTAAAACATTTTCGTGTAAGGAACTTTGACTCTGCACATGTACCGAAAAGCCAGGACACAAACGCATTATCATTACCAGCAGAAAACATGAAGTTTTTATGATTAATATCCAACCGTGAGATGGCCTTAGTAGCCTGTTTGGCGTTATGCCCTACTTGATAACTTCTAATACATTTCTAATAAAGATCCTTGGCTATAAGTAAGCAAACAAGTTTTACTCACCTACCTGTTGCTGCCGTCGCCGATGGAGGTGTGGTTGCAGTTGTCTGGCAACGGTTGTAAGCAGAAATTGCGTGTGACATGCCACACGCTACGACACACCCAGCAGAGCGCCGCATGTGCAGCTGTTCATTTGATACAGCGTCTGGTGACGATGTGTATTTACGAACATGCTGGCGAACGCGCTATTGTGTCTACATGCAGTGGGCGATGTATGTGTTTGTGTGCTTATTTGTGACTTTGCACCTTACTGATAAATTGTGTGCTGGGCTGTGATTTTGGACCTTACGGCTGGAGGCCGTAAGGTCCAAAATCACAGGCCAGCACATACATTTATACACAAAGGACTAGAGCACGAAACGTGTTCATTTATAATTGTAAAATGTGTATTGCGCTTACGCGAAGGACTAAGATGAAATACAAACTACGTCGTTTGTAAAACTAATTATTGCGCTTACGCGAAGGACTAAGATGAAATATAAACTACGTCGTTTGTAAAACTAATTATTGCGCTTACGCGAAGGACTAAGATGAAATACAAACTACGTCGTTTGTAAAACTAATAGTACAGGTTATGTCAGACATTGCCATTACTCTTATATATTGTATGGCTCGAAAGGTCGCGGAACGACGTCATCCATTGTTCGGGAAATCAGTTGTTTTTGTTGTTATTCAGTGTTTGTGGTGGTGGTTTTATCCGCACGCTTAACTGATGTGTACAAACGTACAGTACTGACTTCAAAACCACAACAAAAAGGTACCGGACTGCCAAGCGTTGAAAATGCAAAGAACATCTTAATAAAGAAAGAAACACACTTAGAAACAACTAGTGCAACACATTGAATTGTACTGTACCTGTCCTTTTTAACTCATTCTACCCCAGACACTGACACCACAGCAAGATCAGGATCGACCATGACAGTTCAAGGGTGATGCCAGAATAGCTTGGCGCCTATGGGCGCCAAGCTATTCTGGCATCACCCTTGAACTATCATGGTCAATCTGTGTCCTGCACTAGAGTGCAGTCTTCAGAGGACAACGGCAAAATTTGGGGATTTCGGTGTTGGGGTAGAATGAGTTAAGTGAGTTTCTGTCCTTGTTGAAAAATGTGTTGTGCTTGTCCTTTCTGAATTTGTTTCTTGTGATTTTCTTTTCGTAGTATTTATGTCTTCTGTTCACTGTCAGAGAATTTTTTTGTTTGTTAACAGAACGATCATACTGATTAATAATGAGGTTTCCTTTGCAACTAAAGTCGGTCAACAACGAACGAGATCCTGGTTGACGACTATGTTGTAACCACTAGCACGAGCAACACTCAGAACATCTCCAAGAAGCTTAGATCCTCATGAGCCCTCCTGGCACACGAAGATCCTCATGAGCCCTCCTGGCACACGAAGATCTATGCCTCTTAGAGATGTTTGGAATGCTGTCTATGCGTATGGCACAAGCTTGTTCCACTCCGTGACATCGCTGGCGTTCGCAGTTAGGAGTCGTTTGTTTCAAACGGAACCTCACAAATTTCAGATCATGCAAGCCATGCTACAGAACTGCTGGACGAATGCCTGTGGTTGAGTCGCTGTTGCTGCTGTGCTTTGCTTCAGACCAAAAAGTGACTGCCAAGCGTGTTTAACCCATTTAACCCCAAGGCCGCATTTCCAGATTTGGAGGTGTTACCTAACTACTATGTACCAGTTGCAGGCGTTGGAGCGACGATAATAAATCAAGGGTAGTGAGAGATTAGCTTGGCGCCTGACGGCGCCAAGCTAATCTGGCACTACCCTTGAATTAGTATGGGTCAATCCATCTCCTGCTGTAGGGTGTCGGGGCTAAATGGGTTGTGTGCGCCCCCCGACCCCCCCCCCCCCCCCCAAAAAAAAAAAAAAAAAAAAAAAAAAAAAATCGCAACAAAGAACGAAACCCGCATAGAAAGGACAAGCACAACACACTCTATTAACTCATTCAGCCCGACGGCCGTATTTCCCAAATTTTGGAGGCGTCATCTAATGACTATGCACCAGTTGGGGGAGATGGATCGACCATGATAATTCAAGGGCAGTGCCAGATGAGCTTGGCGCCGACAGGCGCCAAGCTCATCAGGCACTACCCTTGAATTATCATGGTCGACCCATCTCCTGCTGTAGTGCGTCAGGGCTGAATGGGTTAACATTTTCTTGCCTTACTGAAAGAAGATAAGTACCTGTACCATGTAGTCCATTTCTGTGTGTATGTCTGCTTTGAAACGGGGGTTTAACACGAGAATAGAGAGGTCATGTTTACGCTGGACGACTCCCAACAACGAACGAGAGCAAAGTCGCGGCGGACAGTATCATCCCACCACAAGCATAGACAGCATCCCAAACATCTCCAAGAGGCATAGATCTACATGAGACCGGAGGGCACATGAGGATCTATGTCTGTTAGAGATATTTGAAGAGGTGTCTGTGCTTTTGGTAGAAGATGGTTTATCTGCCGTGACTTCGCGGTTCTCGTTCGTTATTGGGAGTCGTTCGTCTCAAACGAAACCTCACTAATGTATAACAATTTGTGTTGTACTTGTTATTTCAAAGCGTTTTCCTTTCAGTTTTGAAATCTTTCTTTCTCTCTTTCAGTAAGTGTGTGTGTGTGTGTGTGTGTGTGTGTGTGTGTGTGTGTGTGTGTGTGTGTGTGTGTGTGTGTGTGTGTGTGTGTGTGTGTGTGTGCGTGCGTACGTGTGTATGTATATGGTTGTTTTTGTGTTATTTGTACTTTCGTTTCATGAATGAATGAATTTTATTTAAGGTCTCTTCACTTCTTGGCGATTTTAGAAAAAAGCAAAAAAACCCAACAACAACAACAACAAACAACCCCCCCAAAAAAACAACAACAAACAAACAAAACAACAACAAAAACACACCAAAAATCCCACCTCATCAAAACTGAAACTTACTAATCTAAACAATATAAAAATGCATTACAAAAGTTTACTTAAGGGAGTCCGACATATCAATTAACAATAGTTGTTGGTGTGCTTACATGTAAAATACCTTTGATGGTTCCTGCTAGATCATTAATAGTTATATCATTCTGTCTGAACAAATGAGTTGTGATTGGGCATTCGAGTATAATAAGATTAATAAAGAGAGCTTATAAACATTCACAAGCTATATGTTTAGGAATTTCTTTTCTAGGAGTTGTATTGTCGTTGCTTTCTTTGTCAGGTTCCATCCTTAAGTCGCCCAGCATACATTACCTCGCATTGAATCTGCTATCGTTTCAGAGGCGTCGTTTCTGGCCGCCGGCAGTGAAAGGGTTAATGTGCCTATTACTACCGTGTCTGTATTTTTTACATTAAAAATACACGATACAGTAGAACCCATATTGCTGGAGACATGTAGCCAAACACACACACACACACACACACACACACACACACACACACACACACACACACACACACACACACACACACACACACACACACACACACACACACACACACACACACACACACACACACACACACACACACACACACACACACCACACACACACACACACACACACACACACACACACACACACACACACACACACACACACACACCACACACACACACACACACACACACACACACCACACACACACACACACACACACACACACACACACACACACACACACACACACACACACACACACACACACACACACACACACACACACACACACACACACACACACACACACACACACACACACACACACACACACACACACACACACACACACACACACACACACACACACACACACACACACACACACACACACACACACACACACACACACACACACACACACACACACACACACACACACACACACACACACACACACACACACACACACACACACACACACACACACACACACACACACACACACACACACACACACACACACACACACACACACACACACACACACACACACACACACACACACACACACACACACACACACACACACACACACCACACACACCACACACACACACACACACACACACACCATCATACACCGGCACACACACACTTGCTAGATGTGCGGATAATTTACACTGAAGCAAGATAATTTTTGCAAAACTGCACTTGTGTGCATTGCCTTGTTCTTTTTGTGGCATTATGACATCATCGGGCGACCATACTTTTCTCACAGTCATCCACCATAGCGCGACTGTACAGCCGCTACGTTTCCATATACTCGAATTTTATTTGAATTCGATTCGAATTCGATTCGAATCCGAAGTGGGTCCGAAACAGAGAAGTTCGTGCAAGTCTTTTTCTATTTTGTGTGTTCCCATATGTCCGATGCGGAAACGAATTCGCGTCCACCTTCGAAAGAAAGAGACGCGATTTTTGAAAGAAAATTGCATCACCGTATAAGTTGGGTTCGGATCGTAATCGTATCGGATTCGTGCTGATGGAACCGTAGTTTTTGTCTCTCGAAATATGAGAAAACATCATTTTCTGGTGTGGACACATGTTTAAGAAGATTCTGTGCATTATAATTTTTACATTTTTAAAAAGAAAATTGTAACCTGGGGTTGCACCTAAAAATGCACACAAGTGCAGGTAAAATACGAGGCTGTGATTTTCTTTGGCAGTATAACGGTTGAATTCTGGTTTCTTCCAAGATCATAACGATATATCAACCATCGAAATCAGTGTAAATTTCGCTGAGAAATTTGAATAAAAATATTACGAAAAATCACGGCCAACACCATTCTTCAGTTGAGTGACACATTTTCTGACACCTCTAGGCCTTATTAGTGTTTGTCACTTGCATAGTCATGCAGTTGTCAGTCTTGCAGGACCCTGGCATGCCACTATATACCCTTAGTAGACAATGACATACATGATAATACTAACAATTTATTTCACTTCGTCCATCTTGTATAATAAAAATGCCTCTAGGGCGATACCATAATATACATATCTTTACTGAGTCCTTATCCAATATCCGTTTACCCGTAGCTATTATTAGTTGTATTACGTGTTAGGCTTTGCCAGTGGTTCTTTTCGCCTCTAGGGTCCAATCAGGGAGTTTATTTCGGAGATGAAGTGGAGGGCGCCCGAGACTTTAAACTCCGAAATAAACTCCCTGATTGGACACGAGAGGCGACAAGAACCACTGGCAAAGCCTAACTTGTAATACAACGATTTTGTCTTCAACTGTACAACAATAAACACAAGAAGAGTCCCTTTGAAAAAAAAACAGCTAAGAACTTTCAGTTCTCAGGGGACGCAACTCTCAGTGTCAGTGAATTGCATCTAGTTACCAGTGGATCGTTGCTTTCGTTTCGAGTGGGCATTTCGAGTCAAGGTATTGTCCAAATTATCACATTTCGATTTTATTTAGGGGGGAGGGGGGTGGGGGGAAGGGGGTGGGGGGGGGGACGGGTATAAAATATGGACTCTACTTAGTACATAAAGGGTGAATATAGCATTTTTATTGGGTAACCCCCTCACATTGTATGTATCTGTCTTTTTGTTTCTCAACCGTTTCGACCATAGTCAGCAGGTACAGCTTTCGTTTGGAATTTTCTGTCGCAGACAAAATTTAACGTATCCAAGTTTATTATTACGTTTTTTTAAAAATGAAACTGGGTGC